>VZTA01003761.1:80493-321348 GCA_013398855.1 Mohoua ochrocephala
AGAAGTCCAGAGAGTTCACACTCCAGATCACATAGAGTTGGACATGAGGGACATCAAGGAAGCGTTTAATGGAATTTACTTCATGAGAAAACACACAGAGCTTTTATATTTCAGAAAAACCTATTTTTCCCATGAATTATGTCTCAGGCTCTGAAACACTACACCTAAAACAGCTCTGCAGGTGCCTCACCTGGTTATCTGCTACCTGGCAGATACCCCTGCTATTTGCTACCTGTTCTGCTCTGGGTCAGACCACTCTGCGCTCGTGCTTTGGTCAGTCTTCTGGAAGAGGACACATGTGGAGTTGAGCCACTCAAAGAGGGCACTGAACTGTTTTTATCCTCCCTAATCCAGGGAATGCTGTCCCATTTTGGTGGTGGTATGGAGGGATAATAGCTACATCATCCATTTTTTTCAAAAGGAAACATTTATCAGATGAAGAATCTCTGCATGAGTAGGCAAAGGTGTTGCGCCGAGGTGCAGAGAGGAACCAAGAACCAGCCCCGTGCACAGTGCTTTTTGCTAGCAAGGAATAGCCAATTAAACTTGCTCAAAACTAGTTATCAAAATTATCTCCACTGCACCAAATACCAACAGGATGGGCTTAACTCTCCCCAGGCTCCAGCTGGGGAGTCAAAGGATTCCACTGAGGAGCCAAGCATATGAAAATTGATAGATAATATCAACTTTGTGCCTCTGCCCCTCACAGCCCCTCATGCCCACAGTGTGCTGATCTGCATCAGGGTCGATTACAAACAAAGCGGGAAAACATTCTTTAAAATCTCCCTAATTGCCTGTACCTCCCCTCCACGCATCCCAGAGAAGAGTTCCTGGCATCAGCTGATGCGGGAGGTGAACCATGAAAAAACAGGTTTCGCTCAAAGTAATTCCATTAGGGCCTGAAATGACTGGGTGAAACATGAGTAGGGGAAATCATGGAGAAAGCCAGCAGCTGGGCTCCATGACATCACTTGCAGGAATCAAAGGGAACGAGCCTCTAAGTTATGCAGAAAAAAAACCCTGGTTTTGTTTGTCTGCTTACAGAAGTACAGTTTGCTTTCCGAATGACAAAAAAAAAGAAAAAAAAAAGGAAAAAGCAAAAAAAAAAGCTTTGAAAAATTTGGTCCTGATATTTTGCTCTTTTAGGTAAATCGTTTTGCATTTATCAAAGCTGACAAGGAAATAAAATGCCTGAAATCCTTTCTGTTTGCTGCGCATGGAGACGAATTATTGCAGAAGCAATAGTACCACATGCTGCCAACAAAAATACAGTAGAGCACGAGCTAAAAAGTTATGAAAAAAGGGGGGGTGCAGTGGTTAACATCTATATTATTGCTGCTTTCATTTGTTTGCACGTCTTGACCTTATTGGAGGGCTTATCAGGAACTAGTTCCACGCAGACATCATGTTTTTTGTCAAGGGATATCAAATAAATGACAAATAACTGCTTTTAGAGTTCAAACAGCAGAAAAATAACACAAGCCAGGATATTTACTGCCTCATGTTTAACTCACTCGCTTGTGTCTTACTCCGAGATGTGCTTGAATGTTTTAGCCATGGCCCAGAAGACAAATCAGAAATCAAGGGAGGATTATGGACAGACAGACCTCCTTCTAGCTCCTTCGTGCTCAGCAGCATGGGTATGTCAGGAGATGGTTTCGAGGTGGTGCACTCAACTATTCAACAAAAAATAATTTCCTAAATAAGGCCATTCCTTACCCTGGAGGAGTAAAAAACCATTTTTGATTGATTCCTTTTTTCATTAAAAAACAGAAAAGAAGAGCTGTGAAGACAGAGAGCTGGGGTGGGGCTCATGCAGCTGGAGCCATCACCTGGGCTCCCCCTTTATTGTGAAAAGAAGAACGGCATCTCCTGGAACAACCAAACCACCTCCTCGTTGTAACTAAAATGCACCTCAGAAAGGTGACATGATGACCCTCAGGAGAGCTGAGCTCCCTCTGGATTGTGCACAGCCCAGACAACCGCAGCAGACTTTTTTTGGCAAAAGCCACAAGAAATTACTGCTGCCTTCAGTGTCTCTGTAACACAGAGGATCTGCACCCACGGCGGTCCCTGCTCCATGATTTCACTCCAGGTGGACTGTCCATCCCCACCTTGCTTTGCAGCCTGCCCAGCCTCACCAGTCCCTGGTTTCTGTTTCCTGGTTTGGTTCCTGCCTCACACTGTGCCACCCTTATTCCAGTTTACAAGACTACAGCCTCCAACACATTATCATAAAAAATTGTCCACTGTAAAGATTTCCTCATAAAAAAAACCCGGCTCTGTTCACAAATAAATTAAGAATGTGCTTAAACCTCAGTGAAAGCACTGGAACATAAGCATGTGCTGAAAGCCTTTCCTGAACGGGGGCCTATCGCCTCCCTCTTCCTAAAACCTATTTCGGCTGAGCTCATATTTCTTGTTGGCAAGAACTTAAAAACAAAATGAAGGAAAAAAACTTTTCCCATAAAAGTTGAACTTAATAGACCACTCCAGCATCCTTAATTGCCATATTTTTGTGTATTGATGCAAATAATTATTAATGGGCCATTTTAAGGAAAAGGCTGTATTTCATATCAAAAACGCACCAAAAAATGAGTTAGCACTGTTGTACACCATAATGCTTCGCAAAGTTAATCAACCTAGATAGCTGGAATGTGGGAGAATGCTTTGTTTCCAAGTGGAAAATTATTACAATATCCAGGGGGTTGTTGTGTTGCCAACTGCCTTTCAATCAACTCTTTTTTTTTTTATATGGAATGAAGGCCACGAAACATCTGAAAACTGCGAGCAACCTCTTCACTCAAAAGAAAAAAACAAAACAAAAACCAAGGCAGATTTTTTTTTTTTTTTAAAAAGCGGGTGAAGGAATCCACTGATGTAATAAATGTATCCATGTATTCCAAGTATAACTTGGAGCCAGTCTAGTTATAAACTCCTTAAGATCAAGGTTCATCATAAAACTGGGCCCTACCTTTATTTTCGTAATACTAACAGTTGCCACTAGAATTCCTGAGCCCCTTCTTCACGCCATCTGGAATGCATACATGAGCAAGTTTATGATGAAAAATATACTGTGCACTAGAGCTGGGCTTTTTCAGGGTAAGAGCAACTACAAAGGCAGTAATGTGCAGGGACTGTACATTTATTTTATTGCAAGAGCCAATGTGTTCTTTTCCTTTTGGTGTAACCAGGACGGAGGCAGATCGTAGAAGCAAAGTTTGCAAATGGATATGGTGAGAGGTGTTGAGGTTTGCTCTGTGCTTTCCGGAAATGAAAAGGACACACCTAATATCTTTATCTGCCTAAACCTGTTCCTGTTTAATTCATTGTGCAGAATTTCGGTCTGGGTCAGCTGTGATGTCCAAAGTTAGCCTATGGCAGGTTTTATGTCGTATGTCACTCTTATACCTTGGAATTCATCTCTTCCATTACAGTAATATTGGAACAAGAGGCAGCAAAATTCCCTTTGGTGACTTCCCTGCCGCAGCTGAAAAGTGCTAAACTCTGGTTACCTTAAAAGTTTGCTCACAAATGCCGTAACCCAACTCTTATCCTGCATACATTTCCATACTATGTGTTCTTTTATTCTGGGTCATTTTTTAGGGAGATTTTTTGTTTCGTTGTGGGGTTTTTAGCAACAGTAGTGTGAGAAATACCTTTTTTCTTTTACTCTTTCAGATTCTCAGCCTGAGTTTACTAACTCTTGTTAAGACCAAAATGAATACGGTAAAATATAACCTAAATTTAAGGTTAGGGTTCCGACTCAGGAATGCCCTTATGTGCTTGACTGAAAGAGGATGTGCCATTTTTAGCCAAGTCGGTGTCCAGACATCATGAGTTGTTCTGCCCCTTGAGTGAAGGCAAGGTGAATCAAGCATGTGTTTTTTATCAGGTACATGCCTGAGCGCTTTCTTGAACAATGATGGAGTTAAGCCCATGCTGAAGTCCTGGCTTAGGGCTGTTAAAGGCTACTTTTCCCTCCTTCAGCTGAGAAAGATAATCTTGGCACAAATGAGCATTTCCAGCAGGAACATCCACTTTATCATTTCCTAGACCGGTGCACAAGTATCGTCTTTCTGATTTAGTGAAACAGAGGAGGGATGTTCTCGGTCTGCAGGGCCAGATCCCACGAAGAAAGGCTCTTGTAACAGCACAAGAATGCTGTGAGCTTCACAAATACAAGCACTCACGAGATAAGAGCACCAGACACTCAGCGGCCTGTGCACCCTCCCTTCTCCCCAGCAGACACATCTCTGTCTCTCTCTCAAGCCCCGTTCAAGGCTTGAGGTTAAACAAGTGATGCCACAGACGAACGTGTGCTGCACACAGGGAATCCGCTCCTTGCTTTGCTCTTCTCTCATTACTGGGTACCACAGATTTCCCTTCTGCCTTACTCAGAGTTCTCTGCTACGAATCCGAGGCAAACATTTCATAAACGTGAATCACGTGACAAAATAAATTCTGAAAGTGCCTCGGACGCCACCGGGCCAGGGGAGCCCCTGACATCCCCAAAGCTCCTGGCACACCCACAGCCCTGAATTCCCTGCAGCTCTCCCATCTCCACCGGTCGCTGGCTCCTGTTGAAACCAGCCCAGCTCCTGGCTGCTCTGCACAGGAAATCTTTCCCAACAGCAGTCCTGTTCTCAACAGTAACTGCCGAAGCCGAGCCAAGGCCACGCACAAAAAGCCCAGTTTACCAGATGAATTCCCACAAAACACAAGTGACGCTATTCAGGATCTCATAAGCGGTAGGTCAGGGAATAAGGTGTTAGGACTCCTAAAGTTTAGCAGGAGGGAGCTGCTTGTCCCCTGGCCATGGGCTGCCTGCAGTACTGCAGGGCTAATTGCTGCACATTCCTCAGCCATGATGTCACTGGATGCGAACTCTTTTGCTCCTGCGGACGGAGGGAACTTGCGGCGTGTCTCTGAGACACCCAAAAATACATGTGCTGACCCTTAAAAAAAAAATAAAAATCTTTTACCCTCTACCTAGCAGAGCCAAACTAAATGAAGCTGAGGTCTCTGTCCAGCATTTGGAAGCCAGTTAAAATAGGAAATCAGTGTTTCTCTAAATACACAGAGTATATTACCTTAGTCATAAAATTGGGGACTTTCAAATCTAATTTGTTCAGCACTAGCACTGTTGAAGGCTGGGAAGTGTTCCAGAGGAAATCACCTCCACGCAAACAGAGATTAGCAGCTCCCCATTGCAGACATATGGAAATGATTGCCTATAATCTCCGGTAATTGTGGCTGTATTACATTCAAATCCTGTTTTCAATTTTCTTAAACTTCTAGACTGATTGTGTTATTAAATCATGCTGGCTGATGTGTTTAATAAGGACCTATTAAATGTTTATAAAATTAGGGAAATAAATACGGGCTTTTAGTCAGATTGTGTGATGGATCTGGTAACCTATTGTTAAAAGTGGTGCTGGTTAAAATGTGTCTTAAAAAAATAGACTTAAAGGCTCCCTTTAAAATAAGAAACCTAGTATTCAGTACAAACTATATCCGAAACGATCTTTGCAGATGTTTAGAGGGAAAAGAGGAGCCAAATTAGAAAGATCTCACTGAGCTGTGGGAAGAAGCACTCCCTGCAAAGGGTGAGGGATCCCGGTTTCAGGCTGTGCCAGGAGGGCACGGAGCCAGCCCACGAGTGGCCATGGTGGGTCTCAGTGGCTTCCTGGGCACCTGGATGGCTCCAGCACCAGCGCTGGGGCTGTTGGAGCAGTGTGGGACCGGCTGAGGCCATGCACTGTCCTGGTCACCTCAGGGTGTCCAGCCCTGCGAAGGATGGGCAAGAGCCCCCGTGGCCCCACTCTCTGTTCTCTGCCACAAAAAATCCCCTTAAATAAATAAAGAGCTCCAAGGGACCACGAGAGAAACTTGAGCAAGGCAGAAATTACTTTTTTAAAATCCAGAGATGTGTGTCTGACACAGAAGAGAGGCTGAAGTTCCATGCCTCCTCCTCCTCCCACCACCCTTCTGCGCCTTTCCTGCACCAGAGACAAAGCCTTTTTCTCACAACTAAACACCACGAATATCTCCTTGCAAGCCCAGTGTTGCTTTTTGGAGGCAACCTTCATTTTTTAAGAGCTACCTCTGGGCTTTCTTCATTCCCAACTCCCTTTTACAATAGCTCTCACCTGGCTGTGGACATGCACACATCTAACTTGCTTTAACCACCGTACACACATGCTAAAGTAATTTTGTGCTCTGTCTTAAGGGCAAACATGAACCTGTTTTCTCCAGCAAATTAATCTTTTATTTTATTCTTTTCAGAGGGAGGGGGGCGAAGAGTAAGGGGGATTATAAATTAATTAATTATTGAGTTTTTCAGCATAAAATGCACCGCATCATTATCTTTGCATAAACACACCATCTTTTAAAAAAAATATAACTAGCCCATAACATCGCAGTTACAGAATATGATCAGGTAATGAGGAACTTGCATGGTTCACATTAGAGACTTTGAAAGGTTTGAAGAGAATTGGATAGAAGGTTAATATTTGGCAGAGCCTTGTAAATAGCCTGATTGTTATTTTATATTGGCTGAAGTATAAAAATCTGTGTTGCGTGCCAGCGAAAGCCGAGTGGTGTGGCCAGGTAGTTACATGGCTCTGTTGTTCGCCTGCCTCATGTAGGAATGTTCTTGTTCTCAGTAGGTTATTTTTTGTGTGTCTGCTTATACTCAGCTAAAATAGAGCAAGGACCCAGCACGGCAATTATTTTTACTAAATTTTGTTGGTCTGCCCTCAGGGGACCTTCTCCCAGTTTAATTGTTGGAGGGATTGTTGCCTTCTGGGATTTTATTTCAAAATGTTCTTGTTAGAATTTGCTTCCTTAACAGAGTAAGGGCTTTTATTTTATAAAATTTAATCCCTTTCTTCAATGCACATAAAAATGCATAAAACGGTGTATCCTGAAATTAATAGAGGTGTTCCTTGTTGCACAGATTTCTAAATTATTTGTCTAAAGATATGCTCAGAATTGATTATATTACAGGGGTATAAATCTTCTGCCCCCTCCCCCCATGCAGGAGGTTTGGAAGTGAATTCGAGCAACCCAACTACATTTTATAAGTTAAGGCAAACATGGGAGAGATCATTTGTCTCTAGCTGTACATGAAATAGCTTATAATAGTTGCAGCTGAGTACATGAAGTATACGTTGGAACCCCTTTGATATAAAGCCCGGCATCGGCCTACAAAGATATTGCATTTATGCCTCTGACAGGATTCACCCATAAATAATAACAGGAGAAAAAAAAAAATCCAAATTTATAAGCTGCTATTTCTGGGTTTATTTTTAATGTGACCGAATATTCGTCCCACTTCTCCAGCAGGCACTACATTAAGCAGAGTGTGGGCAATCTGGTTGGAATCAACTGGAAGAAAATAAATTCTGAAATGTCCCCTCGCTCAGCCACGACTGGTCAGAGACATGGGGCAAGCTTCACACAAGGACAAAATATCCTCCTGCCACGTCATTCAAAGCAACTGAGGAGCCACATAAGCCGTTTTTGCTGGTTTTAGATTAGTTGCAATATTTGTTTGTTTGGGGGGAAGCTGTCCCTTTTCTCTAACATATGGCTCTTCCCCCATCGCCTTAAATTATATTTACAGGCTATGAAACCTTTGTGGGCTAAACCTCGGCTCGTGTGAATTGGCATCCTCTGCTGAAACCAGCAGAACGGTGCTGGGGTCTTACTCTCAGCCCCTCTGTGACAGTCTCCCTGCTAATTCTTTTTGGAAAAAAGAGTGGATGAGGTCAGACTGTGCTCCCCTGCTTCTTCCTTCTCTGCTGCTTGTTGCAGTTAACCCAGCATCTGTAATTAATCTGATAGTCACCGCCTCCTTCATCTTCTCCCCCTCTCCCCTCTGCACCCTTGGGGAGCTCTGGAAGGGAAGCAAAGCAAGCTAAACACACGCATGCAGGTAGCTAAGTTCACCCTGGATGTCAAGGCGCTGTTATAAAAGTCCACCCAAAATAAAAACAGTGTGTGGACTGAAACTCTGAAAGGTAAACAAGGCCCTTGAGCCTCCAACAGTAAACTTATCAATTAGAGCATTAGAAAAGCCTGGATGTCTGTTGTCAGCCCCAATGTTAACAGTGCAGCTCCCATACTGGGCTCATTCACGTATTAATTGTGAAGCAGGCTTGGAACCACCAGCTCAAATCTTTAAAATCCTCCACCTCAGGATGGAAAGCACAAACATCTGCCCCGTTGGCTCCACGCTCTGCAAGCCTTCACAGCGTTTGCAGCGAGTTTGGGAGGCCTCACACGGCAGTCCACATCACAGAGCCACCACACGTAATGCAACATAATTTTTGCCAATTAGTTGTCTCTCTTCAGGAAAAGCCTGAGGCGGATGCAGCAGACACATCCCTAGAGAGCCCGGTCCGTCTAGGTAGGCTGGAGATCACTGGCGGATCAGTGAGACTCTGTCTCTGTGTGTGTGTGTATAAAAAGCAGGAGTGGGGAGAGCTCACAATACAGCCAGTCTTCAATATTCCCAGCTCTTGCACAAGAAAAAAAAAAAAAAATCAGAAATTCTCATTATTATGCAGGATAAACAAAACTCAAATAGCAGCCGTTTAAGGATTTCTTCTTATTTGACACCAAAAGTGGAAGGGAACCAATCAGAGGAGGTAAAGTTAAAAAGAAAATAAATGAAACCCCCAATTTTCCCCCACAAAATATGAAAATACTCAGTTCAGCACTTTCACAAGCTCTTCATTGTTGCTGGGGTAGGAGCACAGTCTGAGGTTGGGGTTATGGTGTGACTGTTTTGTGACATGGACATGGCAGCCAGGCTGACTGAGCAGGGCAGGGGGCTGGGGACAGCCCGTGGGGCAGCAGCACCCTCAGCGTGGGCACCCCCACCCTGTCACACCCTCGGGCACCCAAGGCAAACTGCTCCCCATCCTGTCCCAGTTCTTGTGTCTGTAAGAAAAGGGTGGAACAGATCCACACGGGTGGACAATCCCAGGGGATCGTTAGGTCCCAACAGCGAACATCCCCTCGATTACTGGAACACAAAACCACCACTCCACCATCATTCAATCAAAGCCACTTTCTGTTCCTCATGGACAGTTTCTGTTCTTTGGCCCAAATCTATCCTTGGATTCCTCAGCTGCTGAAACTGCACAGGAGACTCTCAGCACACTAAAACCAGCAAAATCAATGGCAATCTCTCCTGACATTGTATGTCAATGGCAATGTTTCCACAGTATTTGGCCAACTGGATCATTGTGCTGGGACTGGAAAAGTCTCCTCTTGGCTCGCTGCTGCAGTGCTACCCCCTGCCTACCCTCACACGTGGTTCCTATCAGACAAATTCGAGGGCTGGGGAGAAGGAGGGAACAAGTGAAACAAGATAATTCATGGAGATCCCATCGAACAGATACTGGCCTAGGTCCTGTGGAAGCTCCACTGATGTCAAAGAGGAGGAAGTCTGGTAGATGGAGAGAACTGATGCATGACACGCTGATGGATTTGGATGGAGCTCGATGAAGCTGCCATTTGAGGAGGTCCTGGGGGAGCACGAGACATCCTCAAACAGGGCGTCCCTGGGAATAACATGTCTGGTGCCTGTGCCTAAGTAAAAACCTGGCAGTTCATGCAGAAAGAACAACTAAATAGAAAGAAGAACAGCACTCCCTTGGCAGGAGAAGTTGTGAAAGAGACTTGTTTTCAGACTGGCTGACAACGCACGCACGGAGAGAAAAATCTGGGTTTTAAGTCAATGCGCTGGGTAGAATCAAGGCTGGGGACGAGATGGGGTACGTGTGTGAGTGTGGGAAGCAGTGGTATTTGGCACGGATGTCTTAAAAACTTGCTCAGGCTTTTCGGGGATGGTATGCAGCACTTTATTGCTTTGGCTCAGCTGTTCTATTGCACAAGTGACAGCTAAAGGCTCTGAAAGAGAGGGGAAGAATGGAAAAGTGAAAGGTGGGGAAGTTTCAAGTTTTATGTCAGAGCAATGTCAGGCTGGAGAAGAGAGAGGGATGATGTAATAGGTGGGGGAGAGAGGGAGAAAAGAGGTTAATGGGGAACAGTAAAATTTCAAATGCAGTATTTTATTACAGTATTGAAACTGATGCTTACAGTTTAACAATAGGGCTGGCATGGAATAGCTTAGTGGTGTGAGCCAGCAGTGCCAGGAGGATTTATGATTTTTTTTTTATTAATTTTAATATTGCAGAAGGAAAGCTTCAGTCTTGTTTGGGTTGACAAGCCTGGTAAATTGGAGTATGCTTGGAAATGCTGGCCACTGGAAATCTGCCTGGGCTCACTGCTCCAGGGGAGGGAACCAGGGCTGGTCGGGTATTTAATGTAGCCTGTCGTTTCCTTTAGAAGCCAAAGAGGAAAAATGGCAGAGAAAGCAGGAGCAGAGCTACCTGTGGTCAGCCATTGGCTCCTGGGGAAGAGACTCCCACTGGAGGTGCCTCTTTGTGAGCAGGGAACCTTCTCCAGGCTGCCCCCAGCCCATCTTCAAACGACAGAGATGCTGCCAGAAAAGCCTTGTGAGCCCAGACAGGGTGGAGCTGGGCTGTTTATGAATCTGATTTGTGGCCCAGAGTGCTGTACAATAATAAGCAGCTTGTGTGGTCGTGGGAGGCTTTTCTGAGTCTCAGACACAGAGATTGAAATTGTTTCCTGTGCTGATGGTCAGCAATCGTGTCGGTCCCGTGTATATCCACAGACCCCAGTGATGCTCCATGCCAGGGTGGCTGTGGGTAGGACTGCAGGGCAGGAAGGAACACGGAACAGGGAGAGCTGCAGAGGGGCTGCAAAAGCCCAAAGATGAGGGAAGAGGGTCGGTTCGTTGGGACCATGGGCTTGAAAACTGGCTCAGAAGGTTCCTGCATGTACAGATTACTGTATGAGGTGAAAGAGATCAGGAGGGCAACCTTGGACTGAACATTTTCATCACTCGTGAGTCACAGTAAAGCCTCCAGGCATCATCCCCCTGGCTCGGCCAGTCAATACCCTGCACCCCCAGAAAGACCCCCACAAGAAAGTTCTGGCAGCCCCATTCTGCTGCATATATGGCAAGAGGGAGGACTGTAAACAGGAGATACTTAAAGTTCAAGTAAGCAGAGATTAATTCAACAAAGCACTTGAGGCATTAAGTTAAAATGCCCAGAAAAATTAAGAATTATACTCCACTAAGTTTGTGAAACAAAAAAAAGAAGTATCACTGTTTATACCCTATTACATAGCAGAAGGCACAAAGGCACTTTTTCAGTGGGAAGATTGTTTGCCAACATTTTCATGATGTAGGTGAACCCAAAGGAGGCAAAGCAGAAGGCTGCTCTCCCCTTGCCCTGCTCTTGCAGAGATGGCACAATCCTGAGGTTGAATTCCAGCTGGTTATCCTGTCCCCAAAGTAACCAGCTCCTGAATGCAACAAGACAACTGGGAAACTCTTTAGCTGCCTCTGCTGCTCCCGTTTTGATCTCTTTATAACTTAAAAAATAGACAAATAAATGAAAACATAAGTCCCATGCCATCGCAAGCATTGTTTCTGGGAGGAGCGAGGGAGGTTTTGGTTCAGTGGGGTGGCAGACAAATGCCCTGAGCTAATATACTTGGTGAAGAGAAGGAAAATAGAACAGCCAGGACAGATGTGTGGGACCTGGGCCGCCTTCCAGAGGCGGCAGAGGGAGTTTCCCCGAGCCTCTGGCACAGGGACACCCGTGCTCTCTGCGTACAGAGGCAGATACAGTCTGTAAGGGCTGGCAGGGGACATGGCTGTGAAAGGCTGTGCCTGCTTGCCATTAACAAAGCATTTCCCAGGTGCTCACTGGAAATTTAAATTCTGTAAGTTTTAAAATTTTATCTTTGCTGAACCAGCTGTTACCTTCCTTACGGATCTGTGCACACACAGGAAGGGAAAGTGGCTCCCGCATTCCCGGTCCCTCACAGGAGATGCCAGAGCCTTTTACCAGCGAGGGGTGACGGCCTGGAGCTCCTGTTCTGAACCAGACCCAGCTCCTGCCCTTCGTTCAAGGAGTACATCCTGCCCTGAGGAAAGAGCCTCCTTGGGATGGTTCTGACTCCAGGGCAGTGCCACCTGAGGGGTACACGTGAGACTCCCATCTCTGCGCTGGTCCTAGTGACACAAGCCACGTGTCCCCTGCCCCCTGCCCATCTGACACCTGAGGCTGAGTGCCGGGCTCCAGGTGAAGGGGGTGTTTCGCAGCAGCCCCAGAGCCCCAGGACCCCTCCTGTGCCACGGGCAGTGCTGCTCCTTCCCCGCCGCCGCGGCAGCGAGAGGTGACGTTCTGCAGAGCAGCTTGCCATTCTCCAGTTTCCCTTAGTGACCAAGCTACATATGTTCAGAAAACTGAATTTATGTCGGCGGCTTGTTGTTCCCAGCCAGAAGATTCAGTCTGATTTGTATATAGCTCTGCATAAATTCCTCGTTAACCTTTACAACCATCTGGAGCGGGAGTCGCTCCTCACATCACAGCGGACCGTGGCAGCGGCAGCGAGCGCAACCGAAACCGCCCGGCTTTACGAGGCTGTGCCAGGCACTGCCGGGGCCGCAGGAGCAAGGCAAGGGCAAAAAACACCTCTGTGGGGTCCCCACCCAGCCCAATCCGAAGGGAAGCACAGCCCCGAGCCGTACCCAAGGCAGCGCCTTCCCCAGAGGCCAGGGGCTGCTGCTCCTCTCCTTGCGCAGCACCAACCCTCTCCCTTCTGTCTCCCCCGTTCAAGAACAGGCAGCTGCTTAATGCGAGGCTGCTCAGCCTCCGTCGGCAGCCACGCGCTTAATGCTTCAATTTCCACATTTTATTTTATATGTAATTTAAAGCCCATGGTGCCTTAATTGTAAAATAGGCCTTATTAAAATAATAGCTCGAGAAGCAGTGGGGTACCCTGCACGGCGGATTGAAGGCTTCTATCTTAACTGCTGTTTACAAAGATTTAAAAGGGAGATACAACCAAAACAGAGCTGTAGAGGTGTTTCCAATGTGAGCGATGGACCAAAGACCACTGGATAATTAAGCCTCTTTCCTTTTCCTTCCCCTCACCCCACCACGTTATTGCTCTCTCTCTTTAGGTATCCAGAGCCACCCTTTGCTGCATTTATGATTGATGATGCAGTGCAGATACTTCGGTACCAGTAAGCAGCGTGGGGTTTTGATTAATGATGTTGGTGGCACTCCCAGAAGACCAATGGCAAATAATATTGTTATCCAAAACCAACTAACACAACTAGGAAAACAGCAGGGTCCTGTGAGTTCGGAGAAGTCCTAGTCTAAAATCACCCTTCTGCTGTCCAAACCCTCCCTTCTGGAGACAGCCCTGAGAGACGGAAGGCACGATCACAAAACTCAGAGCTGCCTATGGACTCCCTGCATCTTGTCCCGTGCAAGGGACAGTCTCAGTCCCAGTGTAAGTTAGGGCTCCCTCAGGGCTGCTTTGATTTATGTCGTGCTTCAGGTCTCTCAGGTAACGAACGAGCAGGATGTGACCAACCACTTTGTCCCACCTGATCTTTGTGGAGGTCAAGAGCAGGCTGGCACAGCATCCTCAAGCCGAGGTGTTTGCTCTGCCCTGGGTACCCCCAACCAGCCCTGCCCAAACCAACTCTGCAGCTGAAGGAGCAGAGGGGCCATGGGGTGACTTGCAACATCACGGTCACCAGCACACAAACTGCCCCTTGAGTCGGGCACGATAGTTCCATTTTGTCCTCAGCTCTGTGTGTTCCAGACACACTGGGGCTCGGGAAGGGTGTTTTCCCCCACCTCCACTGTCTGTGTTGTACCCGCATCCTCTTGAGTCAGCAAGGCTTGGCAGGGTTTCGTTGCCTGCTCAAAGGGCATGTGCATTCTTCCCATCAGACTTCAGTCGGACGCTTCCCCTCTCCTAGGCTGAAGGATGAAACAGGAGGCACAGTGCCCCGGGGTTTGCATGCTGTGGCTTCTGAAGCCTGTCTTGCTGCCAGCAGGAGCAGTCAGTGCTCACGCTGCAGAGCTGGGTGACTGCACTTCTCCTGTGCTCACAGCAGCCCTACTGACAGTTCTCCTGGCGATGAAAAGCCCTTAAAAAACAAACCAAAACCAAACAAAAACCAGCTGCAGCTCTGTGGATGTACTTCAGCAACATCAGCAGATTGATCCTAGGGAGGAGCAGTTGCTGCCTGGGATTAAAGGTCCCCTTGGCTCAAGGACTTGTGGGCATCTTCACCACCATGGCCATTCCTGAGCTATCAATGAAGTGCTGGTTGGCTCGCTGGCAGGATCAGGCTGCCCATGATCCATGCCATGTGCACGTCCCTGTGCTGTCTCCACTGGAGCCACAGAGGGCAGGGGCCCTGCTCATCCCCTGGCCTTCCACTGGCACAGGACACCGCCTGCAGCACCCTGACAGCTGCTGCAAGGGAGCTCGGGCACTCCTTACACTGGAGCTGCTGGTTGGCAGCATCCCAAAGAGCTCAAACCACACTGGGCTGCTGTCCCCGCTCTGAGCACACCCCAGCACCAGCAGGGTCCAGGACCCTGTGCTTCCAAAGCCCTGGAGAAGATGGCAGGGGTTCCCATAGAGCCTGGGCTGTTTACAGGGACCTGCACACTCCAGAAAAAAACAGGAGCAGGGCCAGCCCTCAGCCTGCCAAGAAAAGCCCCATCTGGGGCACCAGGCACTGCCAGAAGCTGGCACCGGGCACAGGCAGCTCAATTACAGCTGCTTGCTCTGTGGCAGAGCAGGGGTTGGGGGACCTTTTGGCATGTGCCAAAGGTCCTGGTGCAGATCTATGGATGGAGGTGACAGAGAGGCACATCTAACAGCATAACTTCCCAATGGCAAGCTGTGATTTCGGGTGCTGGGAGCACACAGGGCCCCAAAGCCCCCTCTCTCCACCTGCACTCTACACACAAAACCCTTTCCCCAAGGGCCACTTCCAGCTCTCCAAACCCATCAGCAGATTCACACAGCTGCTATTTAAAAATAAGATAAAAATAATAAAAAAACCCACTGGAGAAATAGTTCCTTTTTTTTTTTTTTTTTCATCTTTTAACAGTACCATTTCCCCTCCCAGCACTCCCACTGGCCAGAGGCCCACGGCTGGATTATTTAGTCTGACTCCTGAAGCAGGAACAGATTTACAATTCAAATTCTCATGAAACGGCAGGGTTAGAAACTTCACCAAACTTTATATTATTGGAAAGAAGAGATTCCCAGAAACGGTCTGAGCTAACTGCCTTTAAAGCTGTGATATCTTTACTGTATAAAGAAGCTCTTTTAGATGTGTTTAAAATGCATTAGTGCTTTTCTTCACCCTCTGTCAACCCTGACAGAGAGCTAAGTCCGCACAACTTTTAAGGAGAGATTTTAAGAACAGCCTGAATAATTTTTAAAATATAGGAAGAAAAGTAAATTTTCTTTTTTTTTTTTTGGTAATAAAACATGGGATGCATATGCAGGATATGCTCAAAACAAGGGGCAAAGCCTCGTCCTTTGCAGGGGTTGCAGATCAGACCTGCTGGGGTCTGTACTGAAAGTTAATCATGAGATACTTCTGACTCTCACCCTTTCCAACTACCAGCCACCTACAGCGAGAGGAGATAAAATTTAACATGGGAAGCCAACAAATGCACACCTACATGTTATTTACTATATTTTTATTTATGGATTTAGACAGTGATATGTAAGCCAGGCAAGGGTCTTGGCAGAGGTTTGAAAAAGTAATTTCTTTCTTAGAATATAATAAGATATTTATAGAAAGTTAAACATTTTCCAAATATATTTGACCTTATTAAAAAATCCTATTTTAGTGAATGTTTCAGATTTTATTAATATTTTTATCATCCTTATATCCCAATTCACTAATGAACCCTAAATTGGATTAGGCAATTCTTAAAGGGGAAAACGTGGGAAAATGTAACAGAAACGGCAAATGAGTCCATTCTGAACTCTGCAAACTGAGAGCAGAGTCTCATTTTTATCATCTTCCATAAAATGACTGTTTCGGGGCAAAGGAGGAGAAGAATGACTTTTCTTTGACCTTCTCTGGCCAAGTTTTACTGTAGAACAATATGGCATCACTCTACTGTACCTGGGATCCAAAACAAGTGTGTCTGCCTCGCAATATCTCTGCAGGAATTATCAGTAATACTATATGTTCCACTTTCAGATGGTTCTAATCAATCTTTTAGTATCTTACATGTCTGCCTATTAAGCTCGAGATGATCGCCTGGACTCTGAACTCTCTCTTTCTTTGTAAAATCATCTTGAGTAATATTAAATCATGTTGTTGGAGCCCTGGAATTTCTGGGTTTCATCAACATTTGCCCTCATTTTTCACGTGGCAAAGTTAAGGAAATATCTGGTAACATTTTAATCCCACGTTATTCAATGTGGCTTGCATAGGTGTGGTGCAATCAAGTCCTACATAGGAAAGGCTGATTTGAAGTCCTGGCAGAGAGATTAGTCGATTCCCCAAAGATATGGATATAAATTTCTCCTAGGCACATCTGCCCTGTCTGCTTTTAATTTTGAAACACCAGCTTTAATTTAGAGACCGTACTGCAAGCTCTCCCTTTTGTGAAGGAGAATGACATAATTTGCTGAGCAAAGACCCAGAGCCAAGCTTTTTTTTTGTCTTGAGTAATCAATGAGTAGTAACCAACAGGCAAATGTTCCTTCACTAATTCCCTGCCTTCCCAGGTTATTGCGCCGTGTGGATCAGGGCTGAATGGTGGGGCTGGGCTGGGCATCCCCCCTCCTTCCCCAGAGCTGCAGAGATCACCTCCTCTCACATTCTTGATCAGCTTCCCTGCAGCAACAGCAGCAGCGGATCACATGGAAAAGTAATATCAGGAAAGTATTTAATGTATTTATAGCTGTCTTTTAATGACATTTACCAGCTGGAAAGGAGGAGGCCTGCCAGCACCGGGTGATCAATCAGCTTTGAGGAACTCCAGCAAGTGCTCTCGAGACCACCAGCAAGCCTTTCTCCAGCCCTGGCTCCATCTTCTCCCTTCGGCTGCAGATCCTTGGGGCAACTCAGCCTGACACTGTGTTTGCCTGGCCCTTATCACAGCGGGACCTTGAATGTAGCCCAGGGCTGAGGCTGCTGCAGCGTACAAATAAATAGTGCTGATTCTTAGATCACAGGGCAGAAATTTCTGTTCTACATCAACCGGGCAATCTGCGAGCATGGGACCCATTAGGAACACCCCACACAGTAAGTTTAGTGTGCCAATCAGTTGCTCCAGAGGACAAAAGGAGAGGCTACTGAAGGCTGTGCTTGGCCACTGTTTGCAGCAGACCTCTGGAGCTCTCCTTGCAACAAAATGCCATCACACAGAAGTTCTGGCTGCTGCGGGAGGAGTTACCTGCACTTGGAAAATTGCAAAGATCAACCCATATGGAAAAGATCATGATTGAAAGGTCCAAGTAAAGCAATTTTCTGCTTCCCAAAAGATGTGGCTATAAATAGAACAGAGCCTGAAAATGAGCAGGCAGAAATGAAATACAAATGCAAACAGAGAACAAGTCTTTTGGAGCAAATAAAGGTTGTACTACGTTTGTCCCCACACAGAGTGTCCCAGACCCATCAGCAATGCCAGTTCTTCCTCTACCCCGCTGCCCCTGCCCTCGTGACAGGCGAGTGAGGCTGGGCACAGCCACTTTGTGCAGAAAGGCTGAGCCATTATTCTGCCCAGGTTCAGGCTGACCTGAAGAGTAATAATTGAGCAGAAGTGCACGTTCCCGTGACCACATTATCCCGGGGAAGCCGTGCCCACTGCCGCATCCTGAGCATCCACACACACTCCTGGAGAGAGCCCCAGGGGAGACACTCCAGAGCTGCTCTCTGAGCATCATGCCAACCTTTTGTTTTAACATCAAGGGGTCTTCAGCCGTCTTATCTGTTGCTCTAATTGCTCTGACAAGCTGTGGAGGTACACGTCATTTAATGAGTAAACCTATAAAATAATCATTTGCTGTCTGTGCGCTTGGTGCTCAGAATCTGCTGAAATTTCATGGTGGGGGGAAAAGCTCCACTGAGCTTGAAGAATGACTTTTTCACTTCCCCTTTTTGCTCTGAAAGGGAATTTTATAGCCACTGCAGGAATTTGTGCCTCTCAGACTTCATTTCTATCCCTCTTCTTCCCAGTACAAATCTTACCTAAAATATTTTAGGTCTTCTTTGTACTTGTTATGATCTGAAGTTTTGAGCTTAATTTCTTTCTTTTGATGACTGAATTGAAATACAGATAGGAAATAAAGGTTTGCAAATGCTCACCATTTACAAAAGAGGTAATGACGGTGAAAAGGCAGGGGACTGCTTCACCAGCTCTCTGCACTCATACTATTTAACAAAACCAAAATGAAACAGAACCAACCCAAAACCCAACCAAAATCCACTTCCCTCCTTACTCTGAAAATGGATGCACACACCCCTAGGAAGGGTGATTTTCTTTGAAGTAACTGGCAGTGCAGCAGAGCTGTTGCCTTCTCACAATGCTTTCCCCCTGGACAATTTCCTAATGGATTTTCAGAACCCTCCATTAGGATTCTTTTGCAGAACACTCGGACAATGCCTGTAGATAAAAGAAGCTAAAGTATCTTTTCCTAGACAGTGGCATGAAGATATCAAACAGCAGCTTTAGAATAAGGTTACAAGTTCTGTGCAGAAGGAGCTGCAGAAAGAAAACAAGAAGACTGAGTGGAAAGCTTAATGTCTTAATGTAGGTGAGGAGAGCTGGAAGTGTGGGGTATTGCAGCAAATATCACTTCAGCTTTAGAATTCAGCACATGTTACAGAGAAGAAAAGAGGCTCCTGGAGAGAGTTAATGCCAACACAGCTTTTGGGGTCAGGTGCTTTTCCTTCTTCTTTAATTCAGACTAATAAACTTTCAGAAGCACCAAAGCGCTTCCACCACCGGTGCTCTGCTTCTTCTGCTCCACCTCCTGTAAGGAAATCTGTAACCAGTGGTTTATGAACAAAGCCCATCAGGGCTTAAGGAGTCCTAGAGAAAGAGAGAGATGAATTTCTCTGAGCTGCTGAAGCAACTCCAGAGGAAGCTTAAACGATGAACACGTAGAGATGACAATATGGGTAACGAGAGCAGCTCCGATGGCATTATGCAAGGACTGTCATTTTCCCTGTGTTTGTACAGCGCCTACAACCAGGGGACCTGACCCGGCTGACTTCCTCTAGAAACTGATGCAATCCAAATAGCAAATAAAAATAATGGGATTAAATCTGAATACGTGGTACAAGCCATCCTGCCGCAGGGCAAATGCAACCCACCAGCTGCCGGAGGGGAAGGTCGGGAGGAAGGCATTTTCCCCACAGGCAGGTCATCCCATGGCTGCTGTCCCCGAGGTTTCTTGGATCCTTCTCTGAAATGTCTTGTCTTGTACTCCTCACTGTGAGAGACAGGTTACTGAACTAGACGGACAAGCAATCTGATCCACCATGGCAATTCCTATGATCCCATAGAGAGCCTATGAATAATTCAGATTTTCTGCAAAAAATCCCCCACACTTCATGAAAGTTAACTGGTGTCTCCAAGAGAAAAGATCATATAACATCTTTATAACTGAGTCATCATCACTATTTATGTGTGTATTTGACAGTTTATGGGTGCCTCCCTGTTAAAACGAGATGTAATTAAAATTACAACTTATCTTTAATAGATTGAGATGTCACAAAGGGCCCGGTCACAAAAAGCCTTAACCAGAATCTTTGGTGGGTCAGCAGTAAAAGAGAACCCTGAATGTTAATTATTTCAGCCTCAGTCTCACTTGGAGGATGTCCTCATCCTTGCAAAAGACACTTAGGGCTACCCCAGGCTGTGGAGGCAGTGGGCAGAATCAAAAAGGGAAGGACTCGGGGGAAACCTCTTCAGTCAGGGGCTTTCCCTCTGGGACTTCAGTTGGGTCTGAGAGAATCCTTCTGGGAGCCTCTCTGAGCCTGGTCTAAGGGGTGGCCAGCTCTCAGGTGACCAGTGGCCCAGCCACACTGGGCAATAGAGACTCCCAAGTGTCCACTATTCCAGAGCACCTCCTGGCCTGCCCTGATAATGGGTTTATGAGGCTTCTCATGTCAGAGCTACACTCACAGCCCCCTCTTCCCTTGCTTCCCCACATATTCACAGAGAGAGGGAGCTGCCCTAAGTCTCTTGCCCTCCTCTGTGACCTGTTGTGTGATAGTTGCTCACATCAACAAGATCTCATTAAAATATCCAGAAAAAACTATGGGGGAATGTTTCAACTCCAAACAGAGAAATCTCTCTTCTGAGAAATAAAATCTCGAAACAATTCAAAAAGTTTGGAATGTCTACTAGAACGAAACAGTGGCACTTCTGAAAACGCGGCTCAAGGTCACAATTCTGAGCTAGTTTTGGAGAACTGTGTCCAATATGTAATTTCCAGTCTCCAAAGTAAAAAGTGGTGAATATTGTCATGATTTAATGACAGTACTTTGGTAAGGAGCAGGCTAAATCCCTCTTGAGAAGCAATAAGTGAAGTGTAAGAATTAACTGTAGGAAAATGCACAGGAAAAGAAGGAAAGAAAAATATTAAGTGCTTCATGGTCTTGAGGAATGGACACCTGCAAAGAAGGAATCTGGTCCATATAAAAGGATACCTTGTAAAGACAAATATTTGCCTACGATATACACATTTCTATGCAGACACGGGATTATTTGCACATCCAGACTCTACTTCTTTACTTGCAAGGAGCTGAAATTCGATATAAAGTCAGAATGTCGATGAAGAGAATAAGAAAAGTTTGTAAAGGCATTTAATGGAAAATGTCCATGTTGGAATAATGTAATTGGTCCCTGCAGAGTGTTACAGGTTAGGGCAAAATGTTAGATAGTGACAAAGGAGGAAAAGGAATGAATACATGGGAATATTCCCCTTTTTCTCAAGTACAGCAAGTCTCAGTCCAGGCAGAAGCAGGGGAGGGTGGTGCAAAGAGTTCTTGCCTCTTCTTGCAAGCGGGGAAGAAACTAAGAGTCAGAAATTTTAAAGGACTACTCAACTTTCCTCCTGCATTCAGGAGAGAGCAGGTGGGGATCTCATTGCAGGTCAATGGGAATTTCACAGTGGCCCCAGGGGTGTTGCAGGAGCTCATATTATGGCCCTGTATCTTTGAGGGTGGACTGTAAAATAACACTTCACCCTCACTATGGCAGCCCCTTCAGAGTATTTCTTTCAGTATTTTACATCACCCAGCTTTACCTCAATGAGGCTGTTGGATGTTTATTGCCATTTCCCTTCTTCAAGACTGAAGAATCTGGCTTTATTTCACTCAAGATGCCGTCATTGACTTCAAGAGAATCGGAACCAAACTGCCCACCTAAAGTTTCCAAATCAACGTGCACACCCACAAACTGCAAGAGGGAAAAATACCTCCTAGATGAAGGCCCACAGGAGGAGGGGAGGATGGCTTACACTCAGGGATGACCTCGGTGAGCCTGTGCCTCCCCGGGTGTGCAACACGTCAGTAGCGCATATTCAAGACAGATGAAGAGCTTAGGAAGCATAGAAACAGGGATTCAGATGTGTCAGCCGGAGTGTGTAAAAACAGCTGCTTAAAAATAATGTTTGGGGTTTGCCTGTGTGCAATGACAGGAAAGGAATTCGGTGTCAAAGTAGCCACATGTGTTGCTTTACTCCAAAGCACACTGGGCTCTGATCCTTAATTCTTAGGATGCCTTCTTGAACTGCAAACCCATCCATACACATCTCTCCACACTACCCACAATAACACACGGATTTGCTGAGCTAACGACCCTGACATTTGGGCTGCCCTGCACAGAACATCCTGAAAGCCCTCAGGACAAATCCAACAGACAAACTGAAATCCTGGTGTGAAAAATGCCTGTGTTATTTATAATATTGTCCAGTCCTTCCAGCCACACAATACTGATGTGTTGATCTGAAGCAGGGGGAGTGGGTCAAACACAACCCTCAATAACCATCACACCAACACGTGCAATCCAGGGAGTGCAGTTTAGGCACTTTCTGCTGCCTGGAATGCAAGCTTTTTGTGGATGCATCTTCTGCTGGGGCTTGTGAGAGACTGAACATACTGTCAGCAGTTAAATAATATACCCATATCATCACCATATAAAAAATACAGCCAAAAATCTGTTCACATGGAGATTTTGCTTTAATTGTCACTTGGATGCTCCTAACCACTTTCTCTCCAGCTGAGAAAAGAGCTGAACCTTCCTCTCAGCTCCGTGCCTCTGTTTCCCTCCCTTTGAGTGGGCACTTTCTCGGACTCCTCGCTCAGCAGAGAAGGGCTGGCTCTGACGCTTGGGGCTTCCAAGAGTGGGCCTTTCTCAGGTGGAATCTTGTTAAAACCATTAATAAATCAGTTGCTGCTCAAAGTGCAGTTGGGGGACGGTGACTTTTTGGAAGGTGAAGAGGACCTTGGAGGGGTTGCTACAGTGCAGCTACTGAAAAGCAACAAGAGCCAACAGAAAACAGGCTGGTGGGCAGCTCAGTCCAAGTGCATTCAAAATTGATCCATAGGGATGGAAAGTGGTCTCAGGCAGAGCGTTAAATTGCTAGCTCAGAAAAAATAAATAATATACTTTTACTGTAGTTCGTGTAAAGACTGTAAAAGTTACAGGTGTTCTGATCTTCCTACTTTCACAACTTGGTTCAATATTTAGCATATGCTGGTAGCATTTTTTTTCCTAAGTCAATGGACTAAATCAACTGTTTTCTATGTAACATCACAGGCTGGAATGGAGGAGCTTGCTGCAGTATTCCAGGCTAGACAGCTACTTTTGTCTCTTTCCCTGTTTCTCGCTTAAGAAAACAGTAAAAAGAAAGGAAGAGTGGGAAAAAAGAACCCCATGAAAGAAAAAAAAAAAGTAGATAAATGGAAAAGGAAATCTTAATAAGGTTCTTTCTTTCTCTTTTCCTATTTTTTTGGAGACTGCTGTATTAAATTAAAGTCATACATAGGTTTCAAAGAAAATCGTATGTCGGTGGAATGGTGAGCCCACCTGACAACGCATGCTAACAGAATTGTAAATGTAAAGGGTAATGCTTGTCACTTCCTGACAGCTCTAAATGGCCTTTTAGTTCAGTACGCAGAGCTGTCATAAAAAAACATAAAAATGCATATGCAGACAGCTGAAACTGCAATGCACATCATTATCTGCAAATGGTATAAGTATCCTGAACAAAGGGCCTTCCAGTTTAAGGACAAGCATAAGACATTTTTCTGCCTCTAGCCTTAAAACAAAGTGCTGTCAAGAAAACAAGATTCTCAGTGCCAGAACTGAGGATTTTCTGTCAATCAGCAAGGTGCTACATTTGTACATATTTTTCTGACCCCAAATATGAGAAGAGCATCCTTAACAGATGTGTATTTAACTTCTGGCAGATACATCTGTTTCTTCTGGGTTTTTTATTTTTTATATCTCTTTTTTTTTTTTCTCCCCCTCAAACACACCGCTGAGCAGAACAGTTTTGTTGTGTACTTATTAGTTCCTTCCATCCTGGCTTTTCCTCCTTGCTTGTTTAAATCATGGTGGTTTCACCATTAATGTGCCAAGATGTTGGAGAACTTTAGGGACTAATGTTAACCCGGCATGAGAACGTCCCAAAAAAAAGGTTCAAATCTGTTCAACGACCACTGTGCCAGTCTGGTGATGGTTTAAAAATGTTCAAAGTCGCAAGTTCATTTCTAGGGCAGTTTTAAAACACTTGGAAAAGTAATGAGTGCTTAGCAAAGCCACTAATGTCCCCAAGGAACATGAAGAATCAACCTGTCCCTGCACTGCTCCACCAAGTGATAGTGAAAATAAGAACCCCGGTGCAGTGTGAGCGCAGTGGCTGCTCACTGACCACTTGACTCTGACATTGGCAGCTCCTGTATTCCCACGTGTGCTGACATTTCTGCTCAGGACACCTCTCCAAATAAAGGCTGGGCACTGTAGATTACCTGATACGAATCAAGGCTCAGGAGGAAAAGGAACCTGTGGTCCATGGTGAGTGCTCTGTGGGCAAACTGGCATGAGCAAGGATTCCCACCCCAAGCATTAGAGTTCAACTCCTGAATGCATAAAAGAGCAGCAGGAGAGCAGTTGGGATTCTTTCCTTTTTTTTCTTCCTGAAGCTCTCATCCAAATCTCATCCTCACTGATCCCACTCACAAGAATCCACTGCACCAACCTATGAGCAACCCACACTGACAGGACAAGGGAGAATGGCTTCAAATAGGAAGAGGGTGGGTTTAGATAGATATTAGGACAAAATTCTTCCCTCTGAGGGTGGTGAGGCCCTGGCACAGGTTGCCCAGAGAAGCTGTGGCTGCCCCATGCCTGGAAGTGTCCAAGGCCAGGTTGGACGAGGCTTGGAGCAGCCTGGGATAGGGGCTTGGAACAAGATCATCTCTAAGGCTCCTTCCAATCCAGGCCATTCCATGATTCTGTGATTTAACCACCGAGACCTTCACTAAGGTCTGAACCATCCCCTCCCAGCAAATCACCTGCACAAATATTCATTCACCGACACAGCCAATACACCAAAGGTGGAACATAGACAACCACCAAGGGCTTGAACAACAAACCCCAATTTTCCCAGCTGCTGGACATCCAAAGGTGTCTCTCGCACCTTGGTCCCAGTTTCACTTACATTCACACGCAGATACCACCACACTCATTAAATTGCATAAAACCCCTTTTTCTGCGGATTGGTGCCTCCAGCAGATTTTCAGCTTTTCCTTGGGTTGCTTTTCCTGCTACTCTCCCAGCCCTGGGCTCAGGCAGCACTTTAGGATCTGTGCATGCAGCAAATAGAGTCTTCTGGCCCTGAACACAACTTTCAGTCCAGGATCTGGTTTCTGGTGCGCACAACACGTCTTTGATCTATTTCCTCGGCATCTTGAATTATCCACCAAATGTCTCCTTCCAGCGTTATCTGCTTGCAGCATAAACTATGGGAATATGAATCAAAGATATTTGGGGTTTCGGAACTTCTGAGATAGTGAAGGCAAAATGTCTCAGCCCACAAGAAAAGGAAGGGAATAAATGTCACATAGAAAAATTCCCTATTCATCTCATGGCTTATATTTACAAAGTGCTGTGTTTGAATCAGTAAATTTTCCAGCATGAAATTGCCCTGAACAGTTGCTTAATGGGATCTTAATTTTCCTTTAATTAATCACCTTTAGAATTTCTAGCTGTTTCTCCATTAAAATCCACATTTATCATATGTATAATCTTCATTCCTTTCTTCCAAAATTGCCCAAAGAAACCATCAAAGGATGAGGCTGCAACCCTAAAAATTCATTTCTTTTGTATCTGCAGTAAGATGATAGGGGAATATACAGTCATCTCAGAAAAATACAGGTTTCGTCTGAGATTTTAAAAGAGATTTCTGTCTGCCTCTGCCTTCCATGGTGCTGCTTGAGACATCTGAAGACATCTAAATCTGAAGCTTGGTTCCTGTCTCAGTAACGGATTCTAATCCAAGCTCAAGAAAAATTACATCTTAATACTCACTCAACAGTCTTGCTTCCAAAGCTGCCTCTACAGATGCCTAAATAACTGAAAACAACTCTGCAGCACATCCTCCCCAGAGTCTCGGCTTGCACATGTGCCTTTAAAAAAGAAAAAAAAAAGAAAAATAAAGCTTTGCAGACAGCGTGTAAAAGCCCCATCTGGTGATGCCCGACACAACAGTATGTTTGCACCTAATTACAGTACACTTAAAAAATACACTGTGCATTATTGACACAAAAACATGGGGACATGCGCCTGTCTGCTCATCGGGGCTGCTGGACAGAAGGAAAACGTTTCCAGCCCCAATGGAGTCAGCTGATGAAGCAGACTTCCTACAGGGGTGGGAGAGGAAGGAGAAATGAACAGCTGAAGTTTTGGGGTGGGGATCGGCACGTTTATGAGAGAGATGCGCAACGTGACGGTTTTACACCACCTCAAAACAAGAACATCGCTGATTTCCCCGCGTGCCTGGCCTTAGGAAACGTGTCCTTTCCTGGTGGATGCCTCACCCAGCCCTCCTCTTTGAGCACTGCTTTTGTACTGCCATGTTTTAACAGAGACACTGTCGACTGCAGCAGTGAGAATCCAGGACTAATACCTGCAGCTGAGCTACAGCAGCCCAAATACCCCGGTGTTTTATCCACAGTGATATTGAGCTGGGCTTGAACACGCATCTTCCAGACAAAAGCTTCCATATCCCATTACCATGACCTGTGCCAGCCGGGCCTCCCTCTCGATCTGTTCCCTTTAAATTTACAAGGAAGGAAATAACAAGAAAGAAGGACACTCTTTTATTACATTTTTTCAAATAAAATGTCTGTGCTTTCCCTGGATGGTACCAGCCCGATTTATACAAGGTGAATTTGACCTTCAAGAGGCAGAACATCTGGGAATGACAATTAAAGCCATCTGCACCCAAGGCAAGCAGGTTGCTCGCTATCCACTTCGTTCTGTCGCCTTCAGAACATAGAGGAGGGGGGGTAATCTCAAGACAGTCATCCCTTTTTTATTGACTGTCTCCTGCGCTTTCAGAGATGTGAAAATACACAGAGCCTGACTGCACTCCTTCCCAAGGAGGCTCACCGAGGATGCCGTGAAAACTCCAGCAGTGCTCCTGAAGATTTGTGATTTGGGTTCTGTGGGGATGGCATTAGCCAGACCCTGATTTTCTTTCGGAATTATTCTGACCTCTCTACATCTCTCAACAGTGGTGACTTGGCTTACCTGAAACAGGCTCTCGTGTCTCCTCTGTGTGGCTATGTGGCTATTGTGCATTTTTTAATGGCCATCCGAGTTTAAGAGGAATCAAAGGAAAGGTCATTGAGCCCTCTGCTCCAGGAGGTGATGATTTAAACTCCAGCTCTATTTAAAAAGACTGAAGACGTTGAAGATACTATGAAACACTGGTAAAAACCCAAACCACCATTTTCTGTAGGAATTTCGGGCAACCAGACATTCCTTAGAGCTTGTAAATCTTCTAATGTTTGCTGCAATAGGGTAACTTACAACTCCCTGTAACTCATTTTTGGGAGTTTGTTGTTAAATCAGATATTGTTGAGGACCATCGTGCTGATTATCACTGTCCCAGTTTTCCCCCGTGCTCTTCTGATCACTGGTACCACCTGATTTCCTGTTCAATACTTTGCTGGTGAGCTCTTTAGGACAGGAGGATTTTGCTAGTGAAGCAGGATTTTGGTGTCTGGCCCAAGATGCCGAAACAATTCAGGCAACAGAAGAAATTAAGGCACTACCTGTGTCCTGCAGATACCTGTACAGAAGGATCACATTCACTTTTGGACAGGCAGTACAATGTTAATGACTCATTTGGATAACCAGATCTGTTTGTAATTCCAAAAGCAGAGGGAAAATATAGAAACAGAGGATGGGAAAAAACCCAACTCAGAACTGGATTTTTTTCTCTGTGGCATTTGGAATGTTATTATTTTCATTTTCTCTTTGTATATTTTTTTTTTTTCAGCCCAGTTAAGAGCTCCCTGTGTGCCACCTATCGGTCTGACCCACGCTCAGCCCTTCTCCAGACAAAAACAGTGGTGGGAGAGTCGTGCAGGGCCAGAGGTGGGAGGTGGAGGGCCAGAGATGCGTGTGACAAAGCCGTCCAGAAAACAAGGGAAGGGAAAAGAAGTGGATTTTTCTAGGCAGGTTCAAGCCAACTGCAGCCCAAAAGGCCGTCACACCCTCTGCCTCAAACCAGGGGTGTGACACAGATAAACCAGCAGCATGAAATTACACCAGCAGAAAGACATTTCAGAAAATATTCTGCGCCATGGATGACATATTCAAGTATGATGCCTTTGGAGATTTAACCCTGCTTTCTTTGAGTGAGAAACCAGACACTTGGAGAATTAACCGAGATTATATTGACAGGCCTTGGTTCCACAACAATTCCCTTTGTATGTGCCCCATAAACATCTTTCTTTCCAGTGTCAGTCATACGTTCGTTTTCTACCACAATAATTCTTTGCTAAGGTCCCATTCCCATAATAGAAAGAGGGAGAAAAAAATTGAGTGACACCTCAAACAATATTTGATAGTCTAACAACAATTTCTAACTTCAAAGACTATCTACATAAAAGTTGAAGACTTTTGCTACAAAAACCAAACCATTGGGAAATCATTTTCCATCTGACATCAATTCCCCAGCCACTAGAATGAAGGCTTTAACTAAAAGTATAACTTTTACTAGAGGTTCTTTAACATTTTAATCTATGCTGTGAGGAAGTATGTACAGACAGGTTATATTGTGTCAGAATCCAAGGCTGGGGTGTAAGAGGGAGAGCCCCACAAAGCAAAGAGGGCTGGACTCCGTGGCCAGCTCAAACCACACTCAGACTGACTTACAGTGGTTTAAAAGGTTAGGGAGTATTTGATTAGCCCCAAATCTTTGTGGACAAAGAACCACAAAGAGATGCAGCCAAGAACACTCCTAACCCCTAAAATTATTGTCCTAAAGGATGGGAATGAATTTTTCAGAGCTGAATCATTACAGCAAATCACTCCTAATGTACCGAACCACTGGAGGAATCAATGGATGCAGGCCTACAAATCATGTATTTGAGACTCCGCGCTGGCAAACAAAGATCTGTAAGGTTTGATGGTGGGGCATTTTCCCTTCCTGGAAACACTGGCTAAACCCCTCAAAGTCTTCTGTAACAGTCCTCTCTCTTTCTTTTTTTTTTTTTTTTTTAAAGCCCTGCTTTCATTTCTAGCTGAAGAGAAGATTGCATGTCTAAGACATCAAGTTGTGACCTTGCAGTGAATTAAATGGGTGAGCATGTTAAAAGGCTTGTAAATGTATCTGGACCTTTTTTTTTCCTCACCATCTGTTTCATACTTGATATCTTGATAGATAGTTCAGCTTATTACCCACCACTAACGTCATCTCTCTGCTGAAGCCTTGTTATTTGAAATATGGGGTCTCTCCTTTGTATGGCAGTGACTAAGAGCATTGGAACCCACTTAAATTTGTTTTAAATGCATTAAATTGGTAACATGCAGGGTTGCCGCATACCAGTTTCTAAGTTACATAGTAAAAGTTTAAACGATTTAACCAATTTAATGTATGAACCAGGCACGCTGTATGGCTGAGAGCAGTCAGGTTTTCCAGGGAAATGTTTGCCTGGTAGCTCACATTGTGCAGAGGTATGCAGATGCTTTTGCCAGGAGAAAGTGAAATAATTGATGCAGCTGAAAATGACCTTGATCTAAAAGTCATTATCTCATTCCCTGAAATATCTGAAAATACAATGACAGAAGCAAGGGCCTGAGTGACTACTGTGACTTTTACTTAGTCCTGAGTACCAGTGTGACATGGGTACATGCCAACAATAAATCATTTTCCTGGAACACACAACAGTAAGAAGTTGGGGTCATGTTTTCAAGCTGGCTTTTTTGCTTTTTCTTTTTATGTCTGTCGGTCGTGTCTCTGCAGACTTTACATGACGTCCTCCTGTCTGCCTACATCTATTTTATAGATTAATGGTACCTGTAACTGCTCAGCTGAAAGGTAAAATGATGGCAAGGGTGATGAAACCACATGCTCCATGACATAGGAGGGTGACTCATGGGGTCAGGAATGAATTCCTGCCTTTCACCACTGGCAGAGCCTCATTTTGCTACCAAAGCAGCGTACGAGGGGAACACGTGTGACCACACACACCTGGAGATGCACAGAACTCAGCAAGGCCCATCGGGTTCGTCAGCTTTCCAGGGAAAGGGGCAGATCTCCCCAGGCTGCCACAGGGCTGATTACACCACCCCACAGGAGGGCTCTGGGGTGCCTTGAGTCAACTGACCCAGAGCCCAGCAGAGGCAAACAAAACCTTTCTGATTATCAGATTTTTGTCTGGGTTGCCAAGGTCACTCGTACCTCTTGGAGAAGCACTGAAGTGAGGGGCTGGCAGGCTCAGACTCCCTCCCACAGTTTCCCACAGGAACAGGCCACCTTTTCTAAGGGGATAAGTGATTTCTGCAACCTCTGGTCTTCCCCGACACACCGAGAAAGGTGGCTTGTGCCTTAATAGTGTTACAAAACAACAGTTTCACACCCAAAAAGTGGGATCACGGTCATGCTTACAAACAACGTTGTCCAAAGGACTTCCTGCACTTTCTCTTTGAACAGCAACATGCACAGAGGAGCTGGAAATACCCTGGCCCAAAGAAGAGAGGGAAGGCATTTTAAACAGAGCAAACTTAAAAGTTGTTCAATAAACATAACTGCAACCAAACACCACCTGGCTAGTGTTAGGAGATTTGATTCACGCAGAAAAACGTCACACCAAGTGGCGTTGATGCAGCCAGCTGTCACAAGCAAACCACCCTGCATCTAAAGACGGGCTTCAGGAGGAGATCATGACTTGGGGACACCAAAAGTCACGGTGATGGCTTTGCCATGGAGAGGAGCTTCTTCAGCAGCAGTGCAAGAACCAGAGCTAAAGCCAGGCTGCTGTTTGTGCAGTAAACACAGGTGCCGTGGTCTTAAGGAGCGGAAGCCGGGAAGTTCCAGGGGTTTTGGTGGAATTTCACCACCTGCAAGACAGCCCACGGCTCTGGGAGGCAATGTGCTCTCGGCACATCGTGGTTTGGGCTTTTCACCTCTTTTTCATGTCTTTCCTTTCTGGGGTCTGTCAGGACTTACACCGAGAAGGAAAATATCTACAACAGCAGAGATGTAAAGATTTCAGAGCTCTCATTCACCTCTGACACAGAAATGCGTTTCCCCAAATTTAACAGTTAAATCCACATCAAGGTGTTACAAACACTTACTTGTGTTACAAAAGATGGTTAAGTGTTGGCAGGACACCTACATCCTGTACATGACATGCAGTCTAACAGGATTTCTCTTAAGCTCTGCCTGGAACCATTTTCATTTAATTTCATGTAAACAGCGTCTCTAGCAGCGGCAGCAGGACCTCACCAAAGAACCAAAGGTTTTGTTTCCCAAACCAAACACACTCCAGATCTTCCAGCTCAAACTGAGGTCTGAGCACAGATCTGGATTTACTCACGGAGTTCAATTTGGAATCCAATTTTCCAATCAATTCTTCATTGTTTAAATCAATGCTGCTGATATAATGCATCAGAAAACCTATCCCCTTGATGGGGGATTTTTAAAAGCTGTATTTTATGGCTATGTCATCGCCAGGCATTTGTGGATTTAAAACATTTGTGAAATAGGATTTTCTGGTAAAATCTTGTGTGGTCCATTAAACATATAATACACAGCAGAGGAAATGCTTGATTATGCTTACACACTTTTTTGTGTTTCTCGTAATATTCCGAACGAGCACAGCTTTGCCACATGGTTATCCGTTCCTGAGATGGCTTCTGAAGTTTGCAGTTTGACTGTTCTGCCTCAGAGTTGACAAGTTACCTGCGACTGCATTAGCTTAGAGCCAGTCCCTGCAGATATTTTGTATTTTCCTGTGATATTACCATTAAAGCGAATTTCCCAGGAACTCCATTCAAATGCCTCAAGCACGCTGCACGTAGGCATGCCTTTGCAGCACTCCCACATGTACTCTGCTTCCTTGTATACAAAGCACATGTGGAATCCGTAGGCATAACAAATGGGATCATTAACTGAAAAATTAATTATGCTCACACAAATCGTGTGAATTTGCACTATTAGTTCTACCAGAACTCAGCACAGTGCCCACATAATTGAATACTTCTCTCGAAACCTCGGTGTGGGAATCCAACACTGAGCTGGCAGCACCAAAAGCGTCATTTTTCTAAGGATATGTATAAAAAATGAGGCTGTCCAAAGTACATGTATGAAGTGATAGATACATTCCTGTACTCTGTGCTGCTTTACAAAGCTCAGCTCCTCAGTGTATGCCATTGCACCAAAAAAAACCCCATTCCTCAGGGCATCAACTGCCACATGTACAACTTAATACAAAAACCACCTTGTAAGAGATGAGATAAAATAATAACATTAACACTCCAGACATATAAACATCTCCATTTCAGTGAAGAGAGGCTCCTGACATTTTCTTCCCAAGCTGGCCTAGCCATGGACTCATGGATTGGCCGTTCCTTACGAGCAAAGTAACTTGCATGCATTTGAACCAAAACTAAGAATTTTTACCTGCCTGATATGTTGAACGACACAAAGGGACTGTGCCTTGAAGGTTGGGAATGAAAATAAAAACTTTGCTCAAATAATGCAGGACAGCAAGGAATCCCAGCTTTGAAGTGATTAATGAATCCATCCAACAGCCAGTACACCACAACATTCAAACCTCCAGGACCGAAATGTCCAGAATCTTACCACAGCATAAGCAGGGAGCAGGAGACAGCCCAGGCTACTGGAAATATTCTACACAGAACACCAGCTTTTACTGCCATTTTCACAAATTCAAATATATTCAACGTCATCCAGGATTAAACGTATATCACACTTTCTTTAGACAACATATTCCGCTCAAAGAACTTTAACAGAACATTAACAAAAGACCTTTTCTGAACATCCCTCATAGAGAGACACAGAAGCACAGAGAGGAAAGCATAGAGCAATTTAGAACAAGAAACAAATACAAATAATGTAGTCTCTGGAAATTATGGGCAGGAAAGAAGGAAACAAGATTCCAGCTTTCAAAGTGCAACTCCTTCTAACACAATCACCGGTAAAAGTCACTGGGATAAGTGGTAAAATATTAATTTCTACATTCTCAAAATAAAAATTTGACTTTAAAATGATGTTCTGGTAGCTTTTTCTTACAGTTTTCCCCTTAGAATGACAAATGTAAGAAAATCTCCTGCTCACACCAAAATAATGTTTGGCTGAGCTCTATTTTTGGTGCAAATATTTCTCTGTTGAGACAGCTCACTCATCTCCTCATAGGAGTCTTGGAAGCATTTTCTGGCTTTGCTACACTTTCCCTGTGTCAGTAAATCACATAACATGTACACCACAAATCAACATCTGAAAAACTGGGGAAGTAATTCCTGTTTAAATAAAGTTGTTGTGAAGCTCAGTTTAACCACTAATTATTCTGTTTCAAGTTACTGGAATTAAAGATGTTTACAGCTACACATGATCTTTGTAATCAGTAGTAGCTCAAGACTACACACATGAGTAATGATCTCAAGCAGTTGAGTCCAATCTGAGTTGAGCAAAGTGAGTGTAGCAGAGAGAAAGTTCCAGCAGATTCCCATGGGAAGGAAGATTTTTTGCGTGCAGAAGAAAGGAAATCCAAATCCTCATTTGCCCTCGCTCCACAACAAACCCCACCCAGGTTCCACCTCTGCCAAAGCACACCCTGCCCGTATCACACAACCATCCAGTAAAAGATTACACCACAACTCTGACAACGCAAACACAGACAGAAGTTTAAAATTATTACTGGAATTACCTGGATTTACTGACACTGATGGGTTTAAATCCCCAGGGGATAGGTTGTATCATTAGCAGAGAAGGTGAGGAAGATAAAACAGAGGCAATTACTCAGTACTTCATAATAACCTGAACTACAATTCCCTGAAGCACCTGTGTTTGCCTGGCATAACTCGTAGGTCAGTGCTCGAGATGGAAGATATGCACCCATTTGCTTCTGCTCTCCTTGGAAAATTCTGCCTTCCTGGGCATGTATGGAAGGAAGCAGTCACTGGCTGCCTCTGAGCATCAGCAGTGCTGGTGCAGAGAGCCCCCAGGCATGAAGTCAGGGTGTCCATTTCACACCCACGGAGCCTCACCAGGAACGGGAAATCCACCCGGAGTCCCTCTGTTACCTACCAATGAGTTCAGTTTCCTGATGTGACCAGAAAACTGGTCAGGAGAAGTCATTAGAGACCTAAAATATGTAGCTGACCTCAGAGACTTGTCTCTCTAGGTTGCCACTATGATTAACAAACAGGGATACACTTATCTTTCTGTGACCAGTTTAGAGCAGGGATTGTGCTGAGGTGCTCTGAATTGTCTTCTTGCAGAGCTCTTCTCCACAGAGAGAAATCTCCTGACAGGTACCATAACCCAGGATCCTCTTCAGGAAAAAGAAAATAACCATAAAAGAAACCTAAATTTACTTAATTTTCATGCTCATGACCCTTGGGTATGTGTGGAACAGGGTGGGTTGAGGGGCAGCTTTGTGATGACTGCGGGGTTCTTGCCAAGACAAGTTGTCATAATCTTCAAGGAGGGAAAAAAGAAGGCTTTTTCCCTTTTGTGCCCAGACATGTGCAGGTCCTGGCATCTCTGCAGGCTCACGATAGAAGATCTATCTTATTCATGCTGCAAAAGATCTGGAACCTGACACTTCTCTTGGGCACTCAGTCCTAACTGGCAGGATTTGCCTCTGACACTCTCCTTTCAAGACAAGTGTCAGCAGGTGATGAACTCTGTATTCTTTCACTCCTGCAGCTTCAGAGCCTGGATCTCTGTTTCTGCAGAATTTATGAATGGTAAATGTCAAGCCCTTTGTTTTTTTCAGAGCTGTAGCTCTGGTGTCAGAAAAATAAAGAGAAGATGAACAATACTCTTCTTTCCTCCATCCTTTATTTTGCAAATTCTTACGCAGGAGAAATAGAGCTGTATTTATTGATGTACAGTAAGCACAAATAAATAATTTGCAGCAGGGAAGGCTCCAACATGTCATTGTGGCATCCTCCTGGCTTTGTCTGCTGAGCTGGGTACATTGGTGCCCCTGACAGCTGCATGTGTGATATTGTAACCACACACCTTTCAGGGCTTAATGGTATTAGGTAACTATTGTTAAGTTTTAGTATGATTTTAGTAATTTGGTTAATTAGTTCCACCTCATGAGGCAAAGGTCTCCTAATGGCACTTTGCAGGATGTTCATTAGCTGAGCAGATTGCTTTTTCAGGTCAGGGCATCTCTAGCAAGGGCTCTGTGGTCACTGTATAAGGATTATGGCAATGGAAGGGAGGATGAAAACGGGTCTCTAAGCCTGCCCTCTCAGTGAACTAAGAGCTCACACTGGTCTAACAAGGCTGGACAGAGCTGAGATTTAGAAAAGTCTTGGCTAAAGCAAAGCAAATTATTGAGCATGAACTGTTTAGCCCTTCCACCCATTTCTGAATCACTCACATCTTGTTCTGCGGACTGACCCTGATAACAACTTAATGCAAACATATTTCAACCAGGGTGACCGGTGAACCTCTCTCTTTTGTCAGCTCTGCCTTTGATTACCCCTCACACAGTCCCAGTTAAGAGCACTCGGCTCCAAACACTCACCTACTGCTCAATTATTTCAATATCTAGGGCGAAACCCAAACCTGATCATCACAGGCTTTCAGCAGAGCAGGAGCATATCCTTAAAGGCTCATCTGATTCTGGATCACCTCATTACTGAACTTACACTGCACAGGTTTTTCCTTGCCTGGTGAATTTCTCACACCGTGAAAGACAGCACGGGAGCACCCAGTGTGCCAGAACCACATCTCACATCCCTCTGGGGATCTCCTGTAGACTGGCCAGGGCAAAGGCCAGCCCAAAACCCCAACCCTCTTCTCGTCTCACCCAACAATGGCTTGTCCGCTCCCTCATCAGCCGTGAAGCAGACACAAAACCACCCCATTTGCATGGAAGAACAAGAAAGGAGCAGAAATATGATCAGATGACTTATTCTTCTGAACCAGCACTTCAATTGGCACATCTCTTGCTGCCCTAAGAAGCTGTCACATGGCTTAAAAAGAAGTTGCTGACAAAATCACTAAGAGGCTGAAGACCTCATAACTGATCAAAGCCACCACAGCTTGTGCACTTTCCTGGAGACAATCAGACACCACTATCCCTGGAGCAGGGCATTATGATGATAGAAACAATACCCCTTTTCCAAGCTGTCCTTAATAGCCTCTCCTGACACAGAGAGATTCCTCAGGAAGCTCTGTACCTACTACGCACATGCTAATACCAGCTTAGGTTTCATTATGACTAATGTCATTATAGTGGATTCCAAATGAATTATTCATGATTGGCTCCTTCTTTTAATGCCTTTGGCATTTGACATGTTTTCCACATTGCCTACAAAATGTCTGTGGTGGAGCAAAATGCTCATAGGTGTCCTTGGCAGCTGGAGGCTGAAAATGTAACTGTTGTGCTTTATATCTGATGAGGGGGCTTCATATTTATTATCAGGAGAGAAAGTCTTTTGCTCCCCACAACTGGTCTGCTTAAAGTCAATACAAAATAATCTGGGTGGAGGCTGATACACCTATCTGAGTTCTTCAAGGGAGATGCATGGTGTTACCTCAAAATAAAAGCAAATACCATCTTCATTACTCTACATCACAAGTACTGCCAGAGAAAATGTCTTATGTTCCCTAAAAAATCAGAAAAATTCAGAAAATTCAATACTCCTGGAAGTCACTTCCTTTCTCTGTACCTCAGGCTGAAATTTCTGAAACCAGGGAAAGGATCCCATAATGCCTCATCTTTCTTCAGCCCACGATTAAGTTTTCTAAGGAAGGAAACCCTTGGAGGGAGATGTGCTGTCGAAGTTAGTAGGACCTGAATTCAGTTGGAACCTGAAGCCACAGCACAGCCACCAGAGCAGAGGTAATGAGGAGCTTGGCCAGGCTGTCACCATCTCCTCCTGCTCTTAGCACAGCTCACCACATTTTTCCACTTGTGGTTCTCACCCACTACTGTTGGAGGCTTATCCCAAGCAAATAAACATTTTCCAGCCTGATATACAACATCATCCAGTTTTCTCTCCCCAAAGAGTTGAGCTTAAAGGAACTAAGCTCAATGTACTTGGCAATTGGAGACTCACAGATTTCTTATGTGCCTAAAATAAGATTTTTTTAGACTCTCCACACCTGAAAAAAATACATCTTTGTGTCTAACATGAATTAAAACCCTTGTTCCTCTCTCTCTCTGTGCTCCAGGATGTGTCATCTTGTGCTCCCCGGGAGACACAGGCACAATACTGCAAAGGTTGGAGCAGGTCATGCCAAAGGTCCATCCAACATCCTGTCTTTGGAAATGGATAGCGAGAGGCATTTGAGAGAAAGCTTGTAAGAAGTGATGCAAGTATGAAATTCTCAATATCTTCTCCATTTCAAGCAATTTGTGGTTTAAGGACTTCCTGAGCTGCAGCCTACATCTGCGTCATCCCATTTAATAGCCCTTCAGAGACCTTTGCTTCCATTCACTTGCTTGGTTGCTCCTTGAGCTGCAGATATCAACAACATCCTGTGGCAACGAGCTCCACGATTTAATTATGCATTGTGCGAAAAAGTAGATTCTGTTTGTTTACAGCCTCTTGCACAATCGTTTCATTTGGCACCGCTCAGAGTTATGAGAAATGGCTTATAACCATTCCCAGCAATCATTTTTCCATATTACTGCTTGTTTTAGATGGGCAGCGGACGGACAATACTGGATAGCACTGAAAGTGCAAATTGCAAACAAATGTGCAAAGGTTTGCGAGAAAGATTAAACTCGGAGAGTTTATACTTTGCATATATATACAAACATATAAACAAATTATTAATATTGTCATACACATTTCTTAAAGCTGTATAAATGTGAGAAAACACTAATCACTTCTTTTTTTTGCTGTAATGTTATCTAAGGCACACACAAAAAAAAGTTGCTCCAGTCTTCAATACTATTTTCATTGGAACAAATGTCCTTATAATACAAGACATTTTTTATTGTACAAGTAGCAGCATTGAAAATCATGCTAATTAAAGTGGAGTTTCCTTTCTAACAGTTAAAGCATTCTCAGTTGCTTTTCCAACCAAACACCATACTGAAGTATTCATACTATTCCCTTGCTGTAAGTATCATGGCAATGTTATCTAAATAAAAAGGCAACAGTGAAACAGTTTTTAAGAGAGCCCCACTGTATGATTACTAGCTGTTGGTGCTTGATGTGAAATATCTGACTTACAAAAGCACTTTGGCATGTTTTTGGACAAGCCTTATCAATAGCTGTAATGAGAAATGGCTAACAAAGGACTTTCTGTACAAACAGCAAATGAGATGCTTGCAGACAGAAGGGAATTTATTCTGAAGGGAAAGAATGAAGCCCAGTGTTCTCATTCACTGGCCCTTCACCTAAAGTTGTTTTATTGTTGTTCGTGTGTGTCTTAAGTACCATGAAGAACAGCATATGCTATTTACAAGGATGTCCTGTTTCATCTGACTTTTGTTCCACATAACCAAGCACCATTGTCATTATCAGATGGCAAAAGTAAGCCAGTGACAAAACCCTGGCATTCATTTTCTGAAATAGTCTCTAGAAAAGCCAACTTGCCACATAAGTCAGAGCTGGAGGCACAGTATTATCAGGACATGTTTAGTTCCCAAAACAGTAACTCCAATAAATGAATACACAGGTATAAATAATTTCTTCATTTAGTTGTAACAACTACAAGGATCTGGTTTTCACTTTTTAAAAAGCCTGCATGAGATAAGGTTAGAAAAAGAAGTTAAGGCTGATGTCAGAGCTGGGGCAGCGATCACTGTGGGTGAGAGCTTCTTTATCTGGAGGTAGGGAGACAGAACTCAACTCACTGTGGACAGGCTGCTTGTTCCAGGCATGAGGCTCCCCTGGGGCTCCTGATACAGCCCCTTCCCACATCACAGCCAAGCAGAGGTCCCCCAAAAATTCACATCACATCTCGGGGAAACACAGAAGAAACAAGTAATCGAGTGTTTTGATTCAAAGTGCCTTAACAGCCACAGAAAGTTTCCCATATTCTTCACCTGGCCCTAAGGATCTGCTTTATCACAGTGGCATAAAAAATGTTCCTGCATTGGCCATGAAAGGTACCTGTACATTTAATAGGCAGCGCTGAGCTGAGCCTTGCTCCAGCACTCTCCCCAGTGGCACTGGAAAAGTCTTCCTGTTTCAGTCCAGGGAACCTCATGCGAACCCTGCCCTCTCTCAGCCACCAAATAATCTCGGTGGTCTGCACAGAGGCAGTTGCAGGAAGAAATGAACGGTACTGTAACATTATTGAGCTGCTTCTCACTTTCATTTCTGTGGGAAAAAGAAATAAGCAAGAGCCAGCAAAGACCCTGCTAAATCCACCCTCAAAGAGAGATGTGAAACCAATTAGCAGGCTGGCCCAGAACCCGTAAAGTCGCTGTCTACACCATGAAATGTTATAAAACAAAACAGAACACAAAAGAAAAAAGAAGGAGGAAAAAAAAATCAAATCAATAAAGAACAGGCCATGCCAAACAATAAGCCTGCAGGTGCTTGCAAGGTGCAAATCCAATATGAATAGTGGCACTTTTAGAAAACCAGCTATGACCGAGATGAAACCGAGCAGAACAGAAATGCAGAAGCAAGTGAGGATACATTTTCAAAATATGTCAGGATTTATTCTGTTCCTAAAAGAACCAGACAGTTAATCCACCCCGTTGGCAGGTGCGTGATAGTAGGTGATTCCTTGCAACAACCTCTATAACTATTCTCATTATATTATTCTCCAGATGGGGATAGCAGGAAGGGGAGCAGAGGCAGAGGACGGAGCTGGAGGCACCATTTGCTTTGTTCGCAATGTAACTCATCGTGCAAAAACAAAGGGCCACTCAAAGAGGATTTCTTGAGTGGGGATGACACACAGCAGCAGCTCCAGTGTCTCCATAGACACCAGCATCTGCAGTGCATCTCTGGGAATTACAGCTCCCTCATTTTGGGGAGGGGGGAGGTGGTGGCAGGCTTTGCTGCAGTTGAGAAATGGCTGACTCAAGTAGGAAATGAGGTGGCCTGGCTTAAGGATGGAGGGTGCATTTCTCAAAGAATTGATAATTAGGAGCTCAAAGTGTTGTTGTCTTCTAAAGAATACACCCTCCTCTTCCCCGCAGATTTAGTTTTCTGCAGAAGTTTCTAAGGGAAAAATGAAAGCATGTTTTATGGATTAAAATATTTCATTTATGTTTCAATCAGTTCTCAATTAGGTCCCACAGAACGCTAAGAAATTTAAGAGAGAAATTTAAAAGAAATTTTGTTTCGAATTAAGAAAATATTTTGTGCGTGTCAATAAGTCAATTTTAACATTGCTGAAATTCCTCCACCCTGTTTTACCCTGAAAACAAAGTTGACTCATTTCCAGGAGGTTCAGCAGCACTGAGAGACGCATCAACAGCTGGTGGAATATGGTTTCTTCAACATTTCTCTGGCCAGCTCTCATCATCCATAGCAGGATGAGCTGGTCACATCTGCTGACCTCCTAAAACAGTGTGGCCGCTGTGAGCAATTCTGGGTTTTCCCACACTGTGAATAACTCCTACAAAGCATCACCACCCCAAAACCCATCATTGCCACCTACCAACCTTGGAGGGAGAAGTATAGAGTGAGGCTGTGTTTTTAAATAATGGAAAAAAAACATTACTATGCTAAACAGAAAAAGAAAAAAATTTAAAAAGCCGTCTTCCTCACTGACACTGCAGAACACACTTTGTGCTGCTTGTTCCTGAGTGCTGGATCCCTGGAGACTGGAAAAGTCATCCTTATTTATTTATTTATTTAAATTAAAAATCCTGGCCGTGACCTTAGAGGTGTGTATTTATTATCAGCTCCAATGCACTTGTCACAGCTCTGGCTGGAAGGGAAGCCAGGGGAGGATTTAAAAATAATAATGATAATAATCCAAGAAATTTCTCCATTTCAACTGTCATTGGGTTTTTTTTGTTTCTAATTAGAATATGGTTTGTCTTTCAGATTCCAAAGCTTTTGGATTAGTGGTTTTCAGCATGATGTCATTTTCCTGTCTGTGTGACCACAGCACAGCCTTGCTTCAAGTGTTTGGTAACAACAGAAAAAATAACCGTGGAAACCTGTATGTAATTCTGCAGGATCTGAGTTAGTGCCACACCATTGCCAGGCAGTTCAGGAGCACGAGGGCAGGACCTCCACAAGGAGTGTGCTCATTCCTCCTCATCCTTTCCAGAAAGTGAGTCTTGGCCCAAAAAGAAAACCCACCAGGCCCTACTCTGCAGCTCACACAGTTACCTGCTTCAACTACCCATTATGTGCCTGTGTAAAATGAAGTGAATTTGTCCTTAAAACAAAACAGGCAGGAACAGAATTAGCGGACCAGATTGATTCCACTTACAGCTACATTATATTATTCTAGAGTTAAATTTCATCCATATGTGAATTGCAACCCTTCCGAGACTTAAAGTATGGGCAGTTTCTGGTTTGCCATCTCCCTTTTCCCCCCCAAATGCACTTCTGCTCCTCTTGCAGAGCAAACAAGACCACTGCTGTGTGCTATTTGTGTTAGAATTAGCATGGCTAAAGTTTTTGGTAACCTTAACAATATAATTTAAATTTTTCAAGGCAGATATTATCCATATTATTTAAGGAGAGGTCTCAAGTCTCAGAATCTCACCTAAGAGGGTAAACATCAAACTGGGAGGAGACAACATGGTAGTGAAACTATAACTTGTCTCCAACAGCAAGACAGCAGCTGGTCAACCCTTTTGGGAACTGCATTTAGACAACGTTAATTTGGTTTTTCCAAGGGTTTGAGCGATTTTGTACATCTCATTATTGATGGATTTTCTGCTTGTGTCAGCAACTGGCTTAACAGCAGTGGTTTTGGAGAAGCTTGGGGTTTTTATGGATATGTTTCAAATGAGCCTGTCAGGTAGCCTTGTGCTTTTGAATCTTCCACTGCCATAGGTGCTCAATAAAAAGCCAGCCTTGGTTATCTCTGCTGATCCTGAGCAGGTGACTTTGGAGCATCAAGGTGTTCTCCGGCATGTTCAGAGCTGCACTTGAACCTGCGGAAGGGCCCAGATGCTGAGCACTGTCTGGGTAGTGACAACTTATCCCCCTCAGCTCCACTGAGCAGAACTCCACGGACAGCAGGTGTGAAAACTGGCAGCCTGGGCCACCAGAAGCATGAAGCCACCCCGACCCTGTCCCCTCCTTCCCAGAAGCCAAGGCACACACACCCTGCATGTAGGACAGTCCAGTTAGCCTTCGAAGGGCACCCCAAAAAGCCATCTTGCTGACCCTCCCTCACGTCTCCATGCCAAACCCATTTGTACTGAAATGATAATAGCTGACAGGAATCAGTTTAGTTTGGCCAGAGAGGAAGCATCCTAAGGAAAAAACACGGTTTTGGAGGCCCACCCAAAAATGCAAAGGCTGGACTCTGTCTGAGAGCAGAACTTGGCCTCCTGTCTCCACTCCCACAAAAAATGCTTGTAAATGTTATGCTCTTTGGGCTGTATTTTTTTTTTCTCCCTGCATTAAAAACTGAGTGAATTTAGTGCTTATAAAACCAAGGGACTGATATCAACTGGCTAGAACCAGATGTTAGGGAGACTGGAGCATATCAAACAAACAGCTCGTGCACATATAAGTATTCAGAAGTATGTAGCTGCATTACTTATTCCCGGTCAGATTATCAAACAGATTGATTTCTGAGTATAAAAACATGATGCCCAAACCTCAGGGCTTGAGAAGAAAGGGAAGAGGGGGAATGTACAGATGTCTGTATGTGTCCACATCTATAGATTAAGGAAGAAGATAAATATTCCCGCTCCTCCATCATTTGCAGCTCTGTCCTTCCCTGCTGACCCAATCAGCAGTGCACAGCCAGCCCAGCAGGGACAGATGCAATGCTCAATCACACCTCCAGCCCAGCAAGGTGCTCAGCCTTTGGAGAATGAGTGTCCCAGTGAGGGGACAAGATGCCCTCCCAGGACATGCAGCCCCCACGTTCTCCTGATGTGGAGCCATATGGACTCCTTTAGCCACCACCACTCGGGCTGCACACAAATCCAAGCACTTTTAGGAAGACTTGTACCAGAAACACGTGTCTAAGGAGCCAGCATTCCTTTCAAGAAGGCATGGAAGGTAACTGGTGCAATCTGCCAGTAAACCCTATGGAAACACGAGCCTGTGGAGCTGGCTCCCTTAAGGGATTTGAGCTGTTAGTTTTAATGGCTTGAACGGGAGGGTTTTTTCGAACAAAAACTGGATCAGTTTTATTGACTTAGAGTGAAATGTTTCCCTTTATAGCTTGAGATTTCTGCAAAAAGATTTAAACAACCTTAAAGGCTCCTCCTCTGCTCCCACATCCCCAGCTCTGCTCGATGCATCCCCAGGTGACTTTATTCAAACATCAAGGCCTCCAAAAGCTCCGTTTTGGCCTTTTAGGCTCCCCCTGGTACCACCTCCTTCCTTGCTGCACAAGTTTCCAGAGCATTCAGCTATCAGCAGGCACTTGTGCTCTGCTGGTGTTAATGAAGCTCTTCCTGAGTCTTTTTCCACCACGTCCTTGCTGCCAGCTGGTCTCTGCTGACCATCCACCAACAGCACGAACGCCAACACAGCCACAGCTCAGCTTCTTCTTTAGATCAAGTTTTCCTTGGATTTCCATTTCACAGACTTTGAGGCCAGAAGGAGCCGACGCATCCCTCACTCAAGATTTTACACACCACAGAGCTTTTACCACCCCATGGTTTGTCGCCAGCAGTGCCACAGCCAACACCCGTGGGGCATGACAGCATCAGGAGGGGCAGCAACACTTTAAGCCCCAGCCAGGGCAGAGATGCAGTGGGTGAGATGTCCCTCCTTGGGGGATCCTGCTCTGTGAGCCGTACTGCATCCCTAAGGACATCAACCAACTTCCTCCAGGAGACAATTCCTTCCCAGCTGGATCCAGCAACCACTGCAGTCCACGTGGAATCTCAGTTTCTGCTCCTGCTCCGTAGCAGCAGTAACAGACTAGCAGGCTCCCTTCCTGAGGGCCATCCCTCCCTCAGGTGCACACTCAGGACCATCACAGCCATCATCATTCTTTCCTGCCCGTGACAACACATCACAAGGACTTCTACTTGGTGCGACTTCACCCGAGCTCAGTTGGGCACACAGAGCACTCGCCTTATTTATCTGCTTCAAAATAGTGGAGGGACTGAGATCTTTATGTTCTTTAGTCATCTATGCAGCATGAACCGGGATCACAGGTTGCCATTATTAGGTAGAGCCTGGGAAGAGAGGAGACGGGAAGTGGCGGCTGCAATTTTAATCCAGTGACTCAAGCTTGGCAAACAGAAAAGCTGCAATGTATTAAACTGTGAAGAGTTTACAAGAGCTGAACATCTAAAATATAGCTCTGAGAAATTACTCCTTAAAGCAGGCAAGCAAGAGCATCATGAACAGAACCAGGAGAATATTGTTTTCACAGGAAACACTCCGTGGGTGTGTTATAAGCTCTGTTCTTTGGCCTGTCACCACATAATTTCTGCACTTCTTGTATTTCTCTCTTTTCTCATACTCGAGAAGCACTGTCCTGTGATACAGCAGAAGTGCATTTACAGCTAAAATTACAAAAGTGGTCCATTATGTTTTCTAAGGCAGTAAAAAGGCTGCAGTTTGTCATAGCTGTCTAGAGCCCCAAACACCTACGACTGGCAGAGCTGTGATCCCCTTTCCTCTCCCCTGGCCCAGGCTGAATCCGTGTATGTGTGCATGCAGATTAAAGTTATGTACAAACAGATCTTTTAGTGTTCTCTTGGAAAAAAAAAAAATAAAAAAGGCAACAAACCCACAAACAAAAAGAAAGGGAAAAAAAATGGTGCATCAGTGAAGCAAGAGGTCAGAGCATTCCTAAGCACTTATTTCAGAACAGCTCTGCTTCGGCTGCTGCTTCTTGGCTTCCCACAGTGGCCACACCAGCTTTCCTGTCTCACAGGGCAGGGGGAGCGTGGTGAGTCATCGAGGGGGCTCTTTCCAGAGGTGAAAAGTCCCAGCATGTCCAGCGGGAAAGTTGCAAAAAGATGGGAGAGGAGCAGCAAATCTTTAGGGCAGAGGCAAGATGAGGAGCCCAGGAAGACCCAGCCCTGTGTTGTTCCAAGTCAACCTTTTCCCTTGGAGGCCTCCCAAATTCAGCATGCAGGTACACCAGCCCCTTACCTCTGCTGCAGCTCCCCCAGGGAAGAAGGAATTTAGTGACAGCAGGTAGGGGTAATCCTCAGGCAGCACTCACGCTACTCCTAAGCGGAGCCAAAGCTCCGCCACCAAGGAAAGCACATCCCTTCTCCTCTTCCCAAAACTTTTATAAGCTCAGGGCTCCCAGTGAGAAAGCCCAGGCCAGGCCCTACTTCAGTGAATTATGATAATTGTGTTTTCTCCATGTCAGATGTGTTGAGGAGTGCACAGCTGTGGAACATCTCCAACAATGGGGAGGTTCATCCAGGGTGTTACTGGGTTGTTTCCATCTCACCAGAAACCACCAAGCAAAAGAGTCTGGAGGGAAGCTTGTGTGGAGCAAAGGTCCTATGGCTTTTTGGAAGCTCTGTCTGGTTTACACTGGGGTCATAACCCTCCCCTTCAGAAATGGTTGCAGAAGGCTCAGGTTATGGTCGGATGGGGCTCCCACAACTCAAATGTCAGAATCCTTCTTTCAAAATCGGATAGAGAAAGGCAGATCTCAGGTCACCCACTCAGTGGGGTAGGGTTCAGCTGGCAGGACACGTGCCAGAGAGCAAGTGACTTTCTGTAAGGTCCTTTCCACCTCAGGTACAGCCCCACTGCTGCAGGTGAGGCACCTGAGTTGGCCTTAAAAGACAGGCAGGAACTTGTGTGGGTGGAGGGAAATTTCAATCTCCTCACTGCAAATGTTGGGCTGTGAGAAGGTCTGGTTTTAGGCTTGAATACCAGTGTGAATGGTATTAAATCATCCACATCAGTCTAATTAACACCTACACTACAAGGGAAGACAAAGCAGTTTTATGTTATTAATTCAGGGTAAATGGGCTGCATCAGAGCCTGGGTAGACAAAGTTAAAGGTGGCACTGCTGGTGTGGGCACAAAAGAGCTTTCCCTGATTCGAAGCTGCCTCAGGTGAACCAACCCCACCGAACAAAACACATTCTTTTCCCCTGCGGAAGAAACGAGGGTCTCATCTAATTCCAGTAACTCGAAATCCCCCTCAGTTTCTGGGCATGGTGCAGCTCATCCCACCGTAGCTGAGAGGAAAAATAAACAACGAGCAAGCCCTGCAGCGCAGAGGGGGCTCCTCTCTCTGTTAGGCCTGCACGAGCCTCAAGATGGAAGTCTCCTCTCATTTGAGGCCTTTGGGTGCTTGTGTAGTATAAATATTTACTAATAACACAGAGAGAGTGAGAGCAGGAGAATAGTCATTTTTCTCAGTGGCTTAGGGTTAAGTACAGGGCAATGGCATCTTAAATCCAGATGTTCTCCTTTTGGGATTTGCCCACGAGGCATATTCTCATGAGATTTCCCTGGCGTTTTGATTTGGATAGTAGCAAGCACTTTTAGCCCAATGATATCATGAGCAGATGACTCAAAATGCTCAAGGATTTTCTTTGTAAATTCCAGCAGTTTATTTTATGACTAATGCAGGGCAGAAACTTCTGCAGATTTCATCTTCCCATCCTTCTGTGTTTCTATTTTCAGTTGGTTTTAAAGGATTCTGAACTTGGCCTGCTAGCAGGAGATTTATTTAAATTTATATATCACATATAAATACAAATACTGCGCGCACTTGAGGGTGCGTGGGAGCTGTTCCCAAGGTGCCGGTGAAACGACACATCCTGACGGAGGCAGAGACAATGGAGATGTTGGGGGCTGCCCCTTTGGGAGAGGGGGATAAAATAAACACGGGAACACCTTTCCCACTGCAATATTAGCAGGGCACAATATTTAATGTCATTTTACCACCTGTGCTTGGAAAGAAGGGCTCAACAGTCACAGTCCATGCACCTTTGGCCAAAACAGCAGCAGTGCCCAGATCCTTGCTATAAAATGCCCTGAATGTGGCAGGGGAGGGTGGAGAAGATGCCCACGACCCACCAGCTGTGAGGGCAGGAGTGAGGAGGGTGTTTAAACCCCAAGCAAACACTGGACACCGGACCCAGAGTGAATAAACATGGGAAATTCCTTGGAGGTGAAGCTGGGCTGCCTTGGCCAAGGCAGTTGCACAACAGCATCCATTCAAGGCTTGCACGGGGGTGATTTTTCTCTCCGTCCAATTCACCAAGGACTTGCACGCTACTTTGGTGGATTTTCTGCACAATTACAGATTATTGCCATGGTAACAGATGCATCACATGACAACTTTGTTACCTCAGAGACAAGAAACAGCTGCTTAAAGAAACAGGCATCCTCCAGGAATGGGGATATTTATTTTCTTTTTTTTTTGCTGTTGGCTTCATAGTGTTTTAGGAGTTCTCACTGGTTTTCTCATGGATGCAGCTTCCATCATTTGGATAATTAAAAATGTTTCAGTGCATCAACTGAAAGTTATTTTCTCTCACATGGTATTTTTGCCTCTTACTAGAAATGCAGCATATGTCTTAAAAAAAAATAAAGTTCCTGTAATTTTCCTCCCTCATAAGCATCTCTCTCTAATGCTGCCATTTTGTTTTTATTAAGTTAAAGACCATTGAAACATTGCTAATAATATTATTTGAGAGAAATCCCAGATCCCTTGAAGTTAATTCTACTTTGCCTTTGGTTTGAGGGAGGCCAGAAGTTCTCTCTCAAGCCATATTCCCATATTCTGCAGAGAGTCAAGGCCCTCTCTGCTGCAGGTACCTCCAGAGCACCAGCCACGTGTTAGTGAGTTTAACTGGCCATGGAAACCCAGGAGATGATATATTCTTCTGTAGTTCAAAAATTACCCTTTACATTTATGGGAAAAAAAAGAAAAGTTCAGAGACATCATTTATCGCTACCTCAATTTTAGGCAATTTTAAATTAAGAGGCCTGTTTCAAAAAGCTTCTCCAAGTAAGCCAGCCAGTTTGGAATTTTAATTCCGGTTGCCAATTTATTCTAATTTTGCATGCATAAGGAATAATGAAACCCTCGATTTTTTCCTGTTCACCTTGGGGAGCCCAGTGGGGCTCATTCGCCGACTGCACCAGACGTGGATGGCACAAATCGTCGTCCCCAGCCCAGGGCTCAGCCCTGGCCCCCTGGCAGCATCTCCAGCCCCCGTGCTGAGCATTCCAGCCTTCACCATTCCAGCCTTCACCAGAGACCCGCAGCTGCCTCAAAGTCACCCCATTCCCCAGCCCCCAGTGGTGTTAATTAAGGACCTGCCGGAGCTCAGACAGCCAGACCACTTCAGCCCACAGTGAATGTCTGATTAATTAAAGGCTTATAATTAACCTTCATGGCTGGAATTTCCCAAAGACCTTCATGGGCTGAGGTACACAAATCCCATCAACCTCAATGGGAGGCTGGAATCGAATGGCTTTCGTCCCTCGCTGGGGGTCCCCCTGCACACCAGCAGAGTGAAACGTTTCCCCTTCCCAGGTTGGGATGTGTTTTCACAGGTTTGGAGGTGTTTTCCCAGCCTTGCAGAGCTGCTCAGAGAGAGCTGAAAAATAAATCCTGTGCAGAAAACCCTGCTGTGCCCCTCTAGGCCACCACCAGCCCTGCTCACACCACGGGTGTGCACAACCGGAGCTCGGAGCCCAGTTTTATGGTACCAAGCTCTGCATCCAACGGAGCTTCTCCAGATTCATCCCACCACAAAGGGGATCAGGAGTCTCCAAATAGCCTCAGAAGTAAGAACCGAGGAAGAGAGACACATCAGACATTAGGGAAACCCAGATGGTTTCTCTTTAACCATTTTGTTTTAAATTTTCTTTCAGGAATCGGATTTCTTTTTCCCAAAAAGTTTTAACTGGGAAGTCACCTCTGCACAGGACGTTTTCGTTAATCAAGACCACTGCCTTAATGTGGTTTTCTTTAGTTAAATATTTCTGGTAAATGAAATTCTGTTGTACAGCTTAAATTAGCACTGCAATTTTTTGCTATAGTTGTTTTTATTTGACCACATGGAGCTCAGTGACTTGTAACCCAGTCCCTCAGCCTATTTTTAAATTTCATGTGGACCTTTTTCAGTCATTTGGTAGCTTTTTTTAGAAGCATGAGAATGGAAAGACCAAACAATGTTGCTTTATCATTGAGAGCTTTTGTCTCACAGGATCACAACTGAAATGAGTTTGTTCAGCTCTCAGCCCAGGCTCTGGGGGAGAGGAAATCACAATTTTTTAATAAAAATGCTCCTAAACTTGTAATTTCTGGTTCGTGCCAGCCCTCTATGGAAGATGTTACACACTTATTCTCTGATCCAAATCTTGGTCCAAATGATCCAGAGGACAGCAGACAAAGCTGGACAGCCCAGCCCCTGCAGGCTGTTCACATCCTGGTGGATACAGGACTTCAGGGTTTTGCCCTGGCCTCCTCCTTCCCCTGCTTTGCCCCTCTCATCTGCCTCAGCTGTGGTAGCGCTACTGATAAACCAAGAATGAGAAACCCCCAGGTAAGGCAGGAGTGATGAAAGGCTTCAAGGCAGCACAGGGACCCCTCTGGCACCTGCACTCCTGATCCTAGAGATCAAGCTGTATTAACCTGGCTTTGGGAAACTCCACGAAATCTCACCCAGGTGCCACTTTGGGTATTTCTTGGTCATCCCACCCCCTACTTGTTAAGCCCAACAAACAATTTTGTTTCCACTTGGAGACAAAGAAACAGGGATGTAGTGAAGGGAGAGAGGGATGCTCTCAGCCCTTCAGCAAAGTAAAGGCACAAAATCATCCGATGGAAACGCCCCAAACATCAACAGGGCATTAGGCAGAATTAACAGACCAGACCTCCAAGCCATCAGAAATTCCTGGCTGAATAAAAGATTGATTTCAAAGACTCAAAGATACCTCAAGGCCAGCATTTCCAAAGAAGATGGGAGCTGATTGGAGCTGAAGCATTCCTCTTGTTCAGTGCATTTGAGTGAGCACTTTAAGTCTCCAAAGATTGAACTATAACGAGAAATTAGTTTATTAATAATTCACAGGCTCCAAGAAGAAAAAAAGTCAAAAGCATATGCTCACGAACAAAGCTGATTTTATTTTCTCTGTTTAGAACTGAGCAACATGTAGAAAAAATGGAGGATGTCGAGCTCAAAAATTTAATTCAGGGCTTTTTCTCTTCCTTCCCTTTAACCCAAGCCAGGATATATTCCGACTTCCTCACGAGCACTGAAAGTTCTTCAAATCCCAAAAGGTTTACGTGAGACATTAAAAGCACACTATCATCTTCAGCTCTTTAATAGTTTAGGACATTTTCATGGCATAGTTATTATCCAATAGCTCTTAATTGCAGCTTGTACATTTCAAGACAACACATTCACGGACTGGAATAACAGAGATTTTAGATTCCCCATCCAGTACCATGGCAAAGCACATCCTTCCTGTAGGTATCTCATCGAGTTTGGCACTTCCCTGTCCCACTTTGCCAAGTTATGAAGTCTCTAACATTCATATGCTTGAAATCAAACATGTTACTCCTCCTGATCCCATGCTTGTCCCTTATGATTCTGTGCTTGTCCCCTATAGTTTTGGTAATTGCTTGATTGTAGGACATTAGACAAACACATGAATTGAAGAATTCAATTATTAAAATTCACTAAAGGACAGACAAGAAGGGGGTTGTGAATTTAAGATAAAATGCTTTCCATTGACCAATGGGGAAATTACAATGAGAGCAGGGTGGATGTCACAATTTTTGCCACACTTTTTCAAATATTGGTTCTTCTAAAAGTGAATATTGGTTCTTCCTCTAAAAGTCCTTGTTTCCCTCTACAGGAGAGCTGAATAGGAGGTATTTTATCCCAGAAAGGGCTAAGCAATTAGATACTACAGCGGGGGTTTTTTCCCCCCCCAATCTCAGAAAAAAGTCTCCTACCGTGACCCAACCTCGGCAAGGAAAAACCAGATTATGAGTTAGAATTACATTACTAATGTAATGTGTCAGTCCCGTTTGTTTCTTGGTTTCCATTCTATTGAATCACAGTATTACTGCTTTCGGAAGGAATCTGATGATAAAGAAAGCCACCTCCCAACAACGGAGGGGAATGATAAAAGAAGAGGCCAGCCATCATCATCCTAAAGGAAATAACCAGCACTGGAGCCCTGGAGCAGCTGTGATTCCCACGGGACTCTGCTCTGACTCAGAACCCAGGCTGCAGCTGATGCTCATCCCCCCAGATCCCACTCACGGCCAACAAACTGTTGCTCTCTGAATATAATACTTTTAACCATGTGAATTTTTTCCCCCAAAGATAATTATTTATTTCACCTCTGGGTGAACCAGAGTGGAACGTGTTCCAGAGCAGCACTAGAAGAATGCAAAAAGCTCAGATAAATTCTTTGCGAGATGATTTCCCTTTTTTTTCCCTTCTCTTTGTGAGAAATGCGTGGCTGGGACAGAGATCACTGTCCTGACAGCAGGTTCCTCACAAGACAGAGTTCACGGTGCACAAAGAGCAAAGCAAAGCAGGTTTAGCTGCTCTTGGCTGCTCAGAGCTGTTTCCTAATCCCCTGCATCCCTCCAGCAAAGGATTAGGCTCTTGTTGCTGTGATAGGTGAACTGCAAGAGATGGAGGTCCAAATTCTAGAGTTACTATTTCATCCTCTCCCAGGCCAATTTCCTCTTGGCTCCAGCTGGAGTCCTTGAAATCCAGGGAAGTTTTGCCTGACTATGGAGTGACTAATGATTCCAGGAATCAACATTTGGAGATAACACCAAATTGAGTATCTTTGCTAAATTAACTTTCCTCCTAAGGTCATCTCTGTAACACTTGAGCACACAATGCGTTATTTTCGAAACGAGCCGGTCTCTATCTATTTATCACCAGGCCCATACACGAATTCCTGATCATTTTTTCCTCAAGGCACATATAATTTGAGGCTATTAGGAAGTGCTCATCCATACCTCCACCGGGCAGATGCGTTCCCTGGGAGCGGTTGTCCGGGGTCTGGCAATAATAACCCAGCACGGGCAGGAAAATCAATCCCAACAAGTTTCAGAGGGACCCTTCCAAAGCTCCCCGGCATGTGACAGAGGGCTGCTAATGAGAGGGAGAGATCATATTCATTGCATGAGTGACAGGTGAAAGGGAAGATTAACGTTAGCATACACCTGCTCTTTGGTGCCCCAATTAAGACCTCCTACTGTCAGCAGTAACATAAGATGCAAATCAGCCCATGCCCCTCCCCCTCCTCCAGGAAGGTTGTGGCAGGATTTGGAGCAAAGTACAATGAGAAAAGAAATGCAAAATCTTGAATGCCTTCCTTGCCCTGCAAACCGTTTGCTTGCTTCCTGTGTCTGTCCTTATCCTGCCTTTTCCTTGTCACCACTCGCCTGATTCTTCTCATCTAGAGAGGGAAGATGACCTGTTTCAGCGAGGGATCCCTGCCCTTGGGACAGTCCCAGGGATAGACTGGAAAACCCATGATTTGAATTGACAATACTTATCCCTGCTTTAAATTCATTTGAACCACCCTTGCTCAAGCCACTGGCAATAGAGGAGATGGGTGGAAATATCATTGAAGGAGATGGGTGGAATGGAGAAGGAGGGGGTTGCTCATCAGCTTATCATGCACTGGGTCCAGGGAATTGCTTTTGAGGCAATATTTTAATGCAGCATTGGCAATCCTTGCTGGAATATTGCAAATCCATGAGTAGCTCTTGTGAGTGCTTTTCCAATATGTCCATACTATCCCGTTCTTTCTCCTCCTACTGTCCAATATTAATCAAATATTGCTTATCTGATGGAATTCCAGCTGCCAAGGTATTGTGGACTCCTCAAGAGTAATTGTCCTTTCAACTTCCTTGTAGCTGTCGCGTGAGGGGACCAGCCCAGAAAATGCAAATCCATTCCGATGGGAGAAAAAACATTTGAACAAATTTGCATCCTTCTCTCCTTTTAAAAAAAAGAAAAAAAGTTACAGGAGGTTTAAAAATTGCTTTTTTTTAATAGGTTAACGTTCATGTAAACTGGCACTAACATTTTGGGTAGGTTTTGGAGAGCAGCTCTCCAGGACCCCTGCCTCTGTTTCTCCCGCCCAGCCCAATGGGCAGAGGTGGCCACGCTGTGTGACAGGCAGACAGCCAGGGCAATTGGCCTTTCCTTCCTCCTCCCAGCTCTGCTGGCTGTTGGAAAACATGCATCAATTTGTTTTTCTCCCTTCAGGCAGAAAATAAAATTGGCAAAAATCTTCCCAGCAGGAAGCCAGGAAGCCCTGTTTAAATTTTCCCAAGGGGAGGGGGCAACTCAGCAAAGTCAGTATTTTCCTGCAGAAAATTTCAATTTGCGTAAAGACAACATTTTATTAGAACAATTTATTGATAGGAAACATCTAGAAATCCCATTCCAGAGCTTTATTGGCAGAGAAATGAACTCCTGCATTTCACAACCTCGGATTCTTTTCTCCTTCAGCAAACTGTCGGCTTTTGACCATTCAATTAAAAACACCCCCAGTCCTTCGGTTTGTTGGCCTGTTGCACGTTCTATCGGGGGTGACTTAGCCCAAATCTGAAACAATTACACACACTCAAAGTCCTTAAAGCTCTAGAAACACTAATGCATGGGAAGGGAATAGAATTCTTGGGACGCTCTCTAGTTCATTTATCTCCTCTGGTTATTTTTGACAATACCCATAGACAGGAGCTGAGTGGAAAGCAACAGCTCTATGGCTCAAATGCCTACTGATACCGAAATTAAAGCCATGAAATCCCTTCTCCCAGTGGTGTTGTGAGAATAAATTCTTCAGTGGCACTAAAAGGCCCTTAGATATTAATGCTGAGTGCTTGCAAGAGTGCACAGAAAGATGGATGGTGTTAGTCCTCAGCCCCCAAAAACCATTACGTTCCATTGCTCTGCAAAACTCTGTGATGCACCAGCCCTGCTCCTCGGAGCTGTGTGCACCCAGTGGTCCTCTCTGCATGCACATTCGGTGGGGTTGGAATGGGCACATTTAAGGAAAGAGTCAAAGTGATATTTTGGAGAGAATCTACCGGGAAGGGAAGGACACAGCACAAACCTGGTTCAGCTGCTTTACCCCAGCATCTCCACTCCAAAGAGTTATGGACCCCGGCGAAGAGGTACAGGTGGAAAGACGAGAGCGTATGGTGCCTGTCTCGGGATGAGATTAGGATGCACAGGAAATTTGTGGCCGGCTTCTATGTAGAGATGTGGAAAAAAAAATTTGCATTTATGTATTAAAGGATGTTAATTTGCTCAGAGTAATTTCCCATAGATTTTATTGATGGATTTCAGGCTTTGAGGGTTTAACTGCCATGTCAGTTTGCCCATTTTAATTTAGCATGTGGATGACTTATAACAACAAGCTGGTTTTATCACTTGAAACCCTTCCTAATTAATGATAGACAAAAGAGGGACAGAGAAAACACTCTGGGTGAGCATATTCCTCTCCCTTCTCTTTCATCCTGGAAAAGCTCTTAAAACTTGTGAGCTTCAGTAAATTATTTGGAAAACTGTTAAATACACAGGCACAGCAGCAGCAACAACCGTGCAAAGCTAATATGTCTCACAGAACTGGAATTATTGCAAGAAGGATTATTCCAGATTTAAAACAAGAAGGAAAAATATCACTATGAAAGGTCTTCATCAGTGTCTTCAGCCTCATCATTTCCCGTGGCTGTGATACAGTCATTAAAGTGTGCACATGCTAGGGAAGAAGTCAAATTGCTACAGAATGAAAAAAAAAGAGGGATTAAACCTGGCTGGGATCAAACAGGGATACAACTGTTCTGCCACTGGCTTAGCTCACGGTGCTGGGCAGTGCATCGGACACCTCCCTGTTTCATTTGTCCATCTGCAAACTGTTAAAACAATTCTCACCCCAGCATCCAGGAGAAATCAATCATCAGGACTGAGCCGAACCAAATAGCCGTTAAGTTCTTGGATGGAAGACATAATAGGAACACAAATATTTTCACTCGAAGTGTTATACTGCCCTCAGTTAGGCTCTGCTGGTGGTGACGTTGAGCTGAGCACATTCTCCTTGCTTTCAGGACAGGCTGTGCTCTCAAGCTCTTTTCAGAAGATTGTGTAGCAACAACATTTACTTTATCCTGAGCCCCTTGAGAGGCTGAACCCAGTAACTGGCATTGCAAAACCCCAAAGTTTTAATTCAGAGAGACAGCTCTGAGCACTCTGCAAACAGAGCTCCAACACCTTGATGGAATCTCTCACCTTAGAGAGGTCCTTGCCATGCACTGCCCTTGTCCTGCCCCGTTATTGCATACAGCAGCACTATTGCCAATTCTGAGCACTTTCCATCCTCTAAAGCAGTCAGGACAATGCCTCACAGTGAACTTTTGTTTGAAAGGAGGAATAGACTTACATTGTCCCCATGCTTGACCTCTGGGTTTGGTCACACTTTGAATCCTTCCCCTGAAACCACCTGGACCTGGGTTTTCCTTTGGTTTTCTGAGTGACAGAATCAGCTCCTGTGCCATCCCGTAAATCAGCAGCCGGGGCTTTGATAAAGATCCTGAAGTAGTGCAAACAGCAAGTTCATTCTAAAAACGGGCAACACCACCAAGCTCGCTGGAAAGCAAACACAAGTCACCAAATTTGCTCAATATGGAGACAGACCTGGAACAGAGCCTGTCCAGAGCACCTCTTGAGGATACATTTCTTCAGCAACTCCATCACATCCTTCCAGTGACTGCCCAAAGAGCCATGGTGTGGCCACCAGCAAACTACAGAGACTGCTTAGCAGATTTTTTTCCACAGATAAAAAGATTTCTGCAATTCTAGGAACTCTCTTTCCTTTTTCTTTTTCTTTTCCTTTTCCTTTTCTTTTTTTGTTTTGTTTTGTTACAAGCTTCCATATTATACTGAAATATTCCAGAGTTTATTTTCAATACATGATACAGAGAGAGTAGCTTCAGATGTAGGTAGAATCTGAGGTGAGAGCTACAGTACTGATGGCACTGTCTAATTTTCCATCAGTGCTGTCAAAGACCTAGAGGCTGAAAAGAGAGAGAAATCAAAATCCTGCCAGAAGTTACCCCACTGTCCCTTCTTCTCCTGGCTCCCCGTACAATGCACTCCCAGACATCAAACTGAAACTCCACATCTGCCTGTACTAAAGGGTGTTTTCCTTTCCTGTGCACCTTCGACTGTGCAATTTGCATTAATCCAACCCGATGATCCTTGCGTGGCCCAACCACAAAGCACAGGCACAACGCACACGATGCTGTCCAGGGTCTGAGCGGGCATTTTTGTCCGGAAATTTCCATCCAAACTCTCAGGTTTGGCCATTTTTCAGCGGTGGCCTTGGCACAGAGAAGTGACAGCATGTCATTTATCCCTGAGCTCGGTGCCCTCCCCAGCTCTGCACGTGCCAAAGCTGCTCATGGAGTTCCCATTGGCTCTGACTTTCAATTTAGCAAATGTTTATGGGAGTCTTGGTTGGAAAAGGGTGGAAAAAGAGTCCAGGCACATCACTCTAAATAGATCTGTGGGTAACACTTTAGCTACACATTGAACTTAGATTTAGTAGCATCGTTATTGCATGTAATGTTTATTTTATTAGGTTTATTTTATTAGTGTGCCCACAGCAGAATGTAAGCCTTGTCTTTGTCAACTCTAAAGGCACCCCACAAGAGGCTCTGAGTAGAAAAATATGGTGCACTTCATTTTTTCCTTTGGAAAAGCCAAGCAGATGCTGATGAGTGGATAGTCACAATAAGTGTGTGTTTTGAATGCACTATTAAGCGCTGAAACTCAGCTGAGTTAACTTGGTGGGAAGTTGGGTTTAATTTGATCCTGTCTCTGAGTGTTCATAAAATGATGCAATTCAGCTTTAACCAGATGAGTGGTATCATCAAAATACATTATTTAAATCCCACCCCCTCAACCATGTGGCCAAATTGGAAGAAGTGTCACTTAAGTATCTCCTTCCAGGCCAGGAAAAGATCAGTCACACTTTAAATTAAGTGTCTCAAGTAAGGATTTAATTTAGACTTAATAAGACAGCGATTGTACATTAAATACCATTGGGTTATTAAAACCATATTCATTGAGGTTTTACAGCTATGTCAGGACAATATGCCATAAATGGAAAAACTGGTAACAAGACACAGTTATTGATTCTGACAACATGTGCTAGATAGGATGCATTCATATATTCAATAAAAATAAGATAAACAAGCATGTTTTCCAGAGTCTCCATGGATGCCCTCACCAGAATGTCAGAGCACTCAGAAACCAGAGCAAAGTTATCCTCAGTGCCTCCCTGAGAATGAGATTATTTTCCCCCCTGTCGGGGAAACTGAGGCATGGAGAGGGCAACTGAGGCATTTTCTTAGGCTTTGCTAGACAGCTTTTGGGAAGGCAGAGATTTTTATATTGCCCTCACGTTTCTCCTGTGCTTTAACCACGGGACAAACCTGGTAAAGACCAGGGTCGGTCTGAACAAGGAGAATCCAAAGAACAAATCCAATCTAGCCAAGGACACCAACGTCCCCAGATGTGGCAGAGGACGGGGCTGGCAGGGCAGTCCTTTACTGAAGAGGGAGTGTGAGGTCTGGGCAGACCCAGAGCACCTTTGTGCTCGGGATGGGTGAAGCTCAGGAGATCCCAGATGCTTTAGAGTTTGTGTGCAGGGAACTGGCAACACCTCTGCAAATCCTAGGACCGATATTGCATTTGCATATATTCATTTACACACAAATATTTACATCTCTGACTGTGCATATATAATACATATATGTGCATAAAAGGACTTTAAGGAGGCACTTTCCCACCAGAGGAAAACTTGGAAAAGAGAATGTTTACACAAAAAAACATTTCCTTTGCCAACAAGTTTCTGTATTCCCCTTACTGTTATTAGAGACATTTGTGCTTAAATCAGAAGTCCCAGCCCTGCCTCTCCTTCCATCTGAGCCTACACAGATTGCATAATCCTCTGTTTGTGGCATCATCACACGTTGCTATAGAGATAGAGAAACGTCTGTGATGATGATGATGTCAAATTGCTCAGCCAGATAACACCAATATCAAGACAGAGGAGGAGGGGGCCTATAAACAGAAGCAAGGCATCATCTCCAGCAGTCAGTAAAGAGGAGAGGTAATATTATTTATAGACCTTTAAAGGTAAACAGATGTCAGCTCCAAACAAGCGTGACTTGAAAGCTTTCTCTGGTGTGAAAGTCCCCAGCTCTGCTCCCATTTTCAAAGGCTTTGCTTCATCAGCATGACTTCTTCAATTGCTCTTTTATTCAATGGGCTCTATAAATTTGGGAGAAGTTATGCTGCTACTGCCATGGGAGTGTGGCAGCCCTATGAATGCTGTGTCTGTCTCATCTTGCGGCTGCGTCTGGAGATGGGCTAAGATCCCTTACTCACAAGAAATATCTGTTGCTCCTTTTCAGGACTTGAGACTGGGTTCAGACTTGGATGCTCTGCTCTTTCTAGAGAGCAGCACCCAAAATTCCCATGGTAGGGAGCTCGCAGGGGTGGCAGGAGGACAAAGGCAAGGCTGTGGTGGGATCCTCACTCCCAAATCCATATGTAGATGTCAGAATTGCAGGTTTCCCTAGAAATGGAAATGTTTCTGGCTCTTGGAGGTGGAGCGCCCCGGCTGTCAGGAGCCACTTTGTTCTGCAAATGTCGATCTGGGGAAGCAGATCTGATTTCTCACTTATATTTCATCTTGAATTTCTGCCTACATCCAAGTTTTCCTCGCAATCCAGACACAGGTTTACACGACAGTCGTAGGAAGCTGACCTGAAAGACAATTATATTTTACAATTCCTCTAAACAGGAGAAAATGGTGGTTTGGTTCCTTTCCTGCCCAGACTGTTTAATTACCGGGGTATCACGGAATGCCTGCATTGTAATAAAACTCCAGAGTGTATCCAGGTACCAGGGGATTTATTAACTTGCACTCAACACTGGCAATCAGCAGCCAGGGTCAGATGTGCCTGGTGATGATGACATCACCATTTTTGGCAGCTCTCTCCAACGAGTGTTGAGTGAGGTAATGTCCCCAAAATTAAAACTGACAGCAGGATTAATAATGATAGATTCCTTGAGCCTTTTCTTTGTGCTTTAAATTGGTGTTCTATTTCTTCTATCAGAGTTTGCCAAAAGATCATCATAACACATCAGCATACCACCGGTAAGGGTGATAGGGACACCAGCAAGTGACACAGGGTGAGCAGGGTCCTGCAGGATGGTTTGGTCACACGTGGGCACTGACTGACTGTATTTTCTACTGGAGATGGGCAGGTGCCATGGCATCGGACCAGTTGCCATCCTCAGAGACGTGCCAACATTCAGCTCTGGGTGTACAGCTGGAATTAACTCACAGGGATGTGGCTGTCAGCAGCTGAGGGAGAGCTCAGCCAGAGGAAGGCTCTGTGTCCTGCTCCAGTCCCTTAAGGAATCTCCAGGGACACACCAAAACACACCAGCTGGCCCACAAAACCTTGTCCAGCACATTCATGGGTGTTGTTTAGGTTTTCTGGAGCAGTTTGCAGGTGGTTTAGCCTGTCTGTCCCGGGGGGGGTTTGATTATTTGTTTTTGAAGTTTTGCAAGGGAAAGGGAAAGGGAAAGGAAGGGAAACCCAGGCTGTGGCTGACACCCTGTGACTGAGCTCCCTCTGCCCAAGACCTCAGCAGCCACAAACCGAAGTCAGAAGTGTAGAGCGCAGGCTCCAGCCACACTGACCCAGTGCAAACAGGGCTGACACCAGGGCACTGGAACCTGCATCCCTTTAAACATCTGAACCTGGCCACCTTCTTTTGCTCAACTGAACATCAGATGGGAAGGTTTTCCTGAGACATTCCTGAAATCTGTAACAGCAACTTGTAACCATGCCAGCACCACTCGATCCCAGGGGTACAACAGCCTTGGGGCTTTCTGTACAAAAGACACAGAGCATCCAGGGTCCCACTTTCTGGGACCCTCTTTTCCCACTGCTCCCACTGCCTGAACATTTTGCTTCCTTAGATTCTACTCAGATTCATCTCTTGGTATTTCTCTGTGCTGTTTTCACCAGTCCTGCTACTTCTCCCCTTGCCTGCACTCTGCACTAAGACCAACACAACCAAACAACAAAGCCTGAATATAAGCCTAAGCTTCAAAGACAGATTTCTTACACAAGTTTGCCAAACTTGCCAGAAGGACACTTTAGAGATTAGCAAAGGAAAGTACCTGGGCTTTTCCTGTTAATCATATTCTGTCACAGCAGCAGATGGAGGTGGTTTTGGTATTTGTAGCATCTATTGACAAATTAAATCCTCTGATGGTTGCCAGGCACTAAAATGAAGAAATAGAAAGTACTGGAACTGTTTGGATCTCAAATAGCTTATATTAAATAGTATTTACTACCCCTAATAGTCACCTAGCTCAGATAAAATCCATCTCATCGGTGCATTACTCTGCCTGAGCACAAACTATAGACCCGAGCACTTTTATGCACTTTAAAATGCTGTAAAAGCATTTTACTGTATTGTCTTTGTGCGTAGGTGGATGGTACAGTGCACAGAGCAGTCCCTGAACGCTCTCCCGAAAAAGGCAGACCCTTGGAGGCCCTGCAGTCCTTGAGTTGCTCCCATATTCCAGAGCAGAGCCGTATATTGCTAAGTCAAAATGAAGCCATGGAAATCTGAAATAATGATGGAAGAAATGAGCAAAGTTTTGGTCATTGTTTAATTCGCTAAGAGAACAACCCCACCTAAGATTCCTTCTGCCAACTCTGACAAAGTGGCCAAAGATAAAGACAAATATGCCTCGGAGATGGAGTACAGCTGTTAAAATAACAGTGAAGAGGAAAAAAAGTGCACAATAATTTAATTAAGTAGCTGTGCCCATTCCATATTTCTCCCCCCAATACCGTTGGTGACAAACCAATAGTTTGTCACCGGTTTGAAATTTTAATTCTTTCCTCTACAGATGTTGCCCTTAGAAAGTCTAGTAATAACCTCGTAGAACTCCATTTCTCTAATGATGATAAAGTGCTTTAGTTAATTAAACCTCACAATGTTTCTGGAAGTGTCACACACTGAGCAGTGCAGCGGCCTCATTGCAAAACACAGCTCTTCCAAAAATGTGTTCGTGGGTTTTGCACAGCCGCTCTCCCACTCCGTATCAGTTGCAAAGGAGCCTCAGGGGAAGGTTATGTACAAATTGACAGAGAAAATGCATTGGAACTGCTCTTACTGAAAGGTCTGGTGAGGTGATTTTAAAGTTAAAAAATCACCCTTTTACCAAAATGAAAGTGTTTTGCAAAAATTACCTTGATTTCACACGAGATTTCAGCAGAAAAGTTTGTGAAGTTCAGAGTGGACTAACTTGTCCCTCTCAATGAAAGGGGAGAATGTGCAATCAGTCCAGACCCCGATCTTGAGGTCTGAGTTTCATGTTGCAAAAAACTTGGAAAGATTACCTTTCATGTCAGCGCAAAAGCATCTCAAAACTGCGAAATGTGGTCACCAGACACAGTTGTAGTTTTACATCTCGTTCTATCATCGGGCCAGTTTTGGGTCTGGTTTATATTTCCTTTTCAGGTAGTGCAGTTGATAGTACAAGCAATTACAACAATAATGCCTCCAGTCAGTGCCTACTTGTAAAAACCCCTTTACACGGCTTGGACATGTAACACGGCATGTAGACCTCTGAACCTACTTTGTTAGGGAATAAGCATTATATTTGCTTTCAGTGCTCTGCCACACTGCCCTTCTTTTTCCTCTGAGCAGGAAAAATCACAAAGGTTTCACCTGAGCCCCTTTAGCCGAGGTCAGAGCACCGTGGTTTGGGCACTGATGTTCATCGATCTGAGGACTCCAAAGAGGTTTGCAGTGGGACAGGTCAGCCCGTGGGTTTGCACTTGGTCCATGCAGGCTCTGATTCAGGAGATTAATTAAAGGACAACGTGGTATTAGGGCATTTCATTCACTTCCGTGCTTGCTGAGAATCCAAACTTCAGCCCCTGCATGGAGTTTGATTGCTACACTTAAAAACACAGCAAGCAAGAGCTCCTCTAGGATAAAAAGCTGATGCAGAGCTACTTACAGGAATATGAGTTTTGGCAGCCAGGATTCATACAACCTACCTAGGAAGGTAACAAAGAATCAAGACCTATCCTCACATCGGGTACCAGCTTCTCTCTTATTAACAGTGTGGATCCTGTGGTGGTTTCCTTCACTCCCAAAACCACTAATTTAACGTACAGTACAGTCATTCTATGTGGGGGGAAAGAGAAATTCTTTCTTCCTTCCTGTTGGAAAACTCTTTGGCAGTAACGCTTGGATTGTTTTCTTTGTAAATTATATTCATGCTGTTTTCAAGATGTTTTCCTGACTTTATTGAAATTTGACCAATTTAACGAGTAATGTAGAACTTGTTTCCATGTTAAAAAACTCTCAGAGCTGCTTGGGAATAATTACTAAAACTTCCATGTGTGCAGCAAGGCCAGTCACTTCTGCAAATAGAAAAAAGGAAAAAAAAAACCCCAGTCTGTAACAGAAGGATGTTGCTCTAACAATAGGCAAAGGAGTGCAAAACCCAAGGCCACCAACCTTTGGAGACCAGGGGCCACACTGGCTCCGTGCCAGGAACATAACACTCACACCTGGCTTTCCTGCCAAGTTCCACTTCGAAAAAAAGCTTTAATCACAGATAAGGGACCAATACAAAGCCCTGAAATCAATGGAGAGGCTCATATGGAGTCTATCGGAACGTGACTCAGGCTCCAAAGACCTGACCTCTGGCACAGCCATAACTGCGTGCTCCAGACTCCTGCAGCTTCCCTTGAAATCAGTGCTTTGGGGGACAAAGGGGCTGTGGTTTGCTCTAAACTCCACCTGATGCAGGTAGAAGTGACAGGACAGAGCAGCTGCTCCGGTCCAGAGAGCCAGGAGGCCTCTGCCTAAACTCCTGTGGCTTTGCTAGGATGGATGTTAAACCCCAGGGTGCTCTTAGAGGTCCGATGGACTCGGTGCCCACAGTCACACACAGCTCCATGCTCCACAGAACTCCCACACGATTCATCTGCCTTCTTTTTTAATCCCTCCAAGATCCAAAGTGTAGAGATCCCCTTTGAATGGACAGCTGCCAACATTCACCCCCTAAACTTAGGGGTTTACTACCCAGAGCTACACATTACTTCAGTGATGCCTTTTAGACAGATATCTCTTGAAACAACAGCTCTAAGTATTGTTCACAGCAAACCAGCAGCTGCAGTGACCTGAAATACCCAGCCCACTCTGCACAAGCAATGGTAACACCACCAGCATTAAAAACTCCAGCTATCTTTTGGCCATCACAACCCATTTTAACTTGGTGGCAGTGGTGCAGCTGTCACACCTTCGTGCACCCCAAAGCCCCTCTGAGCTCAGCTCCACCCGGAGCTGTGTGAAGGCAGTGATGCCGGGGAGGTGCCTGAAGCACAGGCCCGTGTAAGGAAGGTGGGAGACATCCCGGTTGTCATCCAAGCAGAAAGCCAAAGGCAGCCCTCGCTGGTCGTACAGGACGCGAGGAGAGTGCTGTGCACGTGTAGTTGACAGGGCTGAAATGCAGAAGCTGACGTTTTTATGGCTTTGATAATCTTTGCAGCGAGCGGCGTTGCTGCGCGGCCGAGGCCGTGACAGGCGCGAGGAGAGATGGATGCTCGGGGAGCTGCTGCACGCTCAGGCGCTTCTGCCAGGCCTTTGGGGGCCCTCTCAAACTCGGATACCAGCTTACACCAACCTACAGGAGACACAAAACCCTTACAGATTTCTTTAGTGACAGGATTTGCTCGTTGTTTTCCCTGGTGGCTGGAGACAGGTTCATGGGGACACACTTGTCCCTTTTTCCTCCCCACTCCCTTCAGTCTCTGAAACAGCTTTCCAGGCCATGCTCCTCTGCAGCTGCCTTTGAGGCCCTGCTTTCTCCACAGGATTCCCTTTAACACTTACAGCCACCATTGCAAATATAAGAAAAATACCACTGGAGGTTTGGGCCACCAGAATAAATGGCCAGACATCTAAATCAATGGCTGAACAAGCGCATTTGTGAATTTATGGGCACTCCCTGCTTTTAGCTGCTTCTGTGCTGTTATTTGGCTCAGCGGCTCTGAACAAAGCCCTTGTTACCCTCCCATTTCCTCAGCATCAATAATCCATCCCAGCAGGGCTGGCTGTGCCATGCCACGGGGTGTCACAGTGCTGCAAGCCAGCGCCAGGTAACAGGACTAGATGGGGCTGTTGCTGCTGAGATGGGATACAGAGAGGCAGAGCAGAAGCTCCTCTCCCAGGGAAGCACCCTGGCTTCATCATTCCAGAGGCTCAGATGTGTAAAGTGCCTTTTTTTTAAAAAAAAACCCTTCTTTTTTTGGCACCCAACACCAGAAAAGCTACATCTGCCTGGCTGTTACTAATTCAGGATACATTTAAGATGAAATTCATTAAACACCTTTCAGTCAAAAGGATGGGAAGCCTCTACAGCCATGACTCATGGAAGCGGCTCATCCTGGCAGGATGGGTGTTCGGGGAGATCTGCTCTTTCAGGGAGGCGCAGGATTACTTTTCAGTGCATCATAAAGAGGTGAGGGAGGTGGAGTTGACACAAAAAGGTTAAACTTCCTTTTCCCAGCAAACAGAGCCTGGATTTTGCGAGGAGTTCAAAGGGATGGCACCCACCCATTCGCTTCCAGAGGAACTTGGCAGTTTCAATGCCTTTGGAACCTGCCGGCCTTAATGCCAGGCAGATGTTGGCAATGCCTTCGGCTTTCCCACCCAGTTACAGAGCCCACCTCTCAGAGCAGGCAGCAACACATCTTTTCCACACATACGAGGCTCAGGGAGAGCATTTAGGAAGCCACCCCACCTCTGCAGCACTCAGCCCGTGGGTTCACTTTAAAGCCTGAGCACAAAAGTAGAAAAAGGACATATCAAAGACAGCTTAAAAATGAAAAGGTCTTCAGTCAGCAGTAAACCAGCAGCTGAATGTGCAGCACACCCTTAGGAACACATCAAGTTGCAAAAAAAAAGGTAAAGACATTGTCCTCTTAAGATTAAAGCGGCACACCTTGCAGTGTTTTTATTAAAATGCAGCACGGTTTCAGTATAAATGGCATTTATACATAAAAGAAGGTGATTTATTTACCCTCTTCCTCTCCAGAGACACGGGACAATGCGTTGGTTGGAGAACTTGGCCTAGTGCTTGCCTGCACTCCTGGCTGATGGAACAGAAGGGTGTCTGTGTCCAGATGTTTATTTCCTGTGGTTGAATGGGAATGACACGGAGGGAACAAAAAAGTCTTGGTTAAACTAAGGGCTTGTGGGAGAGTAAAAGCAGTCAGGGATGGAAGAGGACAGCAGAGCTCAGTCAAAGCCATCACATCTCACTGCTTACTGAACATTGTTCTGAATCAGTGAAATATTGGTAACCTAAATAATTCTTAGATTTGTCACCTAACACCAAAAAAAATTATTCTTTGATTTTATGCTTCACCACAAGTTTCAGCACGCAGCTTTCTTTGCAACTGCTCCTTGATGGTGTCACGGCTCTTGGAGTTGCCGTGAAATTCTCTGTCCACTTGCAAGTGAGCCTGCAACAAGTCACAGCTCTTCAGGGTGGGCTTTATGAATCCATAACTAATATTGCCATCATTCATGCCTTTAATGCAACATAAGCCCTTGAGAAGTTCAGACCAGGGTGACAGAAATGAAAAAATGCAGATTAAATTGTTTGGGTAGGAAAAAAATAGAAGCACAAACTTTGTACTTCCCCTAACCCGGAATAGCATAATTGCTTTAAATATTCTTAGATATTAAATTGTTTCTCTTGCAAGTACTTCAGAAGTATTATTCGCGTGCATGGCCAGAGATGAAACCTCAGCTTCATTAGGAAGACTTTCAGAATCCCCAAACACTAAAGAAAACACTTTGGGGCAGGTCAAATCACAATTTTAAAGGAAAACACAACCAAGAAAACAGATTATAAAAAAACCAAATTGATACAGAGGAAGGCAGCCCCCTCCCCACACCTGTGGGTGAGAACAGACACACAAATGATGGATCCTGGACCCTCAATAACAAGGTTTAATTTAAAATAAAGAAGCTGGGAGCTGTTGGGAGCTGCTTGGGAAGGGGCAAGGAGGGTTTTTACCTGATATTCCCAGCCCGGGGTGGATGGGGCAGCTCTGCACATCCCGGCAGCTCCCAGCCCAGGGAGCCACCCAGCCACACTGCCCTGGTTAATTGCCCCTGATATTATTCCTGAGTGTTTGGGAGGGTTTCCTCTCCTGTTCGTGAATCTGGGTCACCTGTGAGAAATTTGCAGTAAAGAGTGCTAAAGGTACATTTTATTTGTTTCTTTTATTTATATATATATATATACACACACACACACGTGTACATAACTGACTTTACAAGCTGCATGGCAGGTTACTTAAGTTACCTGATATCATTTTGCTACTCCCAAGGCATTTCAAAGGTAGCCATCTCACAAAATCTGACTTCTTACAGGCCTGGCAGCTTTTAATCTCCACGAGATTCTGGTAAGCAGAAGGGTTAAATATTCATTGCCAGCAACACTTATGGAAATGCTGAGGAAGTCAGAGCCAGGACCAAAGGCAGATTTCAGAGGAATTCTCTAAAACACCAGCTACAAACGTTACAAAGTTCACCAGCACTTGCTGTCAAATCCAAGCTGCTTTTGGGCAAGGCAGAACCCTGCAAATAAACCATTTGCAGCTGCAAAAAGCAGTGCCGCTTGCTCCAGAGAGTATTCTTTCCAAAAACCGAAATGATTTACAAGCATTATCGTCAAAAGTGAATGAAAAGGAAATACGGTGCCTGCGAGAATAATTTTTGCACAATTAGTCCCGTTTGTGCAAATATTTACAGTCAAGCTTAATATTGCACACACACTCCCACTCAAAGGTGATGAATGTACTCACCATTTATTGTTTTGCACTGCCTTCAGGGTCTGAAACATTAATTGGCATGAGAAAAGTCCTGATGTTTATAAGCTTTTGGAAATGCTGATAACCTGATAAACAAAAACGTTAAGGCAACTTCAGGAGCTAATCAAAACCCTGGCAGGTTGGGGAAATGTCAATATTTACAGCAAGCAGCCTCTCATCAGTTAATCACTTTTAACCTTCATAAACTAAGATACTACAGAGGACTTCAGGTTAATGCATAAACCCTCTATTCAATTAAGGCATTACAGAGGCAGTTACAAACAAACAAGGCTTCATGAAATGAAGCACAACCGAATTTATCATGGGAGAAACAGGCCAGGCAGGGAACAGAGAGCCTCAGCTTCAGTGTTTGAGAGGAAGAAGCGTTCTGTGTAATTCTGAAGAAACAGACTCAGCATTAGGTCCAAATATTTTATTTCACACATAAAGCACAGTACCCATACCCACGCTAATAAAGAACAGACTTGTGCCAACCCTGGTGCATGCTTTTGTTATTGCATTATAGTTCATGAGAATTATAGTGCATAATTAAATAGAAAAAACTTGAACCTGGAATTATAAAACCGTCACCACAAACCAGCAATTCCACTTGATATGTATTAAGTCATTACTTCTTTTTTTTTTTCTAAGGAAAGAAAAAGGGAATCAAGGAGGAGGAATGGGGTGGGGGGCGGAGGGGGGAAATAGAAGGAAAGAGAGAAAAAATTCTTTTCCTTGTAAATCATTAAAAATGCATGAAGGTTTAAAGCACGCCAGAAACAGCCTGTGCATTCATTTAGGAGACTACGCACAAGAAAACCCACTGCATTAAAGCAAAAAAAAAAAAAAAAAAAGATTTTTCTAAAAAGAGGGAAAACCAAACAAGCCATGGAGGAGACTGGTGGGGTGGAAATGCTCCAGGCAGGGAGGGGCTCCCTGTTCCATCCCCTTTCCTGACCGAGAGCATCAGGAGCCTTGAGTGCTGCCGCATTTGTGATGCTCCAGCAGAGCTTTCTGAGTTTCATCTTCCAGAGGAGCTAATCACAATTACAAACATATGGATTATTGTTCTTGCTGTTGAGTTCAGCTTCTGCCACAGAGAAACCTCCTGGTATGAATGGCTGACTTATTGAGCTGCAGATGGGAGCTCTCCTTGGCGCGAGGGACACGGTCGGACATGGGGAGCGGGGCCTGGGACCAGCAATCACAGGTTAAACCTCTCTTTGACTCTTCCTACCTCCTGAAGGCACTTCAGCTCGGGGCTTCCTGCCCTGTGAGAAGGAACACTTGCTGGAAATGGTGTCCCACTATGAGAATCCCGGGTTTTATATAAGTAGTTTATCGTTACGAAACATCAGCCACCACACACCGTTAGGGGATGATTCTCACCCTGCACAAAGCCAAGCTCCTGTGGGACAGGGTATCTGACCTTGATGTGTCACGCTGTAACTAGAGAGAGACGTCAGGAGAGAAATGGCTTTTATTGTGTGGAGCTGGTTTGTTTGTTTTTTTGAAGTTTTCTGCGTCATCCTCTTTAAATTTTTAGAGTGAATTTATTGCTCTTGAAATCCATATCCCAGGGGCCTGGGTCTGTTCAGCGCAGAGGAGAGTAGATGGGAAGCAGTGCTGCATCTACTTCCAGTCCTGACTTGCAGTAAATGCTCAGAGATTGTTTAAAAATAAAAGCAAGTAACTGGTGTTCTCCATCTCTCTTGGCGCAGCCCCACCAGGAGATCCCAGCCCTGCTGGTTTTCCATTACGCTGGGCACACAGGCAGCCTGGGAACACCATTCATCACCTGGGAGGCACCTAACAGCCAGAAAAGCCTGGTCATCACTGGCACCCCCAGCCCTGCTCCCCATTGAATACGTGCACAGGGAAGGCTCTGTGCAGGATACTCAGCTCTCCGTGCCCCCAGTCCCGGGCTCTGTCCAGGAACTCGAGGTGCTGCTCCATCCCAGTCCATGCTTGAGTCACCTGATCTATGGGTTCACTTGTACCCTTGGATTAGAGGTAAAACATGAGAAGGAAGAGAAACCCCAGACTCCATGGCTTAACTCACGCAGGGTTTGCTGTAATCTGTGACAGGGACGCAGAATCCTCCCCAGGCCCTGTGCAGGGCTCCTGCTGCTGGTCTGTGGGGCACCTCTGGCTGCCCAAACCACGGGGGTGTTTCAGTTTGGGGACCACCGTAGCCTGGGGTTTTCAAGGACTGAAATTTCACAAGTCAGACTAAAGGGCGATCTCCTACTTTTCTGGTCCGAGTGGGAGTTGCTGCTGTGCTGTTCTCTGCTCCTGACCAGGCGTTGCATAATGCCAGCCCTGTTGCATCTCTCTAATGATGCCATTTTCTCCATAGGCAGGAGGCAGCCGGCTTTTGCCTAATCAGCAATTTTCGAGCTCTTGATTCCCACTCCTCCCCACCCCCTCTTTTTGTCAATATTCATTATAAATGCTTGAAGTCAGGGTTCCTTTTCAGCTGACTGTGCTTTCTCTGCCTCACCCCTTCAGGTGGATGGCTGACAAGTGACCACTTCATGCACAAGGAAACTTTAAATGAATCCCAAAAGAAAGTATTTGTGTAAGAATGAAAGGGCATCCCAGGCTTCTGCTGAGTAATGGATGTGATAATAATTGTAGGGGAAAAGATCCAAACAGTTGGGTGTTGGTTTTTCCTCTTTCTGCAGCCAGGCTCTTGATCAAAAGATGTCAAAAGCCTGACAGTTTCTGGAGCAAGAGCTGCACTTTGATTCTGGGGCACACAGGAAGGACGGCTGCCAACCTGGGAATCAAGAAACTGTCTATTGCTCCTTTGAACTATATCAAAAGCTCATCATATTTACTTCTTCTAATTAACAAGTGAATTTATTACGTGTGTAAATGAAGGACTGGTAGCCAAGGCTGGGAGCAGATAGGAAGGGGGCACTTTGCTGGTGGGAGCCTCAGCAATGCACAGCAGCTCAGCACTGCTCCTGCCACCACTCCCAGCCCCAGCCTCTCCTTTCCACTTGTTCTCGGACCCAGAGGAGCCACTGTTAGCCCAGCCTTGGGCCGCTTTTCCCCAGGGACAGCCTCTCGTTCCTGGCAGTCCGTCAGTTTTGACGTGAGGAACAATAAAACTGCAGTCAAACGCCTTCCCCCGGTGTGCGGAGGCTGAGGATCACGTTCCCCCTGTATCCCTTACCTTCCTCCTGCCACTTTGAAGGGCTTGTTCTTGAATTGTATCTGGATATCTCAGAGTGGAATTTCATTCTTCTGAGGCTTTTAAAAGTGGACCAGGTGAAGAATTAGCCAGGGACAGGGAGCACGCGGAGCAGCCTGGAGCTCACAGAACTCTCTGTCACTATTTCATTGGCGCTGCCTGGAAAAGACGATGCTCTCCAAAATGTGGGGATTACCCTGGGAAGCAATGGATGACATCTGCTTCCTTTCTGCTCCTTGAAGAACGAGAGCAGTTTTCTTTCTTAGCACGAGATAGGTATAAATGCACCAGCTGAGATCCAGCCAGCATCTTCTCACTCAGAGAGGCCAGAAAGGGATTTCTTGGGAGAGGGTAAAAACAATGTAGGAAGGATATTGAAATTTTTCCATTTGCTCCATGTGAGCTGAAAGAAAAATACGTGAAAGGGCAGATCAAAGCAGAGCCCATTCCTCAGTTCTGGGCCCTATTTGTGCAGAACTGAATTCTGCTGGTTTGCTTGCTAAAGGAAATATCTTAGAAGTAGAATGAATGTATCCAGGAGTTAAATTACTATGTTTTGGTTTGTGATCCCATACAGCTGACCAAGACATCTCCTTGAACAAGTTGCTCAGTTTCTGAACATACTCTAAACTAAATCAAATTCTCCAGTTTGCTGCTGCATCCTGGCACGTACCACCCTTGTGCTGCTCAGGGTGGAGGGGACACCAAAGGTGCCAGCAGGCACTCACGAAGCTCATGTAAAATGTCTGGAGAGGAGACATTCCTCTGCACCAGAGCAAAGATGCTGTTTCCAGGATGGTTTTAAAGGAATCGGCAGTGCCCTACACTTGGTCCATGCTTTCTGAATGAGATGTCCTGGCTGCTTAGCTGAGGAGACTGTCAACATGACTGATCACCCCTCACTGCCTCGGGAAAGGGCTTTTGTTTATATTTCAGGCAGACAGTTTTACTGCATTATATATGATCCTTGCAATTGTTACCACTATCTGCTTCTGCCCTAAATATAGTGCGACTGTTCCTTGCCCTTACCCCGGTGTCACTTCCATCCTTCATGCTCCCACTCCAGGTCTCTTACACCAGTTCCAGAAGTGACAAATCAGTACAAATGCATCACTGCTCTGCAGAGCTCGGCACTGAGGCAGCAGAGTGTGCCTGGGACACGGCTCTCCGTTCACAGCCGTGCCGGGGATGCTGTGCCTTGGAGCTGAACAGAAGCTCTGATCCCGTGCAGTTCCTCTGAAAGCTTCCCATAAATATACAAGGCTTATGCTGACAAGCTTGCATGAGATTTATACCCCCAGGACAGAGCAGTCACTTGTTCAGTCGTAGAGAATGTCCCCAAGTCCCTCGCAGATTTAGTGGTGGGTAACCTGGTAACAGGGCAGGGCTTTGATCTCGCAGCCTGTCGGATTTCACTGCCTTCCTGGGGATTTTGGGGAGGGGGCAGAGAAAGAAGAGGGAAGGCACTACAGGACCGAGTTGAGAGAGAAGCCCTTGCTTGCTTGCTTCATTTGAGACCTCGCTCAGAAGCATCAAGGTTGGCTTTAGGAGTGATTACGATCGCACAGGTTCTCTCTGTACTTACTCTCCCTCGATGAGGCTCCTGTGAAACCAGCTCGCTCTGCAGGCCAGGAAAACCTGCATCCACCAATTCCAGCTTTAGCTTCAGCTTGTGCACCTGGAAAGGAGATGGGGGAAGTCCACATTCCTGTCCAGTACTAAAGTCAGAAGGAACTTAGCAAACAAACCTTGGTGCATCTCAGTGAGAGCCTGTTCTTCCCTCTCACTGTTGGCTCTGTGCCCCTCGAAGTGCCATGGACAGTAATTTAGAAAGAAAATATTCACATCCTTCGTGGGCCTGACTCACAAGGCATCCTGAGAGGAAGAGCCGTGTGCCACCATGACAGAATTACTTTTAGATCCCAGTGATGTCTCAGAGGAAAGAAAGAAGGAGATGGTGCAGCAGGTCAGCCCTGCTGCAGCAGAACAGGTCTCCATGTCCATCTCCTGCCCACAGTGGCACTGGGCACATGCAAATCTGCTTTTCAGTGGACAGTTTTATATTAAGCCACTGCCTTCCTCAGGACATGAAAACGAGATCCAGTATCTTAAGACTTGACTGAACTGGGAATGAACAAGCTCATGCAATCATCCAGTTGTCTGTATGTGTAGGGATTTGTTCAGCAAATATTCCATAGTGAATTGCAGTAAATTCTGGGATGGAAGACAAAGAACTGTCAGCAGGAAAAAATAGCCGTAGTTCACTGAAGAACAGTTTTATCGACCTGAAATTACAGGTTTCAAGGAAGGCCAGAGCTAGAACTTAGGCAGGGCACAGAAGTTAATGCTGTTCCTTTACTCACCGAATGTGGACAAGAATTTCACCATGGATCTGCTGTATTTTTAATAAGAATATGTCCCTAAAAATTTTGGTTCAATAGAAATTATTCACCACGTGAGTTTTCCTTTGGACATCTCCTAACCAGGCACTGGCCTGGCTGACTGGGATTGAGTGAAGGATCCACTGAGGTTACAGCCCGAGTAAACTGAAGGTAGACAAGGAAAACACTGACCATGATGAATTCAATGGCAAGGCAGGAAAGTGCAAATGTCGGCAAGTCATTTCCTCTCTGTAATTAAGGTTCCCTGCAGAGCCACAGTAAATGCAGGATGATCCAATACCTTACAGATTTCAAATTTCCGATGGCATTAGTGCATCCAAGATGCCCTCAGATCGTGTGCAGAAACAGTCCAGGCTAGTCCAGACCTGGAAAGAAACTTCTTTCTTCAGGTGAGGGGGTAGCTGTTCCATACAGAACTCATTAGCCACTCTGCTGAATGGCCAATTATTAATTGCTTCGATGGGTGGCTCTTCAGTAACATCCATCTCCCAGGCTTGCTCAGGACCAGCCATTGCTGATGGGCTCTCAGGCAGCAGCCTCAGCTCTCTTGCCTCTCTTAGAGGTGTTGATCTGACAGGATTCATTTTACTGAACTTTTCGAGCTACCACGCTGGCTAGATTTTTCCTTTCCTTGTTAATCTAAAACCAAAATAAAACAAAAAACCCTCCTCTTGACTTTGTGTTAAAAATAGCAAACCGATTTTTAACAAGTGACCCACAATGGCACATCAGTGTCTGTGCTCTGTGAAAGATAAGGAGAATCCTGGCTGCAGCTTAGAAATGCAGGCATGCTGGTGAGGGAGTGATTTCCAGCTTCTCCACAGCACCATGAAATACAAGGTCATACTTCCTTAAAGCCAGAGTAACAGGGAAGTATTCCTACCTTTCCCGTTTCTCCGGGGTAGTTAGTTCCACTTTTCCTTCAGTGCCCACCCAGAACATACACAGAGAAGCAACAGCAAATAAAAAACGTGACTGTAAAATTGAGCAGCAGGATTTACCAGCTAATAATACTTTAAACTTTTGAAAATAACTTGATCAAGTCTCAATGAGACTCCTTTGAAATAGCAAACCATCTCTTGCATGAAAATGTATTCACCAGAGTGTAGTTAATAGCCAGCTACGAGAGACCATTTTTACCACTGAAATTGCAGCTAATTCATCATATCTCAAGGGCTGGGTTTTTTTTTCATTGCTAACTTTCATTCCATCAATACAATTCTTTGTACAAGACAGCCCTGATAATGCAGAATAGAGCCAGGGCTTGGAGAAATAAAGAGAGAACGTGCAGTCTGTGAGCCCAGAGCAAGACAGAAAAGCTGAATAACACCCAGTGCTGAGGAACATCAACCCCACTAAAGAAGTGGCTGCAGAGCTCCCCCTGCTTTGGCTGCAGCTCATTAGCTTCCAAACCTCCACAAACTTCTCCCGAAATGCAGGTGAACTCTGGTGTCAAGATCACAGCTATAATTGCAGCTTTTCCCTGAACAGGGGCTGCTCAGACTTACCTGGCAGCAAACAGAAATTAGACAGAGCAGCAAGTTCCACAGACTCCCCAGTCAGCTCACACCGAGGCAAGATCCACAATCCAGAAATAACAGGGCAAACCTGCAGTGGGCCTTATTTGTCACTGTCTCCTTTTTACAAACATTTTCTGCAAGGAAAGTTAAGGGCACGGTACACGAAACAACAGCATAAACAAAATATTACTTCTGAACAATAATATTACTTCTGCTAAAATCAAATCATGGCTGTAAACACAGAAAAAGATATGAGGAAACACCTTTTTAAAAGCACCTAAAGACCAGGAGAAGAAAAAAAAAAGAATGCTGTATTCAGTTGCATTAACTTATCTGGTTTTCACACCACATGATTAATAAATTAAAATTATTTCTTCTGATTTAAATTCTAAAACTCTCATCTTCAGCACTGGCAAGTGATGGTGGGAAGCAGGGAGAGGTCTGCACCTTTGTGCTGACTGCCTTGAGCATCTCAACACACACAAGTTTTTGTTACAAGTCTTTGGCCCACCCACTAAAATTTGATGGCTTGACTCCTTTTTTATTTACACTAATCATACCCACTCCCATATTAACTGGGGAACACAAAATAGGTAAAAACAGCAAAAAAGGGAGCCAGGCTGTGCCACCACACACTCCAGACTTCCAGCTCAGCAAAGCAACTCCAGACCTAGGTATTCCGTGCCTGTTTGGTGGGTCCTCGGTACCTGCTGAATCAGATCAGAAATTCAGGGGAGGGGGTGCATATTGAAATGCTAAAACCTTCAGCAATTCTGGCATCCATTGGGAAGAATCCGTGGGATAGGACCGATAAAAAAATAAACTAGGGCACGAGAATTATTAATCTCCCTAAAGCTCAGCAAGGGCTCCCAGCCTGGCACTGCAGCCTCCCGAGGATGCATCCCCACTGCTCCGCAGCCACGCTCAGCTCCACATATTTATGTGTGTGTGTTTTATCACATGCTAACATGGGACTTGCTCTGATTTGTATGTGGGATTAAAAAAAGCGAAGTTTCCATCAAACTTAGGGAAAACCTTAATGGTGATTTAAGGCAGTGAAGTCTGGCTTGCCACCAGACTGTGACAGCACTGTATTTTTTTCTGCCAGGGTTAGGTGTGCTCTGGTGCAGCAGCATTCTTTATCTTTTTTTTAACGAAGAATATATTAATCTTTTATGAAGCTGTGGAGTCTTTTCTGGACTCTGAGCACCGTTAAAGACACAGGGTAGGCAGCGTGTGGCAGGAGAGGGCAGGGAGGGAGAGCCTGGACGTGGCTGGAGCCCTGGGTCTGTCTGAGGGCGACGCCACGGCCACGTCTGGCGGGTTTGGAAACACACGTCAGCAGGTTGGCCTCCAGTTTGTGTTCATGAATAAATTTCACTTTGCAAAAGCAACAAAAAAAAAGCGGGGGGAAAATAAAAGCCAGGAACACCCCTGGCTGCACAGGGTAAAGCTACTCAGCTTGCAGCCCATGTGCTTAATAATATCACCTAAGGCCATGCCATGAACGCACCATCTAGGGAGCCTTTTTGCTCATTTTTTCTCCCTCTCTGCCACATTTCATCATGCTTAATAATAAAATTCAATAATTGTTTGCACGGGGACGAACCACTTTCTCTGGGAATAGCCCTGAAAAAAACCAGCAAGCAACGTGGTGAGGTGCTACTGCACAAAACCCAAAAGGAATTCCCGGCCCCCTGTGCCCCCCTTTGAGCAATTGACACCCCGGTGCTTTGCATTTTACCTCGCTGTCAGAAACGTCCCTGTTTGGGAAAAAGGAACCGCGAGGCAGCGGCTCAGCCTCGGAGCATGCGACTGACATATATAATCTAGATTGGCTCTCCCAGGCAGACCTTTGATTGAGGAGGAAGAAGAGCAGCTGGTCAAAGTAATCTGCTCAGAGCAATTTGCATAATTTTCTCCCCCGTTTCCTCCGGCATTGTGAGCGTGTCTGGAGAGGAACACAAGCGGCAGATGCTGCGTCGCTCTGTCACAGGGTACAGCAAAGTGGAGAACGTGGGTCAGAATTCATCTGCTAAATATCCCCAACAGGTTAAACAGTTCTGGAGAGCTTCAGTCACAGATCTCCTTTTCAAAAGCTTTTTCTTTTTTTTTTTTTATTTTTTTTGTCTTCTTCTTTTTCCCTTCACTGAGTACAAATGATTCCATTTCTCCAGCAGTTGCATGTTTCCTTTCACACTTGTGTGCTATTCAGAAAGATGCTCTTTGTGTTTCTTTATGGACCTGGCTTCCAGGACCAAGTATTTCTTTCCCCTGCCTGGATGAAGAGCCCATTACAAATGAGTTATTTGAGAACAGAAAGCCAGGCTTCTGGATTAAAAATGAATGTGCATTTAATATTAAACACAATGTTTTTAATTGTGGCAAGGAAGGTTAAAAACCATCCTCTGGAGTTTCAGTTTCATGTTGGGTCTGGGACACTGGTGGAAGCTGCAAATCCTGCAGCTGACTCACCCACTTCCAAAATGGGTGCCTAAAATTTGGCAACTGGTTTGTGGTCCTGCTGAGACCAAGGACTCTGTAAGCACAGGACTGATATTTACCCTGACTTTTAAATACTTTGGGGGACAAGGGAAGTAATTTTTTAAGCAATCAAAAAGCCGCTTTTCCCCAAAATTTCTTCCCAAGTTGTTGGAAGCAAATAATACTGGTTCTATTTAAAGTATTTGTGGGAGCCCAACGTAGTAGATACTAGAACGCACCCCGGATAAGTGCCCAGCAGCCACATTTCCTTATCCGGGGGCACTGCCTGCAGGAAAGCCCCTGAACCAGCCCCAGGGGCTCTGCTCTCACCCTCTCTCTTGCTGATTTAAAATAAGCAAAGTCATCAGCAGAGATCATTAATTTTTCCTTGTGAATGCTCCAAAAATCAAGTCTAAAATCGTCCAGGAAAAAGCCTCAAACACATAAATATTGTTCCTACTCTTCCCTCCCGGGCAGCTTTCCCAAAAAGAGGCAGCCACTCTGACTGAGGATGGGAATCCTCTAGCAAAGGTGGGGAGGTGGCAGAACCTTCTTGAAATAATAGTGAAAAAGAGAAATATATTTTTGAAAGGTAACCATGAGTTTAGCACTCCTGATTCAGAGCTCCCACGAAGGTGCCTACAGCAGGCTGGCAGCTCCCATGCTGCATCCAAGGCCACGGGGACATGGAGGAATTTGGTTCCTCCACTCTCCAGCACTACCAGATGTCAGCTCCCTCCACAACTGGAGCTCAGACGGTGAAGCAATCCCCAGCATGTCCCTGTTGGCCATCTGGGAAGCCACTGTCCCAGCAGGGGTAAAATGCCCTGCATTGTGCAGTCCCACACTGGATAACATCGGGCTGTTATCCGTGGTCGATTCCAGAACAGGGGCCAACATTTATTTCAGACGTTGCAGGAAGCCATGGTCACACGGTGCTGAAAGGAAGTGAAAGGAGCCCACTCCAAATGGGGATTGCCACACTCCCTGTTTCTCCACCACGTGTCAAAAATTGTTACAATCCTACCAAAAAAATAGAAAAAATAGTTTGGGTTTTTTATCCCTTCCCTCAACGTCATCGACATTTTTTGTGCAATTTCAAAAATGTGGTCCTTTCCCTCTCAACTCTCCTTCCCCTATGGATTTGACTCGGGGCTTTTTAGAGGTTTTCCAGGCCTGTTAAAATAAAAAGCTGGAAACAAATTGAAAAATCCCAGGGATTTCCCACCTCTGCCTCTGCCCTTATTTCAGCGACCGAGTCCCTTCCAGGTGTGGATACTCGAGTCCATCCTTGGTGCGTTTCATTACTTGGACGTTTGCTCTCACTGGCTGCTCTGTGTCTGACGTGACACCACTGGTACCCCACAATGCCAGCCTGAGAAGCTTCTTGAGGGACACTGGCACACACTGGTGAGTGTCCCTCTGACCTCCACAGGCACCTGGCGGCTCCCTGAGGTTTCTGCTCCCAAGAGCAGCACAGAGCAAATCTTTTCACCCAGCTACAGACTCTGAAAGAGTTCAGCTGGAAAGAAAGAGCCCAGACCAAGATTTCCACCATATCCCCTCTCCACTACCATGGCAAGAGACACGAACTTTCTGATAGCAAAAGGAGAAGACTGGAAACCTTATGTTGCTGATTTGGGACAAGAATATCTTCAGCCACAAGAAGAACACGGAGTCTTTTGATACAAAACGAGAAAGAGAAAGGACAAAAGTTTTCTTAGACTTTTTTCCTTAGTTCTCCTCCAAATCCTGCCTCTCTGAGCCGAGCCTAGCAAAGCCAGCTGCCAAAACACAGCTCCAGCCCTGGCTATCCCTCTTGGAAGGGTGAAGCCAAGCCACCTGGGCTGCAGCCCCACACAGGAGACGTGATTAATTTTTGGGCAACGAGTGATTTGTTGGCATGACAGCCATAAACAACAGACCCCATTAATTAACATGAGATAGGAGTGTCTGTGTTGTTCCTCAGTTTTGCATCCAATAGCACCTACTCTGCCCTTGTCCATCTGGAGAACATCCCAGAAATAAAAACTAAAACACTTAGGAAGAAAAACTACATTTAGGATAGTAAAAGAGTTATCCTTTAACTCTGTGTTAACATGTCCTGTGAGTCTCTTCTTTCTTGAGGTAGCTAATTACAAAAACCCGAGGAGTTAATTTATTCTGCAAAAGCGCCTTTCATTGTTCTGTTAGCACATCTGGTAAAATCACAGTTTTCATTTAGTAATCCAACATGTCCTGTACCCTCTCCTTCATCTCCTATTACTATTAGTGTCATCTTTGTACTAACCCTCCTTTTTCTCTTCTCTCTTTTTTTTCCCTTTTTTTTTTTTTTTTTGGTGTGCGTGTGGAAACTAACTACCTTTCAGTCACTGAAATGCTAATTTCAGAGACTGGCAGTAGGCAGCTAGAAGATAATGTTACATGTTTCCATCCTCCCACGGGGGAAAAACCTGGAGGAATCACAACATCTGAGATGCTTTTGCATTTTGGATAGGAAGACAAAGGGAAAACAGTTCGTGTGTATACACAGACACAAAAATGCATTTGGAGACTGGGTCCTAGAGATTAAAAACATAATTGATATTGGGTGCATTTGCTCCTTACAGGGCAGGCAAGGGAGAGATCTGAGCTTTAGATTCTCAGAAAGAGGAGAAACACAACTGGCAACTCCCTGCTTGAAATAAACATCTTGATGGGTCTATTTCTTCTCAGGGATACACACTAGGAAATGGCAGCATTCCGCACTGAAGCGCAGAATATTTGTCATATTTTCTTGCCGTGTCACTTTTTCTGCACCGTTTCATCGAGGCCTGTTCCTGAAGGAACAATTGCCTTATTGTCACCCTGGATGTCCCAGGAGCAACGCAACACAACCAAACAAAGAGGCGGGAGGCGGAAGAAAGACTGAAAAAGTGGAACAACTTTTCCAGCATGAATCACTGGGTCTTAAGTGGATCCTTCCGACACAGCAGCGTGGTCGGCTGAAATCCTGTCCCTGCTTCCTCCTCTCAGTGTGTGTGGGCTCATGCTGTTGCTTCCTCTCTCCACTTTGGGTATTTTGGGTTCTCCCTGCTCAAAAAAAAGGATAAACAAAACCCCCAAACTCATAAAATCTCTGATGTTGTTTTTGGGAGAAGGCACAAATTTCCTGTCATCTCTACCTGACAAAAAGAGATTGGCCCAGGGCACCTCGGAAAAAAAAAGAAAAAGATTGCTTTGTTTCAGTTTGGTTTTTAGTGCAGCCTTGCTGGTTTTCATCAGTTCTGATTTGGCCTGGAAGGAGGCAATCCATGCAATTCCCAGTGGCCAGCAAAGACCAGACTATGGCAAGCGAAAGCACCAAGAAAATGCAGGTTGCAGCTCAGGCCTCTGCAAATGAGGACAGAAGGGCCAAGAAACCAAACCTTGGCTAGAAATCCAAACTCAGACACCATAAGGCCTGTTATTAGCAGTGGGGGAGAAGGACACGATGCTGGATTTAAATCCACAAATTAAACCATGCACAAACTGGATCCAAAAAGGAGAAGAACACCCAAAGGCATTGGCTACAGCAGAGTCTGGTGGTTAGCTGAAATCTCAGGGCAATGAGCTGCAGCAACATTTCACAGCGCACTTGAATGTGTACCACAGAGAGCTGCTAGCATGAGGGGAAAGAAATTATTTGAGCACTTACTTGGACCCATTAGCAACTAATTCTTGGTGGAGTAGGATAACTGGGCTTAGACAAAGCTGTTGCTTGTCAGTCCAGATTCTTTCCTGCTCTCTAATACTCAGCTCAGTTCCCCCGTGGCTGCCTGGTGTGTTATAAAAGCAATCATACCAATTAAGCAATTCTGTCAGTTTTGAACTCATAATGTTCGAGTGTCCACATCTTGGCCTTCACTGACATCATCACGAGAAATTGCATGAACTTCACTTTAAAAGTTAGCTCTCTTCAGCTGAGCCACAGGGATCACCATGTCAAAACTTGAAGTCCATTGCAAACGCTATACTGGGGAGCTTAAATTGTGATCAAATTTCTCATCAGAGAGCCAGTAAAATCCTTGAGAAAATTATCCTGCCTGCTGCCCCACTTCATGCCTGAGGCATTTTTCCCTGGGGTCAGGAGATCAGGCTGACCTAGCACCAAGATATTGTATCTGTGCCTTCAAAGCAGTGGTCTGGATGCAGATCACTCGGTGTTTTTGTATCAGGCTCTTGGTTAGATCCTACACACATATTTAAGTGAATTACTATAGCGTCCCTTTATTTTCTTTCTATTTTTCCATTCCAGAGAATGCTCATTGTTATTGGGTTTTTGAGCTGAGGCTCAAGGATCACATTTGATTGCATAGGACAAACCATTTTAAGTGGTAAAGCTTAAGGATGGAAAAAATGAAAATCATGTAATTTAATAATGAACCGCAACAATGGAGCCCAATCTTCCTGCGTATTATTGACAATGATCATCTCCGGCTGCCAGCACTGCTGGCTGTGAGGATTCAAGATTTTCCCTGCGCCAACACAGACCTCACTCCCATTTCCAAGCTTTCCAAGTGCAAACAGACCACAGGCTGCTTTGCATTACAGGGAGGCCTGCCCATCAGTTTTCTGTGAAAGGCTTTCACAGATTTTTACAACCTGGTGTGTGCACACAGGCGTGCAGCATCTCCCCTGCAACGTTCTGCTGACCTCGGCTCCAAGCACACGCACAAAGATGGGGTTTGGCTGCACAGAGGGCACCTTGTACACCTTGAGGCAACCCTTGTATTTCCTGTGGAGGAAGATCTTTGCTCAGCACAGAGAGGACAAAGCATTCTTGCTGGGCTGGGCATTTCTATGGCCAGCAGAAAGCTCCTCCTCATGGAGTCCCACTGCCCATATCAACATCGGGTTCCTCTGGGCAAATCCAGCCCCTGGCCTTTTGTTTCCAGCTCACTCTGTTTCTTGTTCCCTGAATTTCTGCATTTGAAGAAAGCCCTAATCTCAATGGAAATCTCACTCCAGTCTGGCAGCCTCTGCCATGCTCCTTGTCTAGGTGGAGCCACATGTGGGGTGTGTGGTTTCAAGCCCACCATTGGCCAGGTTTGAAGTGCAAACCTTTCAACAGAGTTAAGCTCACAGTTCTAACAAGCCTCTGAATTTTACCTGACCTGGTAAAAGTCCTGCTGTCAATATTTCAAGCTCCCTGTTGCTTTGGAGGGGAGCTTATTGTCCAGCAGACTGTTCCCTCTGATTAACAGAGCACGGTGACACACGGAGCTGTCACACTCAGCTGGCATTCAATGGGTCAGTCCTTATGAATAATGATCAACATTTTGAAATTTATTAGGGAAAGGCTTCCAAGGTTTATCTAGGATGATAAAGATAAAGCTGTTAGTGACAGTGATATGATGAAGACTTTTACATTGGAGACTTTTACCTGCCGCATTTCTCATGTAGCAAGGTCAGCTCCTCACTTCCATATGATCAGGACAGTCCCAAGAGGAGGACAGGAAGACTACACAAAGGGATAAAGGAAAATCAGTTCTAAAAAAATTAACTACAGCCCCAACCTCCACCAGAAAGTCCAGCAAAACTCAAAAACCCTCCAACAAAACAAATCTGGAGATTCAAGTAAATTGGATTGCCTAAACTATAGATTCACTTCCTTCTTGTGAAACATCTGTGGAGGCTGCTCATATCCTGGCCCTTCCACCCACTCCCACATTCCAGCACCCAAAAAGTAAAAATGAGATCTGCTCTTCGGAGGCTGGCTAGCACGAACACTCCAGTGCCAGGTATGTGCAGCTGCGTGCTTGATTGCTAATCCATCTGCAGGGCTCGGCGTGGGCCACTTTTGTTTGAGCCTCAAGTAAGGATGGGAAAATGGGTTGGAATAAATAATGTGAAAGCCCTTGGCCTTTTGCCTCTTTTGAAAGCTGAATTGGAAACAAAAGTTCCTTCCAGGTTCTCAAACGCTCGTTTTGTGCCACCCATTTGATTATTATGCTGCTCCATTTTTGGATCCCATGTGGGAGAGCGGGCCCCGAAACATTGCTTTTCTCCCACTGCCCTCCCAGGCTGGCTGGAAGCAGAGGGAGCTTGTGGGAAACCTGCTTTGTGGAAACATTAACCCAAAGGTTTTGCATCAGAAGAGTTCAGTGAACGCAGGTAAATATTCAGCATTGGAGAATGTGAGGGAACAAAGCGTTAAATCTGGAGCTAAGCTCAACACATCTGAAGGACTGGATGCACCAAGAGTGGATAAGCCACTCTTGGCTTGATCAAGAGTTGATTTAACATAATATACAAAAGAAATGTAAAGTTCAGCTAAAAAACCTTGCTCGCTTCTCACTGGTTTGTATTTCTTGTTTCTTGTCCTGGCTCTGCCTCATCCTCTTCTCTCAGTGGGCCATGGGTGTTACCGAGCAGCATGGTAATACTTGGCCCACGTCCTAAACCATGGATTTTTGTAAACATCAGTGAATAAAATTATTTAACATCCTGCCTGAACATTGTTTTAAACCTCTGGGCACACACGAGGGAATGCCAGACCCATAAAACTCACATGCAGAAGAGAAAAAGGCTTCTTTCCGAGTGAATTTTAAGTCACCAATTCTTGACAGATGAGCATTTCAAAATCAAGAACTATTTTGCAGAAAGTGAGATATGGTCAGAGACACCCAAGCAGTGCCTGACTGAGGATGAAGCATTCACTTGAACTATGGGAATTCAAGTTTCTGGATTGCTTGAGCTGGAGAGGGGACTTTGAACAGGGGTTTTGCCTCCTAAGGCGAGTCCCTAACTGATGGGACACCAATAAACAATCACAGCTGGCACACAGGGACTGGTATTCAAACAACCATTTCCCACCCCTGCAGTGATGTTTCTCCCACTGGAGGTGTCTCACATCCACTTCCTAAACCAGCTGCAGGAGCCCCTCAGACACCGACGTGTCTTCCTTAGGACTCACTCTCCCGGCTGCTGCTCCACATCCCAGCCCCACACCCTGAGACCTGTCCCCTCACTGGTTTCCCAATTCAAAGAATGGGATGGTTGCTGATGGAGAAGACGCCTGGGAGGTCCAATCCTGGCAGTGCTGAGTGAGTTCATCTCCCAGTGTCCCCTCACTGCTCATTGCGTGTGGCGGCTGGGAACGCTCCCAGCTAAAACACGAGTGGAAAGGGGCACAGTCCTACAACAGTCCTGCGCCTCGTCCCAGCTCCTGGAGGGAAATGACCTATTCCCAGCTCTCTGCTCGGGCTGCAAAAAGGGCACTGCTCCTCTAGAGAGCGGCTTCCCTGCCTCCCTCCGTCTCCAGGATGAAATGGATTCATCACAAGGTGCTTAGCGGGATGAGCCGTCTCCACTCAAATCCCGGGATTTGCAATTTGTGCTGCTCCGGGGCTGTGGGAGGGCGCTGGGCTCACTCTCCCTTTCCATTTGACTCAGCCTTCTCATAGCAGGGATTATCCTCCTCTATCAAAGGGAAAGCTGCGGAGCAGACGCCTGCCTATTCTTCCCGAGCACTGAGCCTGACAGCCGGCTTTTCAGCCCCGCTCCCATTACCAGCTGCCCTACAATGAGCGAGCTAAACTCCACACAAGGCCCACATGGAGCTCCAGAAGGAGCTGGGGGGCTGGAGGGTGCGGGAGAGGAGAGGGGGAAGCCGGGCAGAGTGGCCAAGGGAGAGAAACAACTCATGCAGATGAGGGAGAGTTAATCCTATTTAGCACATGTATATTATCAATGAGTGTGTGTGGTGGGGAAGGGCAGGGGGGGAGCCCCCCACTGCAGGCAGGCGGAGGCAGACAAAAAGGTCATTCATGTGTGGCTCACAGAATTAAGAAGGTACCACAATCTGCTGCTGGTTTGGCTCCAAATGCTTCTTCGTATTCAAATCAAAGTCCCCTCCCCCAACCCAACCCGAAAAACTTCCCTGCTTCCCTGTCCCTGCCTCCATGTGCGATTTCCCGGCCCAGTTTTACCCTGCATCCCTTCTGGTGGCAGTGGGGAGATGAGGGGCAGCAGCTGCAGCCCAGGCTTTCAAAATTTCAATTTACTCTAAGATGTGAGCTTTAGAAGTGTAACATTGGTGTGGCCCCCCTCGTGTTCCAAGAGTTATTCCAGAAATGGCTGAGGACCCACATTTCCTCAATGCTGAGAGGAGCTTCTAAAACACTGAGCCCTTCAGAAGTTTTGTGTCTAGAATTAAAATATCAGCCTGAGAGGCTCGGGAATATTTTGGTTTGATCCTGGACCATCATTAGCTGTGGCTTTGCAGGAAGGGTGAGCTTGGAAAGATCCTCTCTGTCTAAGTTTTATCCCTGGCACCTCACAACAAGTGACTTTCTGCATCCTCCCAACTTGTCTGTTCAGCATAACTGTGCCTTCCCCTGCAAAGTTCCTGCTTCCTCAAGAACCCATGAAAAGGAATTCAAAACTCAGAGTTCTTTTCAGTAACAGCGTGGGGATGAAAGACCAGGGCTGGAGCGAGTCATTTAAAATGCATAAAAAAAATCTGAGGCTCGAATCTACAGTCTGCCCCATTAGAGGAGAAGCAAAATGTATTTTGGACAAACCATTTGACTGCTTATGAACCACAAACACAAATATTGCTCCTTAATTTGCATTCAGTGCCAGAGGAGACCTGCACTCCCTCTAATGAGCACTACCAGCCACCCTTTTCCAGGGAGAACTCCCCAGCCACCCCAAAGGAACCAGCAATCCCTCCGGGGCCCTGGTGCTGGCTAACTCCAGCCTTTGGATGGCTGCTTGTGCTGCGTTGCACAGATCTGCACTTCACCCCCCAGTAATCTCCTTGCCTTCTCCACAGGAATCAGGGATAGAGGAGCTCTCTCCTCCCCTACTGTACATGCTCATAGGTTTTAATCCAATTAAACTGTTCTCTCCCCTTGACAGAGTCTCTTTTTTCTTCATTTGCTTTCAATAAAGAAGCATCATTTGCTTGGGAGCATTCCAGGGTTGCAACAACAGGCCCTTTGCTTACATGTGTCACTTACAAGTGGAAAACTGCAAATGAAGCTCGAGGTTTATTTTAGGAGGAGGGTAGAAATGGCCCTGTTATTTAATTATTTTTTTAAAATGCTTTTAAAACCTTATTAAGCAAATTAAATTTCAAGAGACATCTCACTCTTATTCTGGGAAGTCCCTTCCTCGTCCCTTTCTTGTCCCAGATTGGTTTGTCAGCACAGGCTGCCCATCGCCTGGCTCCCACAGACCCATCAAGCATCGATTTTGACACTTAACAGAATTAGAAATGCCAGCCATCCAAACCCTGATGGCTTTTCACGGGGAACGAGCACTACCCTCCATTAGGAGGCCTCCTTTTATCACATAGATCCTCTTAAAATTCAATTTGCAATGAAATTCTCCCCCATCTCCCCAAACCCTGCCAGCTGCCAGCCCCATTCCACTACCTCCAACACTTATTCCTCAGTCAGATAGACCCATAGCCAATCCTTTCTGTAATTTAAAAAAACCCATCACTTATACCACTACCCTCTGCTGGAAGGAAGCCACAGTCAATAGGTGAGTCAGGTCTGCACCTTGTACCCCTGAGTTAATAAATGTTGAAAAGAGGGTGAGCTGAAGCCTTTGATAAATATCTCCTGTGCCCACTGAATAAACTTATTGTCACCATGCAGCACCCCTAAGTTCCTTGTGAAAATGTGCCTGAAACGTGAAGATAGCGGTGGAAAACTCAAATATTGTTGGCCTGCAAATCCTCCAGCCCTCAAGCAAAGAACTATCTGCAGAGAAACAAAGTCAGGAAAATCCAACTCGAAGATAAGTGGAACTGCTGTTAATGTGAGGCAGTGCACTACCTGGGTTTGATCCAAAAATTAGTCAAGTTCTTCATTTAACGACAGGGGGTGGTTGGATTAGATCCCACTTGGCTGATGTGCCGGGGGCAGGAACGTGCAATTCTCTATCTTTCTCCTCCTTTTAAATGCTCTCAGACTCTTATGGTATTTTACAAATCATTCAAGGACTTGATGGGTTAGCAGGAAATTTCCTTTGTGCTGCTGTGCCAGAGACAAGGAACAGATCTGGTAGGCAGCTCTTCATTTTACAGTGAGATCCCCATTCAGCTGCATGGAATGTATGCACAGGATTAAAAATTATCCATGATTACAATTTAGAGTGTTATAAACCACTCAGCACCTGGAGCCCTAGCGAGGCGATATTTAAAGATTAATAAAATAAGCATTTGAAAATCCACTTCCCCTTTGGTTATTTGCCAGGATCACAGTCCAGGATATAGCATTTTCCGTGCAAGAAGTGGTAAGCTGATTAACAGCTAAAGGAGAGCACTTTTGTGCACTTCCTCCAGCATGTACAGTACATACCATGTCATCAGCATGAATAGGGAAAGCCCATCCTGAACCTGCATCTCAATAACCAGAAACTCAGTCCGGGGACTGCCTTTTAATAAATAGTTATTGAAGGAGCAATTGTTGTTCAGATATTTGGCCAATCTGACTCTCCATCAGTTTGGGATTAGTTCAATTGAAATCTGAGGAGTTTGATTCATCTGATGATGATTGGACTTTCATTAAAGACATGTTTTCCTCCTGAGGATGGTTTTAAGGTTTGATCCCCAAGACTGAGCAAGTGCATTTAACTCCACCAATCCACGGAGCCAAACTTCATCTGGTGTTCCGAGCCTGGTTCAAAAATCATTAAAATTAGTATCTGTGTTTGTACTGGCCTCAGCGGGCTACAGATTTCATCCCAGTTCAGATATCTTCATTTAGGTTTAACACCAAAGTCTACTGAAGCGAATCAAGCAACTCCCATCGACACCAGTGATCTCACGACCACGCTTGTTTATCTTCACTTTGTCTTAAAATCGTCAGAAGGAAATTAAAACCAGAGCACCTTAGCAGGTACATAGCATTTCAAAAATGAAGGGCTCTAACCCCTTAAGCTGTACATGTTCAGGTAGGGTTTTTAGAAGTTAAGACCATTTATCCTTCTCATAGTGTATTTTTACTCTTCAACAGTCTGTACCACAGTTTCCACTGGAATGGGATTTGCTGCTGAGTGAGCTTTACCCATATAACTTCTCAAAGTGCAGACAATTGTTGCAAATGATGCTCCCCATTAACAGTAAATGCTTTCGCTGTCGCCAGCTCTATAAATTGCTAAATATTACAAAGAGTTACTCCTTAGTTCCTCTCATGAGAGATTAGAAATGGGACTTCTGTAGACACAACTAGTAAAAGTGAAAAAGGATTTCTCTCTCTTGTTCTTTTAGTAGCTGTTTATGGAATGGGAAGGGAGGGGCACTGCAACCTCAACAGTTAATTTTTTTTCCATGTAGTTTCCCTTATGCTCTGTATCAGAGTTCCCCTAGAAGAAATTCATTGAGAAGACAATTGTGAACAATTAGTACTCCCTGTTAATTTCTACATGAATCTTCCAAGTACTAAGACCATAAATAAAAAGCTCAGGAGCTCTCTGACTTACAGATTTAAAGTGTTATTTGTACCAGTGGCGCAAGAGGAATGAGTACCCAGGACATAAATAGCAGAGGCTGTAGAGGATGGAGTAGGGCAGGTTGCTCCAGCACGAGGGGTTTGTCCGAATGCCAGTCGATTAAATGCCCCAGAGAAAGGGACATCATTCCTTTCCTTCACCCTGTTTCTCTCGATGCTTAGAGGGCAGACCTTGTTCTCACTTTCCCCTTGCCAACCCTCATCACCTCCATTGGCTTTCTAGGAGGGACCTGAGATTAATGCCCGTGTAGCAGAGCAGATTTAAGAATTACTTTATTTCAGTGGAAAGGTCTTGCTGCTACTTTAAAATATGTCCTTCTCTTTTTGTCTGACATTGCAATTAATCAAGTCTCCCACCCACTCAGAGCCTGTCTTTAGAGTTTCTCTGTCTCTCACTTTCTTTTATAGATGAGGCTTTAGTGCCTGCCAGAATTTATGGAGGGAAGTAACATGGATTCAGCCAGGACCTCAGAAAACAGGCTCCGATATTCTCACGGCACATCTTCTCCTTGCCCCCTATCACAAGACGGACCAGCAGCTGTTCTCTCTCCTCAAGCCTTCGTCTGCTCCTGCATCCCTACAGCCACAGAGGGCCTTGTACAGCGCCGGTCCCGGCTCCGCCAAAGGGGAAGGAAACGTATCTGACATGGCATGTTTGAGGAATCTCAGGGCTCCAATTAGCATAATTAACTTAGAGAGTCTAACAAAGGGCACTGTGCAACCTGATCCCTCCCAGCAAACCAGCCTCACAGACTCTCCCCAGCCCCCAAACCTGAGGCTTCAAGGACTCAGCTGGTTTTGGGGAGGGGGCCAGAACCAGGGGAGAAGGGGAGCAGGAATCTTGAGTTTTGCTCTCAGTGAAAGTACTTTTCCATGAACAGAAGTAATTTAGCCCTTTGTTTGTAACATTACTGTATTTGGCTAAGAGTTCTGGACTCGCTCTGTCTCACACTATCCAATAGTCAGCTTCAGCATCCAGGAGCCCAAGTCAAAACCTGGGCGCAGAGTTAATGACTCCCAGCTGTAGAGCTGCGCTCAGGCCCAAGGTCTGGGTCAGACTTGTCACCGAACAGTCCTCGACAGGCACGAAGTCACCACAAGGTATTAGAGCAGGGTCATGTATGTACAAGGTCAGTCACGGGGAGAAATGGGGGGAGAGGGCCGGGGTTTGTTTGTTTTGCATATGTGTTAGCAAAGGGAAATCACTACAGAACAATGTAAATGTTATACCTTCCAACTGTAAATGTTATACCTCTCACTAAAAAAATGGGCCTGGTTATTTGTTTCTTGGCAAAACATGTCTGTTTTTCCTTTGTCAGTAGGTGCAAGTTGATTCCTGGAGCCCAAAACACCTCTTTTTGGCTAAATACCTGTTTCTTTTTTCTTTTAGTAGCACACCCTGGAGGAGCATAACTGAACTGACATAAATTACATGCGGAGGAAGCGGGAGTTTAATGAATAGAACACTCGTGGAATTCACTTGATGTTGGCACATTAACGCGCTTTTTCCTGTGCACTGAAAGTAGTTTCTGTAGTTTCCCCACATAAAGTGGGAGGGGGAAAAAAAAAGAAATAAAAAGAAAAAGAAAACTTTTAAGACTCAGACCTTAGGGTTCTCTGAGCAGTTTGATCATCCTTTGAAATGACATTCGAATGAGCCAAGACCAGATGAGCAGGGCGATGCCAAAGCAGGCAGCAGAAATCTTCTTGTGCCTTCTTTGGTGTCTGCTTAGTAAATGCTTGTCAACAAGTAATTCTGTGATAGCTTTGATTTGAAATTAAAAACACAGGTACCAGCAACCTGGTCCTCTCAATCCTCTTTCAAATAACCAACTCAGCCCAAAAACGGGTATTTTGGAATGACTGAAGAATGTAGCAGCACCGAGAGAGTAATATCGATGCCCTTGGTAATAGCATTTATTTCTGCATTCCCTCTGGTTGTTTAAATACTACACACTGGTGGACTGGGAGTCTCTTTTAAAGCAGAACCTGAGTGCATAAATAAACGTGTGCTGACTTGTGCTGATGCTCTTCCAGCATTATAGGAAACACATTTGTTTATAGGTCTGATTACACTTACACGATCCAAGTTCTGCCAGAGTCAGGAGTGCATTGTACACATTATTTGATAAGAGAGAAGGATGAGTTATGTAAACACCTAGCAACATGTGAGGGAGATTTACTCTAATTGTTTATGTGCCTTTGTGGGAAGATTATAATCATGTTGTTTCATTAAACAAAACAGTTGTACAAGTTCTATAAGACAAATTGCCTTTTGCTCTATTCACTCGCAAAGGTCATCCTGTTACCACTGATTAGCACCAGACAGCCAGTCATACTTTGGCAAAAGGAGAGTTCATTCATAGCAGGAATGCAGAGTCTTTCTCAGAATAGGTTTCCCAGTGACTGACTTGGCAAAGACACAGCGGAGAAAACACTTCTGCCCAATATCAAACATTCACCTTCTGACAGCTCCAGAGGACATCTCTCCTTCACAGCAGTGCTGAGCACCACCGGCTCAAGCCTTTGGCTGCATCAGAGAGAGCCACGAGTAAATACACGGAGGTGAAACGCAGGTAAATCCTTTCCAGATACCGCTAACTAATGGAGTAACCAACCTCATCGCTAACTAATCCCCAAAAGAACTGTTAAAGTTTGAAGAAATACGGCAGCAGAGGAAGCTGAAGTTCTCCTCCAGGTCTCTCCTGGTGTTGGAGAAGCCTCTTCCGAATTCCTCCTCCTGCACCCCCGTCTCACTTCATTACAGGCAGCCCTAGGAGCAGTCGTGGACTCTCTGAATGCACACACCCCGCTCCCCAGAGCTTGGCAACCATCTCTCTTTGTCTCTTTGATAGGCATGTAGGAAACAAATGAGAAGGAGAAGATGTTTGAAGAGTCCATTAACATTGTTAGCTTGGACGCGTTGACAATAAATCGATTCTTTTTGACGTGGCTGTCGCAGTAATGAAGGTACATTTCTGGATAACTCTTCTTAATGCAAGATAAGATATGGATGGCCCATGTCTTCCTGACATGTGTCCAGCGCGTCAAACGGTGGCATAAGAAAAGGTTGTTTTGTTGATGCGCTAATCAGAGATAAAGTTTAAGATTAATGATGATGGGTGTTTTTGTCTGTCATATTTTTTGAAGGATAGAGGTCGTACACTCCTGGGGATGGCAGAGTTAGTGCCCTACCTCTGAAAAGAAAATGAACACTCAACAAGACCCATATTAAAAGGTCCCTCTTTCCTCTAGAGATTAAAAGTGGCAGTCAAAGGAAAAACATGCCTAAACTTGAATGTCACAGCACATTTCCCCACTGTTGCTGAGGTTCTGGCATTTGAAGGGATCTTTTAAGGATCTTTTCTTTGATAGATAAAAGAAATTTTTAGCACGGTGAAGAAATGTATATAAGGGTCAGAGTGGCAAAAGGAGAGAAACAAAACAAAAAATTAGCAAGTACCAGGGAAGACCATGGATGGAAATGAGAAGATCTTCTTTTCCTACTTCTAAATATACATGGGCCTGTCACTCTTCATGGCATTCTGCTCTGGGGTCAGTTAGCTCTATCAAATGGGGCACAACCCAGCGCTGTCCCAGCTGGTGGGATCCAGAGCACCTCTGAGGTCCCACGGAGGTCCCACCGTGGGCAAGGGAAGCATCAGCACCAGTCCCAGGACAATTGCACACCCTTCTTACCCTGCTGACTGGAAGGATGCACCGACCAATGATTAGAGGTGTCCCTTGGCAATGTTATGCCCTGATTTCCCTACATTTAAAGCTGATGTGATACTAATATCCACCACAGCACATGAGTTTCAGCCTATTCTGTTCCTTAGGTGAGGTATTGTTGTGGTTTAACCCCAGAAGGCCCCAAAACACTGTTATGGAGACTTGGAAAGACAAACACCATCACTCCAAAGGTCCCCCTTCTCCTTCTTCCTCAGCTTTGTATGCTGACAATGACACCACAGGGTATGAGATATCCTGGGGTCAGCTGCCCTGGCCGTGTCCCCCCAGTTCCTTCCTCTGTGTAAGCCCTGCTCAGCAGTCATGAGAACAGCCCTGAATTATCCACACTGCTTCCAGCAGAAATCCAAAACACAGCTCCAGACCAACCACCATGAAGAAAATGAATCCTACCCCAAGCAAAACCAGCCACAGGTATTTAATTAATGTTTGGTGAGACCTGAAATCTGTGGAGGAGAGGCCTTATTACCTCAGATCACCTTGAATGCTATTGTTAGGATCAACAGCAAAACCCTTGGTAGTAATAAAAAAACCTTAGTTTTTTCTGCTTCAGAGTATTGTTTCAGCTATGGAGAGAATTAACATTTAATTACTTTGAGAATAAAGAAACAAACAAGCAATTAACTGCTTTCAATTCACTTAGCAAAGTGATGAAGTCATGCGAAACATATTTTGACTGGAGATAGGTAAAAGCCAAAATCTTGAAGATTAATGCTTTTAAATTTTGGGATAAGTTCAGGCACGACTCCCAAGGTCTGAATTAGCCACCAGTGCTCTGGTTTTGCATCTAATCTAAAATGGGAAAGGGACCAACAGTTCGTTAGAGCAACTACTCTTGTAATGCTTTTGCAAATAAAATCTACAGAAACAAAGTTTGCAAGATTTTAGACTTCAACCCAAAGCCCAGTTCAAAACTTGGCTCTCAAAAAGCATCAGTTTTTCTCTACCAAAGAGCATAAATCCCTTCTGGAGAAGGCTACTGTTTAAAAGGCTACATTTTGAAGCCATTGACTCTAGCACTTATGTTCCTAAGCTAACTTGATAGCACTGGAACTGATTTAAACAAATAGAAAAACTGTTAAAAAATACCAGGTATTTTTCTTTCCAAAACTTTTCACGTTAAAATATTTGGGGTAATTTTTAAGCCTTTTTTCCTTTTTTCTTTTCTTCTTCACTAGGTTTTGTCACTGAGTGTGATGGAATCACTGACATTTCACCTATTTTTTTCCCCTTCATTTTTGCTGTCTTTTTTTTCCAGTTCTCTTTCTGCTATTTTTCAGTTTGTGTCCAGTTGAAGAATTGTGAAAAAGGTAAAAAAAAAGAAAAGAAAAGAAAAAGAAAATAAAAGAAAAACAAAACCCCAACTCCACAATTTTAAGAGGTAAAAATGAGGGAGGCTCAGAGGGACCTGTTCCAGAAAGTTCTGTAAGTTATTCCATTCTCTGACTTCCTTGGCTACGTGGGGTGTAGGGACACAGAAATGAAAGAAGTATCTGAAATGTCAGTACTTAAACCATTCATATTTTGAAATTACTGCTTTTATATCCAAATACCCACTGGATACACAGTTTGAAATGTGTTGCCAGCCTCGGGAAAGACACCTTCTGACAATGAAAAGCATTCCAAATTCTGGCTAGGACATTTTGGGTTTGATCTCTTTCCTAGGACATCCAGTGGACACAAGCCCGTCTCGCCATCTCCTAAAACATCACCAATTTCTGTTAACCTGTTCCCTGGTTAATGATTTCCAAGCGATAACATTCCCACACCTCCAGGGTAGCACTTGCCATTTGCAATGGTCCTGCAGTTATTCCTTGCACATGGATATTCCCCATTCAGCTCTAAAACTAGGGATCAATTAAATACAACTAATTAAGTAAATAAATAAATAGCAGTCCAGCAAACCTTTGCCGAGGAGTTAAATGTTCTGCTACTGGTAACAAGCCTCCAAAGCCATTCGGCAAGATGTTTTTCTTGCCTCTCAAGTGCAGGGTGGAAGGGCAGGAAGAGAAATTTTGTCTAAGGAAGTTATAAAAGGAGTTGCCTGCAACCAGCCTGCACCACCCTGCATCACTAGGAATAACAGGCAGCTGTGGCTCTTCCTTCCCTAGTGGCTTCCTTCTCTCCAGATCTGGCCCTTTGGGGCTCCTTCCTTACTGCTGATCCAGCGAAGACTTAAAGTTTCCTCTTCTGCCCGTGGTCTTTAATTTTTTTTTAATTTTTAATTTTGTTTGGTGTTAGTTTCAAAAGCGCCGCGGTGAATTCTCAAGCAGCACCAGGCTGAGCAGAACGGGGCAGCTTCAAAGCACGCCCAGCAACAGGGCTGCCAGGGCCAGCTGCAAAGGCAGCCTTTCTTTGGAGGTGACATGAAACACAAATTTAATAGCAAACTGAGGCCTAGGGCCAAACGTGACATCTCTCAAATCTCAGACATTGTTCTCACTGCAGTCTGGCCTCAAATCATGGAAGCAGGTTAATATTAGCCTGTTCAAACAGATTTTCAGTAAAGATCTCACTCAGAAACAGCTGGAAGAAAAAGCCAAATTAAAACCACACTTTTGTTTCTTAGGGGTTTTTCCATTTGAACCTAGACCTGAAGCTGCAAGTTCAGGTTCTGATCCAAGTGCTCCAAACTCAGGGCCAGAGGAGATGGTTTCCACTCTGCCATTGAAACCCAGTCCCACTCTCTCCCCATCTTCCCAGAGAGATGAAGTTTCTCCATAGAGCCACTTCTCCATCTGAGCTTGCAGGTGACACTGCTGATCTTTGAGATGAAGAACTGGGATTCCAAACTGATTTACAAAGCCGGTGCCGAGTAGATGAGCAAAATGAAATCATAGCTGCCTGACCTGCTTATACACTAAAAGGCCTTGGGGGGGAAAAAAATCAATTAATCAATTTGTTTATGGAGGCAACTTAGCAACAGGGAGCACATGGAACTGATTGGTGGGGTCTGTTAATAAGCAACTGAATTGCAGATAGTTGCATCAACTGATTTCAAATTTTGGGATATTGATTTTTGTTAAGAAGATTCATTTCCACTGACCCTCCTCCCAGAGAAAGAATCGCTGTTCCTTTATGTCAAAGTAGCATCACGCTGCGATTAAGAATTACCACGTTACCACTTCAAGGAGATTTTTGTACACTCAGGGTTTCTAAGCCTAGGCTAAACAGAGCAACTTGTCTGCTACCCCCTCACTTTGTGGGGGCACCTCAGGAGACAGTGCTTGTAAGATGCTAAAGGGCAAATATACTTAAAAATAATCATATCATTTGCTAAGTGCCTGTTTCATGTTAAATAGTGGGTTATGTTCAAAGCCCATGTAAAACAAATGAAGAATTATTTTTCCTCTTCTAGATTTTAATTACTGCACAATACATGCAATAAATAAATATATAAATATCAGTGCTACCTGATATTTTCTGTTGTAGTTTTAGTTAATATTTTAAGTTGCATTTTTAGAGGGGCATTTGAAACTTGTGATGTATGTGAGTTTGCAGTAGAGGTGGTAATTGGAATTACAAGTGGTATTGGACATTACAGCCCCCAGCCTCTCGACAGGCAGAGGCTGGCCTCAGGGAAACCTGTGCATCCAAACACCCACGCCCTGGGAATTTCTGGCTGTCGGTGTCACCATTCTGCAAAGCAACACCTTCATTTCCTGCTCTCTGCCACCCCCACGCAGGTGCTGATATCTCACTTCCACTCAGCTTTCCAAGGCATGGTCCTCATGGAAACATTACCCTCAGAGCTGCCACTTTGGAGAGGGCTGCAGGTAACTCTCGCAGGGATACAGGACACAGCAGCATCCTGGGGATGGTCTCCAGTGCCCCAACAGAGACAGCAGCCCGTGGGCTGCACAGGCTGCAGAGAACCCGAGGTGGGTGCAGCCTGCCTCTGTGAAGAGACCCTGTGCAAGGCTCACACGTCGTGTAAACCACACATTCACCTTCAAACTCAGACTTAAACCAAGTGCTAAAAGCCTTAACAAAGTCCTAAAAGAGTCCCAAAGAGAGGGGAACTGTCGTCCCACCCCAAGCACTGCTGCCACAGGGCCAGCAGCTTCTTTAGGAGGCTCCAGCCCATCTAGACTATGAGAGAAGCTCTTGGGTTTCTTTCTCGGCTCCCTCTCAAAACCTGGTGCACGATGCACACATTTCATTTCTTCTCCTGGCTGAACAAGGTTGCCCATGATTATAAATCATCTTGGTGATTTCTTTGGAAAGTTTGCCTCATTTATGCCCACGACCTCGTAGCCTCCTGATACCTTTACTTACATCAGGACTCCTTCCACAGTAGGGCCGTTTATTGTCATCCTCCCGAGACCAAAAGGGCAGAGGGAAAGGAACTACAGGCACTCACATCTGAGATGTAAAAAATATGGGTTTCAAAGAAGTATAAACAAATGAGAATGTGAATGCTGGGAGCACAAGATCGCCCAGCTCTGAGTTTCTGCAGAGGCCCTTTTATTTACTGAACATTTATGTGTATACGAATATTCAGCCCTTGATAGAGCAAAGAGCTGGTTTTGATACTAACAGCAAAAATATTTGCTGTAAATGTCATGACACGCCTTGTCCATAATATGATTTTTTCCAGATGGTTATTTTTTTCAAATTACTGAATGGAAAAATATGTCTTAAGACAAATACACATAAAAATAATTCTTTTTCCTATTATTGTTTCTTTTTTTTTTTTCTTTCTACATTTGTAAAAGTGCTGCTGCTTGCCATGGGATGATATGCTGGGAGAGCACATACATCCTGACATCTGATTAATCATGAAAAGGGGTGGGTGTATAATTCTTAACTGACAGGGCAGCTGACCAGGAGCTGTTTTATTACATGAAATATAAAGGTGTACATTATTTACACCCTCTTCAAGGTGGTTTCTAAGACCAAAACATTTCAGTGAGTGAGTGGTAGTTTGGCTTTGACTGCAAGTAAGCCCATACCTCTCTTGTTAGCTGGGACACAAACCTGCTTCTGGATCCAAAATGATCTCAGCTGGCAGTCCCACCCAATACAGCAGCTGGATGATTCTCTTCATCCTGACCTTGACTTATTAAATGTGGTGTCCGTGAGGCTGTCCCAGATGTGGCACACCTCTCCTGTAAAACAACATCCCACTCTGCAGGGTGTTTGCTTCCCGCGGAGCAGCAGAGCCAGTTGAGCTCTGCCCACACAATCTGGAGCCTGGAAAGAAGATTACCCAAGCCAGGATTGTGCTGGGGTGGAGGACAGAGTCCTGCATAGCAATGGCACCAGTTTGGGAAGATTCCTCCTGACCAGCATCATGTCTTGCTTTTCACTTAAAAAAAAATTCAATTATTCTCATTCCTGAGAGGCACAGTGCCCTGGCAAGCCGGGGGGTGAAGGCACAGGATTTTGGTGATGGAGTGCAGTAAGGAGTCCCATGCAGTAGCTGGAAGGTGGAAAGGGAGTAACCAAGCTCTGGGCTGTTTAGAAAGAAAATGAGGGCCAGATCCAGGCCAGGAGGTTTCCCCTCCTGCTCTGTAGACATCCAGCTTCTGCCTTTCTCTGAGGGCCCAACAGCTTTTTGTTCAGCAGCTCCCATCAGCAGGTAGAAGGCGAACTACTCATTGCTTCCCTGCCCAGCTCTCTGCCCAGTAGGGCAAGAGGTGTGGGCCCCAAGAATGGAAAAGCTGCTGCAGGTACAGCCTTGGTTCGTGTATTACTTCCATGTGTGATGCTGAGTGACAGCCTTCCCCAGCCAGGAGTGGGGGCGTTGGCTGAAGGGATCAGCTAACACCAACTGGAGATTGACTTTCTAGCTCATGGCCCGAATCTGAATCTTACAGCTCAGTCCTGGCAAGGTGATGAGCAGCTTTGGCTTGGGCAAGAGTTAAGAGCACTTGGCATTTTGCAGAAAAAAAAGCCCTTAATGCAAACCAGTTAGTGGAGTACGAGCCCAGCAATTTTTCTTCTTTAAAAAAAAAAAAAAAAGAAGAAGAAGAAAAAAAGAAATTTGGAAAGGGGATAGAAGGGCAAAGTTCAGGGTGGTTTCAGATTCCCACAATAACAACGAAGCCCAGCTCTTTCCCAAACACTTGCACATTTCCTTAGAAACAGGTGACAGACATCTGCAAGGCTGAGTTCAGTGCTGGAACAGCCCAGCCTCCCTTCCTTGGTTGTGGGTGTTCTGCTCTTACAAGAGTGAGAGAGATTCAGCTTAAATATTTCCAGACAATGCTGCAATTTATTTTAAGTGTAATAGGGGTCATTCTTCACTGAAAGAATATAATAATTTTTCTGTGTGAAAGCAAGAAGACATGTGGGGAAGCAGTAGATAGCAGGACTTACACCCACCCAAGTCACAGTTAAACAGCTTTCTCATGTCTCCACATCCTGGGTTTCACACTCAGGCCAGTAATCCCAGCACCAGCCACCAAATAACACAGGATCCTTCCTCGTGTTATTCCATATTCACTGGGGGAAAGGCTCTCTAGGAGTCAGATGTTTTTCCTGATCCCGAACAAACTGTGGGTCTCATCAGCTGTGCTAGGAAAGAAAAGTGTGACGAACAAGAGAGATGAAAATGACCATCCAGCATCAATAGAAATGTGAACACCCTGCCCTGCTGAGGCTCAGATCAAATAACCATCATGAGCAGCTTCCCAGTTTTCGTCTGGGCACCCTAAATGACCCTGCAGCCTGGTGGGATGACACTTCTCACCCTGGATTCCTCCCTCCTAAACAGGCTGATTAGGGATGGCAAGAAGAGCAGGGATAGAGGGATACAAACCACTCGTCAGCACTATCCCCCAAAGGATGAAAATACAAGACAGGGCAGGCATCAGCTGTCCTGAAGGAAACAGAGGCTTCTTCCACCTGTGAAGAAAAGAGGGAGAATCACCCATTAGTCACTTCATCTTCCTGTTCCTGTGTCTTCCCAGTGTAAAACATGACCAATAATATCTCCTTTGCAATGTACAGAGCAAGACACTGTGATTAGGAAGGTGATGTTACTGCAGAGAAGAGCTACAGGGCCTTTAGGGTACTCCCTGTCCACCCCAAACTCTAGATTTGAAATTTTGTCTTTAAATCTTGACTAACTCCAGAGAAAATAAGACCCACTTCAAATCAAGACTCAATCACAATACCTGCCCGCCAATGAAAAAGCTTTTCTTCCTGTGAATCCGACACACGTTCAATTGTTTCTAGTGCTTTATTTGGGAAATGTTTCAGTTGGAAAGTATCATTACTTAGAGAGAAAAATAAAAATACCATAGATGGTTTTAAGCTCTACATCTGTGGAAATCTCATTAAGTAGTTTTAGATGTACTGGCATCTGGAAAAAATCATCCCTCTAAACAGAAAAATATGTCATAAATGTCATAATGGGGTGTTGGAGAAGCACATGAAATTAGTTTGGTGCTTCAACTCAGCATCTCTGGCCGGAATCATTAAAAAGAAAATACTTGTATAAAGCATTAAACAGTTTTTGTCAGGGTTTGGCTGTATGGACCAACCTGGAGTCTGAAGAGCGCTGAATACCCGATTTAAAGATGTAAAACTCTGGAGAGGTGCAACGGGTTGGAGCCAACCCAAACACTCACAGAAGGTGAGTACAAGTACAGCGAACCCCGCAGCCTGGAAGGGCTCTTTCAGCAACAGGCAGGAGCTTTGCTCTCACCAATGAACTGTTCTAAGTCTCTGAGGGACATCGCTGCTCTGTCCTCACTCGCTGGACGTTTGTGTCACTGAATCTCTCAAGCCAGCATCACCTTCAGAGAAGCCCTACGTAGGAGCCAGGTGTTGAAGGACCTCAGCCTCCCTTGGGGTGGGCAGAGGTGGGAAACACTGGTGAGCTTGGTAGGCTGAGACTGTCTTCAGCCCCTCAGGGACCTTCTCTGCTGGACACCACAGTGTCCTGCCCAGTGCTGCTCCGCACAGAGCGAGCAGGGCTGCGCAGGGCGCAAATGAGGAGCACACAGAGCTCTGGGTGTCCCTGAGCACAGGGGTGGAGCAGGAGGGCTGTGGGCATCTGCACTTATCTCCAGCTCCTGGGAGAGCTGCTCATCTCCTGCACTGCTTTTAGGCTCTGTCCCAGTCAAGCACAGTGATTAATCTGGGGTGGGAATGAGCATGAGGCTTCCTTCAGACGTCACATCCGCAGCACCAACCATCCCTGAAGAGCGTCGGAGCTCGGCGAGGTGTTCTTCAGTGCCCTCTAAAGGCCCCTCTCCTTGAGCTGACTCACAGACACGCTGAGCCAATGCCCTTGGAACACCCTGAACCTGTCCTCAAGCATCTCTCAGTGCTCCTAGGTATGTAGAGCCACAGGTATTTTTGCAGGGACGAACTACAGCGACCAAAAGCTGTTTGCCGATGGGAGACGCTTCGCTGCTGGCTGCGGCGATCCCTTGGTGCTGATTGCTGCTTTGTTATTGCAGGCTGTCTCATCAAAATTAATGTGGGTGTTAAACACCAGCCCTCCAGGCCTTCACAAGGTGCACACCGAGAAGGTATAAAGCAACCTGAGACCCAATTTCCTCGGGCAGTCTGTAAAACGCAAGCCACGATCAGAACTGGTCATTAAAAATCCTGTGGCAATCTCCGCAACAGAACGTTCGATCCATTGTCCCAAATCTAATCATTACACTCTGCCCTCTGCCCATTTAGCATCCTTCTAGTGTTTCAATCGGGGATGGTATTGCAGTGCATTTCCTGACCTGAATAGTTTAACGGATCATAATTGTCTCATGGTTACTTCATGCTCCCGCAGTCGGTTTGTTGTATCCATCTGTTTTCTTTTTTCTTCCCTGCAAACTGTAAGGTCTTTGGGGCCAATGGCTGCCACTGAGCCCTGTGTTAATACAGCACCGAGCACAGGGGGGCCCGATTTTTAGGTTCAGCAGCAGAACAACCCATAATTAATAAATGGTGGCTCGTCTGTTCCAAGCAGAAAAGCGGCGCAGCAATCTGTCAGGGTATAGAGGAGGAGGGTGTGACCTCTCCCATCAGGCCCACGTCCCTCGGGATTCTCCTGATCATCCTCATTTTCTTTGGAAAAGTTATGGTGCCGATCAGTTTTTTGTGCATTCAGTTTCACTCCAGCCCAGGAACAGATGGTGGCACAAAAGAGGAGTGACTTAAAATCACTTTGTCCTGTTCTCCCCCTCCACCTGCTCCTAATCACAAGCCATCCATACATTTAAATACCAAACAAGAGGAAGGAAAGAGCTTGTGTGCAACAGAAATACCAAACAATGTTTGCATTAGAAAAAAAACAACTTAGACATGCCTTTCAGCCCCTAGCAGCAGTCCCCATGGAAAATAATGTTAAAATAAACAAAAAGCAACAATTCCTCTCTGACTGATGATTTTATAATATGGTTGGTGCCGCTAAACGCATCCAGCCGTCCCTCCCACACTCCTGCTCTCCACTCAGAGCTGTCCCCCTCTTTTAAGGGTGTCTCTTCACCCACTGACATGTGCACATGAATTCTCTTTCTTAATGATCTTTAAGCATTATTAAGAACAAAAGAAATCCTAATAATGATATAAGCCTATTAAAGGATGACAGAGATAAATCATTAATAATGATGCAGAATGGGCAGAAATGTGCATTTAGCACTGCCACTTCTGCATGTAGAAAGAAGCAGAATGATGTATTTTTATTGAATGAGGATGATGAAGTATCCCCCAGTCTATTAGTAACCAAACAAGATGTTAAACAATATTTATCAGGAAGTTATCTCAAACTGTACACGTAGAAAACTTGAAGCCAGAAGTCCTGTAACACCTGGCCGAGGTGTTCCCTGGCCTTGCAGTGTTATTTTTTAATAAAGTTTGAAAACAATTGTCTTTCCAAAGTCTGGTGCGTGATTGATTTGTGTCCCACCTCAGCTTGGCTCTGTCTTGGACTCTGCCACGGACTCCAGGGCAGGGATAGAAGCTGGCTGGAAGATCCTCATGTCACTATTGGGAAAAAAAATGGTGTCTGTGAGGTTGTCTCTAAAATACCAGAAGGGGTTTTCAGCAGGTACTGAAATCAGTTGTGGACACAGGGGCTACATCCACACTGCACGGGGTGGGTATGACCTCCATGTGTCACAGACATTAACCCTGTGCCTGTGCTCCTAAGCCATGGTTCTCCTCTGTGCCCTGTCCATGCCCCAGCGCCCTCAGGAGAGGCTTCGCACAGGATTGTCGGGATGCCTGAAACAAGAAACTGCCACGCTGTTGCATTTGTGCTATTCGATGGAAAATTGCCATCATCGGGGACACTTTGATTCCTAAGCAGGGATGTGAGGAGCTGTAAATCAGCGTAGTCCCCGTGCTTCGAGCAGACTTACAGGATTTGTGTCAGTGCTGGAATTTGCCACTTCGTTACAGAGCTCCTTCAGCAAGAGCCTACCCTGAACGAGGCCCCATGGCCGGCTAGCAGAGGTAGCAATTTTCCCTTCACCGCGGTAAATAGCAAACTCACAGACATTATTTTAATCAGCTCTAAGTGCACAGGAAGGCTCTGTGCAGATAGGTGTGCATTAACAAGGAGCACACTCATATCGCTCAGCTAAGTATTTTTGGGTGGCCGGTCAAGCATAGCTGCCTTTCAAACTGCCTCGGAAGGAGAAATATTAATAAACTCCCTGCAGCATGCAGATTTGATTGAATTTCTCATGGATCACAGCCCACCTGCAGCAGGGTGGCATACCTGTCAAGCTAAGACATTGTTCCATAATTGTTCCTGATGCATTGTGTGCTAATTACCATTGCTGAAAATAATCTCCAAAGATTATGGCAGGCATCATAAATAACAAGCCAGCGGTTCGACACTGCATTATGACAAGGCCTCAATCGGTCTTATCTTTTACTGGAGTGGAGCCTATGCATTAGCTTTACTAATGAATCTTTTTCATTTGTACAAGTGATGTTTCCATTTGACAATGACATGAACATAAAGTGGAGGTTAATTTACTCTATTCCGAGAGGTTCATTATTTAACCTGACGTTGAGGACAAAACAATGTAGCCTAATAGATGGCAAATAGAAATTAGTTGTGATGAATTTTGCCATTTAACACTCTCGGCGGCAGCACGCGCAGCAAGAGGATGAGTTTGCTTCGGCGGCAAAACCGCTTTATTTCCACGGTTCTGAAAAAAAAAAAACCAACAAACCAAAAAAAGATTCTCCCAGAATCCCCCTGCACCTTGTAAAACACGATGGATTTACACAGACATAAAAACTGCTGGTAACTAATGGCCCAACGTTGTCATTGTGTCAATTTTTATCAGATTAGTTGGCATTAACACTGTATCACCGATTGCCTTACAAGCCAAGCTGCTGTGAATTGGATTGGATTCAGGTAGCTATTAGAATTGCCAATTTAAACACTCGGGGCTTATCTCAGCTTTAAGCCATTGACAAAAAGGTTTGGTCACTTCCCCGACATCTTCTGACATGTGTGCTCAGGGCGAGCGCTCAGCATCCGGTGGCTGGCTGAACTCATCCCTCTAGGCCTTCAAATGTATCTATTCAACATTAATTTAACATCATCCAATGTGGTTTGAATCAAGTAAATATTTTCCTTGTTTATTGCACACGCTCATTGTGCTGTTTCAAGGAGGTTTATTAATAGTTTGCAATAAATTTGCTAAACAATTTGCAATAAATTATGCAGTCATATTTATAGCAGTGACACATTTTAGAGGACAAAAGTTGACCTTTCCCATGCCTCAAAGAGAGAAGGGGCAGGGTGTATCCATTACAGCCCAGCCTTTCGTAGGCTCATATCCTGGTTCCTTCAGCTCGCACAGAAGATGAAATGTATCTGCTCAAAAGCTCATTTAATTTGTTTACAAACAAAGGGACATGTTCTGTGGGACACTGTGAACGCTGCTGGGCTGGGTTCCGATGGGCCACAGGAACTGAAACCTGTAGGGTCTCTTCAGAGGAGTTTGGAGGACAAGGAACCCTTTGGATTTGGGATTTGCTTGTTTTGTTTAATTTTGGAAGGGTTTTTCTGTTTGGGTTTTGTTGGGTTTTTTTCATTCATAGCTTGACAAAAAGCAACATCTTGAGAGGAAACGCTCCAATTTCAACAGTGCTGCGTTTTCCAACAACAACAGAAATGTTCCATTAATTACTTCCAAATCACATCTAATATTTAGTCAGTGAGAGATGTGGTGATGAGTCTGGGGGATTCTCCAGTTCTCCTCTGACCCCATCTCACCTCCTGCTCTCAGTTGTTACCTGGCTCACCATCACAGACACCTACAGCCCTTCACTTCTGGACCACCAAAGAAAGGGAAATTACAGGGAGGAACACACACAAGTGGAAAGTGCAGCCTCTCACTGCCACCTCTGGAGGTGGCTGACAGCAAACCTCCCCTCTGCCCTCAGCTCCAGGGTTTACATCCCTCTTTCCTGGGGCCATCCTCCTCCGCCCTCCCCATTCACCTACAGCTGGGAATACGGAGCAGAAAGAAAAAAACACCCCTCCTTATTTTTCCATATTTTTCCAAACATCGGGGCAGCTCAGGTTAAGTCTGTCCTGACAGCGGATCACGGGATCCTCAGCGACCACATGCGGTCGGGAAGCAGTTTTCACACAGAAATGAGAAGTGCCTCTCAGCAGAGAGGCAATTTTTCCCGTCAGGAGGGATAATTTCCTGGGGGTGACTCAGAATGTGAAGGCTACCACCCCAAAACCAGAGCCTGTCGAGGGTGCCGGGGGGATAATGATCTCATTCTTGGAGAGAAGGGAGCACAGTGCTGAGAAAGAAAGAGCATCGTTCTAGGAACAACCTGGGCAGCAGTTTGACTATGCCTCGTTTTTACAGCATATTATTACAGCATTACATTCATAGTCAAGGGTCAGCTGCCATTTCCTGGGGTTTATAACTTGCCTGTTTTAATTAACATCAGGCTCAAACTTGGTAGGGAGGCGGGGTCAGCCCAGATGTTAATGTTATTCCAAAAGTGCCTTATATCAGTGGTGTTATTTAAAATATATTAAACAGGGAACATCTAGAGATGTGCCATTTCCAGAGTTGTATTTTAGATAAATAATAAAGGCCAGGTTTCGTTTTGAGAGAAAGCAATTTGGGATAGACCCTGTGCCTCTATGAGCAGCTCATCCACGGGAGACAGGAAGAGTCTGTTCTCTGCTGTCCAGGGGGGCTCCTCCGGGTGGGATCAGCCAGGAAAGGGGAACAAGCACCCTGTGTGTCCTGTCCAGGCTGGGCTGGGGTCTCAGCAGGGCTGATATAAGCTTAGATGCAGTGGTTTATGAACCCAGCAGCACACTTTCACTCACCAGGAGAAATGGTTTCTCGGTGTTAGTGTGCCCAAGGAGCTCTGCCCACAAAAGCTGAGCCCTCATCTGGGTTTTCAAATGTCCCCTACCCTCATTGCCCGGTGTAGCGAAGAGCTGGCTGTTCAGACAGGCAACAATGCTTTAAAGAGCTGCCTTAGATACGCATTCTCCAATTTCCAGGATGTTTTTGCTGGTGTTGAGGGTGCAGTAGCACACTGATGCAGCTCCAGCAAAGTTCCCACTGACACTTGTGCAGTGTTTGCTCACAGGCACAGGGCTGTTGGCTGCCTGTGTGCAGGCTGTGGAGGGCATCTCAGTGGAACACACAAAATTCTGTGCTCGTGGCATCAACGTTTCCAATGGAGGCACCAGGACTTGACACCACCCTTTTAGAAACCCCTCTTACAGCTGATGATTCAATTAGCTGCTGTCTAAAGAAAGTGGTTTTCTTCACTATTCTGGTGACTGTGGGCAGTGTTGAAGCCCTTTCTCTTGAGTTAGAGACTGCAGGGGCTCTACCTTCACTCCGAATGCCGGAGCTGTTGTGCACATAGACAATTTCCTGTTGGTTTAACCCAGATTCCTGGGTTCCCCAAGTCCATGTTGCATTCGAAAGCTTCACCTGAGTCGGGCTGATAATCTCTGTGTTTCTCCATGCACTGGCCTGAAAACCCAAAAGCTCTTGTAGCTTTATGAACAATTTCAGCCTAAAATTTTTCACTAAAAATGTCATTCCCAAAATCAGCACATCTGCTTAACCACCCCTGGATCACACCTCACTTGCTCATCTGTGAGGATCCATCTTTAAGACAGGACCTGGTGCTCTGCTCATGTCACAGACACAGAGCTGAGTATGAAGGGGATACAGGACGTGCCTGAGATGATGCTGGGAATCTGTGGCAGAGGTGGGAACTGAACACAAGACTGGCCATTTCTTGGGCTCTGAACAATTGGCCACCCTTCCCCGAGGTGTGGGCTCTTCCTAAGGACCGGTACCTTCTGCTTCTGGCTGCGGAGGGGTCATGGAGGAAGCAGCTCACAAAATAGCCCTGACTTGCATGCTGCTTGTCACAGCTAACAAGAAAGAGAATCAGATGTTTAGCCTGTGGGGACCATTCCCAAAGGGCATAGAAATTATAACTGAGAAAAGGAAATCTATTTCCAGCTGGCTTAAAATTATTCTGCGAAGGGTTATCTCTCTGTTAGGACAAAAAGTTAGAAATCCATACATCAAAGAGGACTAAAAAACGCTTGTTAGTTGCCAGTTACACGATGCTTTGAGCTAAGGACTGGGCTGCCCCGTCCCCAGCCTCCTTCCTTTTCTGCATAAATTAGGAGAGAAGTGTCATATCATAAGTCTTGCTACATTTGAATGCCCAGGACTAAACGTTTAGGGACGTAGCTGGTACAATAGCTTTTTCCTTTGTGGTAAAGCTACCAAAACTGCCCCAGGCAAAAAGTGACATTTCTCCTACGCTAACAGAGGAAAATGCTAACAAGCTAATTTCGCCTGTGTTGCTGTAATTTTGATTAGGGACCCAACTGGCTACAGGTAAAATCTCGGTCTGATCGAGCTGGAAGTGTGCTGTTTGCTTTGCCTTCACTCATTAGTGAACAGCAGGAGCAAATGCAGTGGGTAAGTTGATTACAGCTCTTGGCTCCATTCGCAGGCAAGCGGTGAATTCCTGAGGACCACATTCCACCTAGGTGTTAGATCCCCCGGTGTCCCACACTGCAGTCACACACCTCGAGATCACGGCTAGAGCATCCCACTGGTTTGGGGCTGTGAGGGGTGTGATTGTTTTGTTTGGGTTTCAGGGTTTTTTCTCATGCAGAAACTTGATAACTTCACCGACTCTTTCCTGGATGCCTTTTATTGTGTTTACCTTCAGAAACGGCAACATTTGATCATGTGTTGAGAAGCTGCATGTTGCCTTGTAAACTCAGAAATTATTTTCAGGTGTATTCTGAGGGCATTTTTTTTTTCCTCAGAAAATTAAGAGGCCTCCGTAGCAAATACCCAGATATAAGGTATTTATGGAATCCTCCTCATTTTTTTTTCTTGGAAATGCAGAAGTCCTTTCTCTCTGCTCACACTAATGGGACTGAATCAGTGATTTTAAAAGGAATAGAGTGTCTGTAGCACAGCACATCAGACAGCTGAGGACATGTTGACCAAAGGAGGACAGGGACATCACTGAGCCTGCTCCCAACACCTGCAGGCATTGCTGAAAGCATCGGCACTAGCAAGATTTTCCTGTATTTTCTTTTTGCCTTCAGTACATTTTCCAAAGAGCCACAGCTCCCTTACAGAGGGAGAGTGTGGCAGGGCAGTGGATGTTTCTGTGAGCTAGAAGAAAAGGTGGAAACGAGGAGCACTGGTAGCATATGTGTCATAGAGCTGACTGAAAAGGAATGGAAGCCTGGAATTTGCTGTTCATGGAGGTGAAAAAACTGCAAGTAGAAGGAAGAAATCTAAACACATGGAAACATCTACTGTAAAGAGGCACTGGAGAAACAGCTTTGTGTTAATGAGGGAGGTGTGCCAGCCCCCAGCACAGCACCTCTGCACGGTGAATGGCACCAGGGTCCCTGTGGCCATCCCTCACCTTGGGACCCATGGCATAACTCTGTGGAACACCTGGATGTCAGGAGAAGGGCTGGGCAGAAGTTAACTGGCTGCCAGAGCAGTGCGGTCAGAGGGAGGCCTGGATGGGCTTTTATTCCAGCATTGCCTCACCAAGCTGCGGCCTTGCCTTGCCTGTAAAATCTGCTTCATCCTTCTCCTTCCATCCTATTCCTTCCTCATTTTCACTCTCAGGGTCCAAGATGCATCACAAACCTGCACCCCATAAGAGGAGAGAGCTATGGGTTTTGTGAGCCCAAGAAAGCTTTGACTTTTTTGTTTAATGTCAGGGGTTATTTTCTAGCAGGCAAAATTTATAAGCTGTTCCCAAGATCCGGGGATGCAGATTCAATAAAGGCAGACAAAAGATTTGAGGTTATGTTCTTCAGAGGGGAGCCTCTTTTGTTTGGTTGGTTTGTTTTTACTCAAAGGGCATTTTTAATTTGTTCCTCAGTTGGCTGTTTCCAAATATATTTGTCTTTGCCATCTTCCTCTTCCCTTGCCTCTCTGGTTCTGATTTTCACAGCCATCAGTAAATACATCACCAGTGGGATCTCTTCTCTAGGATTTATGCTTGGAGTTAAAAATTAATTTCATCCCAGGAAAGAGGATGAAGAGAAAAAGTCCCAGAAAAGGAGGAAAAGATAATAAAAAAAAATAAGTAAGAGAGGAATCACAGAGATATTTGGATGAGACTGAAGAGTATCCTTAATTTATTGGGAGAGCCCTGATGCCATAGACTGGCTTTGAGTCACAGTGTTCAAAAACATGTTATTCCCAATTTATTAATTGAAATATAGAGAAGATAAAAAAATTAAAACCCGTATTAGACTGACAATTAAAACTATATTCCAGCATGACACAAAAATTGCGTATGAATGAAATTGTTGATGTTTGCCAGAAGCAATGGCTGCTCACACAAACTGCTGGGACATCCTGTAATTGTCTGGTGAAATTCAATTCCAAATTGCCAGAGCTCTGTGTAGGCAGGCTGGCATGTGTTTAAATTTGCCTTCTAGCAGATTAGTTTGCATTAGCATTTCCCAGGCACTCACGAACATCAACTTACATGGCTCAAGGAAGTTTAAATGGTTAAAAATTCAGGTAAACCGGCTCAGGTGCTGTGTGTGACAAGGGCTGGAGGCTGGATCAGGGGAGCACTGCTCCCCACCACCTCCAAGATCCTTCTTTTCCCTCCCTTGCAGGTACAGCAGCTGGATCATCCGCGTGACCACGTCCTGGTGAAGCCATTCATTAAGCAAATGCACTTTAGTGTATTTATTTATTCATTATTTAGTGTGTTTATTTAGTGTTAACGTAGTAAAGTAGCCTTTACTAAGTCAGCTCACTTAGGCAAAACCAGGTCTAAGGATCCCCGTACAAAAAGCTGAATATTGCTTAGGGAAACAGCCAGATCTGGAAGCAGGGAGATGCAGGAGAGGGCAACGTGCTCAGCCAGCAAAACTGCAGCCGAAAGAGGCTGTGTGATCACAGCTTTCTGCCCTGGGGCAGGAAGGGCTTGTCCTTGCCCAAACTCCTCATTTTCTTAGCCCAAACTCTTGATTTCCATCAATTTAAGTGAACGCTGAAAAGCTGTAAACTTTCCATCCAGTCATTCTCAATTTATTGCATCAGGAGGGAATAAACATCATACATTTTTCTACATTAGATCTACCCTGAGCTGAGCAGGATTTATTTTATTTAGACCACACATTGTGTGGTGTATTTATAAAGCAGAGTGCTCTGAAACAGAGTTCTGCTCGGGGAGGTCTCAGCTGAGCCATATATTGAACACGCTTTGGCGAGCTGGTGAACGTCAGTGAAATCTGGAAGTGGCAGAAGAAGCTGGTCAAGAGGATGGAAAACGGGGTAGGAAAGCTGGGCCAGAGCGGGCAGGAGCCTGGAGGGGCTGTTAAACTCTGAGCTCTCCTGCAAATTGTAGGACAGCATCTTCCCAGCATCCCCTGGCACGCCATGAGTCACTCCCGAGGCTCCACATTGAGTTATCGCCATTTAGAGTGGCATTTCCTTTCAGACTGCACAAAGCAAAGGAGCCATATTAGTAAATTTATTGAGTATTTCATTAGATCAATATGGAGTATGATTTAGGAGCCTCTGCCCAGGCTCTTTAAATCTATTTAATCAAACCGATTAATAAAAAAAAAAATCTAGAAAGTTGAAACATATCCTGTAAGGTGCATCGTAAATATACTCCCTTACTTAGGCTTTTGATCTCAGCCAGGTAATTAACGGCTTTGGTTAAGTTCAAGTCATTCCCTCATGGCTGCTCGTGGTCATAAAGCCCTGGGGCTATGCATAGCTCATGGATTTATTATGTTTTTTTCCAGATGCAAAAGCTTCTCTAGCTCAGTTTCCTTTTTCCCTCCCCTCCTTTCATTCCAGCGATGTAGACTTCTGTGGCTCCCTCTCACGGCTACAACTGCAGTGGTTGTCATGCTTTGTGCAACAACAGGGTGGAAAACGGGGGCCTTTTGTCTGCTTCCAGCTTTTGGGAGACCGTAAATGCAACTGAAACCTGGACATCCCAACAGCTTTGGTTCATCCTCCTCAGCGAGGCACCAGCGTCACTTCAGGAGAGATGAGACAAACCCAGCAGGACAAGGACCTTCTTCTCCCTTCCATATCCCAAAGCAACGAGGTGGGAATATATTCCTCTGTGGAGTAAAGAGGATCTTAATTCTTCAGCTAGAAATCTCTCAGCTGTTTAGGCAAGAATGGAGGAAGCTGGAGGGAGACAAAAATTGTGTCCATCACAGCAGGGATGCATAATAAGCTGAAGAGAGAGGGAGATTGTGAACACATTTCTTCCCAGAGTCTTTAAAGTCAAGATAGCAGCTTTATCTTGCTTTACAATCAAGGAAATCCGGGCTCTGGGGGAGAGAGACAAGGGACAGATGAATGGGTTTCCTCTAAGAACATGTAATATATATCAGTGTCTGAAGAACATTGGTCATAACTCTTGGACAGTGCCCCAGACCAAAATAAATAACGAGGAGTGCTGGGCTCACCTCAGGGGCTGCTTGGAGCAGGAGAGCTGAGCCTGGACACACTGAACACAGGGAGTCCCTCTCTTCTTTCTGCTCACAGGAGGCATCTGGTTTTACCTGAACAGTTATGGGGGGTGAGGAAGGAAAAACCAAAACAACTGACCCACTTTTTTAACACAACTCCCTGGAAGAACATCACATCTTTCCTAATGAGTGTCTGCTTAACTTTCCTCAGTTATGTGAACATCACAGGAACTACACTGAGGTATTCCAGGTGATGAATAGGCCTATAAAATGCCAAAGGTCCTCCTCCTGCTGGGGATCGGGTTTGTTTGGCAAAATAGTTTGAGAGAAGTACGGTGCACTTTGGGAGAAGTTTACATTTTCTCAGTGTGCTTAATTCCAGCAAGGACTGGTGTGGCAGGAATAAAAGTGGTGTGCAGCAGGGAGAGGGAGATGTCCACTGGTTACTCAGCTCTGCCAGAAGCTTCAGGATGAGTCAGTCTGACCTTTGACTACGTAAGTGGGAGTCCACAGATGGACCAAAGCCTTGAATCCTAAAAAAAATCCTAAAATGTGAATCCTAAAAAAGGGCACAGATCACAGCCTTGCTTTAGTTTACAGTTTGGGCTTTCCACTGCATGAGCATCCATGTGGCAGTGGAAGGAGCAGAGACCACCATCCCTTCCTGAGAACATTTACAAGCACAAAACCCCAGTCACAAATCCTTTGAAGAGAGCAAAAGTCCTTCCATCAACTCCCTGAGCTCACAGATGAATGATTCACTGGTGAGGGTTTTTTGGCCACAGCAAAGACGAAAGAAGATGCTGCTCTCAGAACAGGTTGAGGCCCATGCTGATCACACCCTTCTATATCATGTTCAAGAAGCCATGGGCCAGACAGAGCCTATTTATTTTAATATCTACTCAGCCCTCACGGAATCAGAGCAAAGACATTATCAACTGTGTCTTATTGCCAGAGGGTTTCTAAACTTGCCAGGCCCCAGAATGGGGCTCTTCCCTGCTAACTCCTCTCCCTTCCCAGGGTTTGGGGTGGCCCTGGTCACTGGGCTTTGGATGAGCTGCCACCAGTGAGGTCCCATTTTCACTCAAACCGTGTTCAGCTTCTGGTGAGGGGGGGGAAGGTAAAGGGACTTCTGAAAGCAGGAAAACAAATCCATAGCTAGTAAATTATATATAGCTCTTATCCCACAATTAGTTTGTAATTCTGAAGGACTGCAGACAGTCAGACTCCTGTGTAATAATCCCCGAGATCAGATTCACATTGAATTGAAGGACTTTGAAGAAAGATAGGCAACAAAAATTAGGACAGGATCTATACCAGTTTACACCAGTAAGAGCTCAGTCCCTATAAGGGGTTTTAGCAAAAATGTGAGGCCTTTTCCTCAGTTAGTTTTTTATTTGCATAATTTCTTTCCTACTTTGGATGTTTTCTCTATCTTAAACCCAGATTCTTCTTCATTACCACTTCGGTGTTGGCCATAGTGGAGTTACTCCTAAGTTACACCATTGTAAGACACTGTCAGAAAATAGACATCACTGTGGGAGAAAAGATACATATTTCCAGTCTGGATAATCAGGAATAGACATTGAAAACACTGTGTGTTTTATATATCACGTTAAATATATATATGTATATATGACATTGCAAAATAGGTGGTAGTTGAATTTATCCATTCATCATAAATATTGATTACTTGCGTAGTAAGTGATAAATCAAAATGCAGTAATCACTAAATCAAAGATTTATATGAGTAAAGAGCAGCAAAGCAATTAATCAGTTGCCTGTACAGCCAATGATTAATTAGGTTCCAGTCTGAAAGTATAGAGGCTGTTTTACAATTAGGACTATTACAGATAGGCTTTATATATTTTTTTCTTAAACATCCTGTTCTTGAAAAGGAGATAAGTTGACCCCAAACAAACAATGCTCTGAGAAGGATCAGATGATGCAGTTGTGTGTTTACATTCAGGGCTCTCAGTTCCTAGAAGCACAGATCACAGCAGGCGGAAGCAGCAGAAGTTGCTAAAATCTCACAGTCAGACCCTTCACTCTGCCTGGGCTTGCTCTGCTCCACAGCTTGGAATGGATACCCACCCCAAAGCAATGGGATTTGGGAGCTGAAGCCATCAGGAGGTTTGTCTTGGGGCACCACAGATCCTGGGGGCTGTCTCTGACCAGTGTCTGCTAAAGACCCAACGCAGACACAGGGTCCTTCTGACACCCCAGATGCAGCAGCTTTGCACGGGCAGGGGGAAAAGCTGGAAACACCTCCAGGTGCCCCAGACTTTTCCATTGCAGAGGAAAATGTGTCCTGCTGAGCCCCAGGGAGCACCAGCTGCAGCATCCCAGCAGTGGGCCCTGGTGACAGGGACGAGGGCAGCACCCACAGCTCTGCACACAAAGTCCCAGTGAGCAGACACCAACGGGGTATGGATCACTCCCTGACCCAGATCATAGCACAAATTGTGCTGTGTCCCCTTCCATGCTTTGCCATGACCCGTGCAGGATTCAGGTTTGGTTCTCCAGCGCTGCTCCAGCCCACTTGGAAGCACAGGAGCTGCCATGGGATCAGCTGTGCAGCTCAGCAGAGCTGGCACAAGGCAAATATTTGTTCCCAAATTCTCCTACCAGCAAGAGCTTCTCCTTATGCCAGCCAGCTGTTTGGCAAGAGCTGTTTCCTGCTCTTATTCATTGTGATGCCTCAGCCAGGCCGATCCTTGTGTCTGGGACAGAACAGCATTAGCACCATGTGATGACTATTATATCCCCCTCCCTTCTCCCAGAGAGCTGAAGAACAGGCCTGGGAGCAGCTAAAAACCAGAGAAGAGCGACAGGGCGTGCTGCCCTGGCTCAAGGTGCACCCTTACTTCAGAAGGATGAAGCTCCAGTTCATGCAAAATGCTCTTTTTCTGGCTTTCTGCAGCACCACTACCATGTAAATCCAGCTGGGTGTTGGCAGTGACCACCACATATCTGCCTCACAGCTGTGCCAAACTGTGCCTGTGCCACTGCTCAGGCACAGGTGAGCAAGAGTCAGACCTGAAAGGGAATCTCTCAGGGAAAGAAAACCACCTTGTACCAGAGAAATCAGTTTTCTTCCTTGTCTCTTTCTCTTAATTTCCCCTTATTATTTTTCAGGGTGCTGACTCCACCTCCCGTCTCTGGGAGAGGACATGACAGGGATGTGGATACACAGATGTCTCCAAGAACTCTGTATTTTGGCTGAGAGGCTCTAGCTGGAGCCTCCTTCACCCAGACACTGCCAATTACTCTTTTCATATGATGTGCATATTGAAAATGAAGAGGTCATGAGCCTGCAACCCCACCTGTGCACCTTCTCAAGGCTCTCCACAAGCCCAGCTAAGCCAGGTGAGAGCTCTGGGGCTGTGTGGGCAGTGACAAGTTCCCAGATAATTAGTTTACTCATCCAGAAATGCAGTTAAGGGTTACCCAGAAAAATCCAGATTTAAAAAAAAAAAAAATCCAGTATTTTTAAAGAAAAAGTCCAATCACGTTGTTTGACATTTTGAAAATGAAATGTAACAGCTCTGTATTTCAGCTGGAAGGTTTTGAGACCAAATTTGCTCAAACTCAGGCTTTTTATATATAGATGTATACCCTTTTTAAAACCAGAACAAAACAACATGTTTTGCATAATTCGAAGTGATAGTTCTCAGAAGAGATGACAGTGGAGAGAGCTATTTCAGAAGAAAACTTGCTTTGTGTTCTCATAAAATGGTGAGCAAGCTGAAAAATTAATTATGCACACATCTCTAAAGCACAAACTGCAGGGTGCAGCCTGGGCCCAGGCAGAAGCACCTCAGAAGTCCCTCCTGGCCAGCAATCGATTTCTGATCCTGCTTCACCCCTGAATATAAAAACTGGATGAGGTGTGAGAGCATCATGTGGCTGCTGGTGGGTGCTCTGCACAGGGGCAGGATCCTTCCTCAGAGCAGCGCCTGCAAATGCTCTTTTTGACCTCGTTTTGCCTCAACGCCTGCATTACTCACTCTGAGTTTGGCTGTGCCTACCTTGCTCTCAAGCCTCTTGTCTCAACTTATTTGTGTTACGTGCAGGACACATGGACAAAATAACCAGAGCGATGCCAAAGCTGTAACCCAACCCTGCGTGCTCTGAAAATTGCAGGGGGAAAAAAAAGAGCACTTTTTTGGTGGGCAGAGAGGGAGAGGAAAGGGGGAGCTGGGATAAGGAATCAGCTAATTAGCCTCATCTACATTTCAGCTACATGGTTCACAGGTACTAAATCATTCCTGACATATTTGGGTTGCCATTTATTACCAAAATTATTCAATGTGAATTTTGCCATTTAGGACGTGTTAAGAAAAATACTTATGCCTTCGGAGTGACTCCAGCTCTGATCCCTTCTGACACAACAGCACCAGTGGGCCCCAGTTTAAGTGCGGGCATCCCTGCCCACAGTAGCAGCCTGGGCACACAGCTGGATGCACAGCTGGATGGGCAGGACTGCAGGACTGGGTTCACATCGAGAGACCGGGGTGCTCAAAAGTGTTTTCTTAGGCCAAAAAACCCCACATCTCCACCATCCCCCACAAAGCTACAAATTAATACCTCCTGCTCTGATAATCTCAGCTTCCAGTGGAGTGCTCCTGAGATGTATTGGAGATTTTGCATGCATAAAGACTTAAAACTTGGTCTTGAAACTGTATAATCACAGTGGAAACACAGCCCCATGCCAAGGGATACACACAAATATGTGTACACACACATGCTGCACGTGACTGTTAAGAGGCCTTGTATTTTTAGTTAACTCTTCATTGTTCATTGGTGGGTTGTCCACGTTGTGTTGAGCCACAGCTCTACCCCACCAAAAAAAACCCCAAAAAACAATACATTAACTCAAACCCACTCAGCAGGCAAGTCCTCCTGAGCGGGGGGATTTAGAAAGAGGAGGGTGTGAGTCCCTTCCCTGCAGCCTGTTGCCTTTCTGAGCCTCTTGCTCCAGCTCTGAGCCTCCCCTCCCAGCTCTTCTTCACTTTTACTCTGCATTTTAAACCCTAGCCCTGTTAAAGCCTCCAATCCTTTCAGGTAAGACCACTGCCCTGAATATCACCAGCTAAACTCCACTCCAAGCCTTCACACTCATGGATGGCAGCGTCACCAGCCCAGGGAGACTTGAGCTGGTTCGTGTGAGCCAGACCTGGCAATGGCACAGCTCCACCCTGTATTTGCAGCAGGTTGTGGCTCTGCTCTGCTCACCACCAGCCTGGCAGTGCTGCCCCTGACCACCAGTGCCAACAGCTTTTCTCTGTCCTGCTGTGCTCTCGTTGCTCTTCCAAAGGTGGATGAGACTCAGCACACTTGTATAACTCTGTGTTCACACCTGTAGGTCCCCATTTAACAGCTTTAAGATGTAGTGGCTAATTTCAAAGAAAAATTTGACCCAGAAACCGAGGTCTCTGAGATAGGAAGTTCACGCAGGTTTTATGAAAATAGATTCCTGATAAAGGAAACTGCCTTTATTAATGCTGGCTACAGAGAAAATGCCAATAAACTCACCCTTTATTAGACATTAGAGAGTCAATGTAGAAAAGAAATGTTGGAATCCCAGCTCATCAGTCCTCTTGTTCATGGAAAAAATGGTCTAATCTGGATTTAGTTTGCTCTGGGCCACTGCAGCCAAAGATAACTCTAAAAATAATAAGAGTTGCCTGTACATTCTCTTATAAATTAGTTAACAAAGCCCACCCTACATTCGAGGTGACATTCCCCACATTAGTGACAGGCTGAAGATGAATTTTAATGATATATTTTTAGCTGGCCAGTCCCTCTGCCACTGAAAAGCAGCATGAGTCCACAGGCACAAATAAAGCAAAGCTGATTTCCACCACTTTACTCATTATTGTTGAGAATATATTCGTTCCCGTGTCTCTGAGTTCAAAGAGGAAAACAAAAATAGCCTTTTTCATTAAAAAAAGTCAAAGTGGGAGGGGTTAGTTGGCAAGATTTTTCCAGTGAATGGGTCTTGCTTTTGCAACTGGCTTCCAACTGAGTCCGAGGCAGTCTGAATTTGACTTTAAGACTATCTGCTGAGCTACTTTCCCAGGCATTTGAAACAGATGAGATGGAACAGCATTTTTTTTCCCCTTAGCCAGGGCCAGTTTCCTATCAGAGGTGCAAATTCAGATTTATCTACTACAAGGAGCTTAATAAAAAACACCCTTTCCCCCTCCCCCAGTCACTGGTTATCATAAACAAATCCCTCAGCAGAAGCTAAAAAGAAGATACTTTGAGGTTAAAAGCAGCCTTTAAAAGAAAATGATGTTGTACATCATCCCAAAATTTAATATGACTTTATGCACAATAGTAATGTGCCTGGTAATGCAAAGATTTTTCTAAAGTAGCTTAATAACAATCCAATATTCTCTTCCTTAAAAAATGAAAATGTATGTCAAAAAAGGATCTAATGTAGCTGCATCTTGTATCCATTGATGGAGAGAGCTGATTTACATAGATAGCATTTAACATACTATCATCATTATCCTATCAGTCTTCTGTCTAATCTGGAAGCCTTGAGACAGAGTTCTCAATGTTCTCTGAGGTAAAAAAATACCAACCAAAATTATGGTAAAGGGGGAGAAAAAAAAATCAGTGAGGGACAGATGAATATCAAATCAGATGAGATAAAAATGGGACTTTTTTTTAGCCAGCACGGAATGAGCTTAAACTGCTGAAAAGTGGATAAAACAAATAATGTTTAAGACTGTAGCATACGGTACCACAATGATGAGGAATAAAAGAGAGAATTATGTTAATGGTCGGGCCTGCGTGTGCTTGTGGAGACTGCTCTTAGATTGCTTGTGATGGCTTGAAGGATGCAGATAGATAGCGTGGATCTCTGGAACCCAGGCGGTGTACAATATTCATTTCCTTTCCCTCTCACCCTCTTTTGCATGAATTTAGCGCTTGTGGAGGATGTAAACAACTGAAGGAGGCCTTCTGCTGGGAGCAGGATGGGGCCACATGAAAACCTAGACGAGGTGAGACTGTCTGAAGTCAGTGAGGTTTTGTGCTTCTCTCTGTTTGGACCAAGTTTGCATTAAATTGCTCATCTTCAGCACAAGTGTGTGGTTGTGGCAACGTCTCCTACCCCTTGCTCTCTCTTTAGTCTTTCTTTAAACTCAGCAAACTCACCGATGCCTGTTCCTTTCCCAGCTCTGGTGTGTCCTCCCACGCTGCAAAGGGCTGCCCAGAGCCCCCCAGAGTGCCCTGTCCAGAGACACATCCAGGTCTGCAGGTCCGTTCACACCTCCCCGCGATGCCTCGGGGCTGAGGTTTGCAGAGAGGAAGAGAAGCAACGGCACTTCTGTTTGTCCAAAACCCTTTTCTTTTGAAAACAGGGCAGCTAAGCAGGTGGCAACTCAGAAAGGCATTTGAGGAGACCGGGGCAGGGCTCAGGTCAGCAGGTTAGGGCATCAAAAACGGCAGAAGAGAGCCGGCAGCCAAGGAAACCGCGCGGGCTCCCGTGTGAGGTGACATTACGGCCTCGCGGCTGCCTTTGCTGCACTCTGCACCTTTAAACTCTTATTGAGGGGGCTTAACTGCAGCCACATGAGCCAGGCCTGATGCAGGGCCGTGCCCAGGAGCCACCCAGACTGCACTGCTCTCCCTATGCAGCCCCGTTGTGGGGTGGCATCTCCTCATCCCTCTGTGCCCAGGATGTAGGGCAGGAGGGCATTTAGCACAGGGCTATCGGGGCTGCATGATCCCGTTAGCATCCCACGGATGTGATGCTCCTGCCCTGGGTCCATGCTGGAGGCATGGCTGGGCGGACCTTTTCCACCCCTTCCTGCACCGAGCAGGATGAGGTACAGGCCTGGGGCTGACCCCACAGCATAAGAGAACACGGATTTTCCTTGGAGTCTTATAGGGGCCGTTACAGCCCAACTACTGGGTCATCCCACCTCTCCCGCCAGTCCTTTGGCTCCTGCCCACTTATCTGCCTGTTTGACAGATCGGTTCCCTCAGTCAAAACTAAACAACTCTCATGATGTAAGGATGTGGTCGCCCTCTTTGTCTGAGAAGGCATGGCAGGAATTCCCGCAGCGGAAGAGCTCCAGGCGCTGATCCAAATCTGCCTCGAGTGAGCTGAGTTAGGCGGCTTCCAATGTCATTTGGATCAGGCCCTTCAGGAGGGAAAAAAAGCAACACCTCTAGCAGAAACCAAGGATTTACCTTTGCATCCCATTCACCTCTCCCAGGACCCCAAACTATCCTTGCTCATAGGGGAGCGATGCACAAATTCCCAAGTGATCCCAAGGAGGGCACCGAAGGAAATGGAGCATCCCTCTGGTGCTGTCTGTGCCACACATGTCCCCGTGTCATGTGGCTGCTCAGCCCTCATTCAATGCTGCATCTGCCCCTGCATAGAAGCCAGTATGACGCAATATAAAGCCTGGTCTAGTCACTGCACCTTATTATGAGGAAGAATAGAGCAAATTTTCCCCTTACATGGACACGGGGAGCCAAAGCCGTGCTGCTACTGGCGGAGTTCCCCTGTGGTTGCCACTACAGGGCACCCAGCAGGGATTTAATCCTGTTGTAAGCAGCATTATCTCGAGCTCAGATATTTGTTCTGGGCTTCACAGGGTTAGCAGTAGGGATCAGTCCTGCCCCCAAAACCTAGTGGCTTTCAACGTGGAACGTGATCATTTTATTAAAGGGATTATGCACCATTGTTTGTTTGCAACCACAAAGCACTGGACTCACTGACTCGGGAGGTGCCTTCCAGTCTTTTGCTGCTGTGTTGCTAATTGAAAGAAAAGCTGTTGGTTCCCTGTCCTCAACATTTATCATACACAAATCCCTTGGAGATCTTGCAGGTTTCCCCGGGAGCCCAAGGATTCTGGGACATGAAAACTCTTAGAATTTCTAACTCATATTTACCTGTCTCGGTTTCCTATTTTTTTTCAGAAGTGGAGAAAAAAACTGGGATCATGAAAGAGTGAGTTGCAACATTATTTTTCATAAATACATCTTGCTTTGACTCCTTGATACTGTCCTTTTCAGGCACGTGAAGCCTGATCACCAGAGCCCAGAGCAGCAGACAGGAGGCAAAATGGCAGAGATCCAGCCTAGGAAGAGCCACTCTCTTCACACTTAATCCAGACCAGCTTATAAAATATCTCCTAGAAAACAAGTTCCCCAAAGTGAATTGCCTGGAGCAGATGAGACAAAGGAAAAACGAGATGCAGAAGGCGTAGCAAACCTTTTCCAACCAACCATGGGGTTAAATGGGCTTAATGGAAAGGAAAGTTTTCTTGAGGAATAGAAATATGTGGGTCTCACCCCCTTTTGGATGAGTAGGCACTGCTCTGGTACAGCCTGAGCTATTTACCTTCACTGTGGTCTGAGGGACTGGGAGATAAAAAGCTGGTGGGTGCCACGTCCTCTTGTGCCAGGTGGGCTCGTGTGATTTAGAAGCAAGACTGAGGTTGCAGCACGAAACCTTCAGCCCAGGGAAGCAATGATCACATCATCTCACCCTCTAAACGGGGGAGAAATGGAAGGATTTTCCTTTAAAGGAGTTCATCTGGAAGAGATAGAAAATAAATCTTCTTCTTAAATACGATAACTGAGAATGCCCTGATCCTGGAGACAGACATCTAAGCAGATGCAAAAGACTCGTTGAAGACAAGCATTAGTGTTTGTAAGATAAAGCCTTTATTGATACTTAAAGTTCCATCAGTTTAACTAAATGTATTTTTAAAACTCGTTTAGTGAAAACATGCAAAACCCTTGGGCAGACACTCTAAAATTGTTTTAATGGTTTTAAATTGAATTGGCTTCATGATTCCTTACTAAATTAGACTGTGCTAACTTTAAATTGTTCTGCAAGTAGCCACACAGCGCTGTGCACGAGAAAAACTGAGCCAAGTTTTCGATGCAATTTCAGTCAAACCACCTTAGATAAAAGTGTGGAAAGAGCTTTAAACACAGGAAGATCATTAAATATAGGATGGAGACACAGCACCCGACTCAACGTACTGAGCACACCGAACCTTGTCTGCTGAGACACAGCATTAAACTCCTAAAAACTGATTTATTTGCTTTCTTAATCGCTCTGTACAATTTTTAAGTACTCGGTTGGCTACTGATAAATGGTGTTCTAGAGTAAATCTCTGCAGCTCTCACGCTCATTGGAGTCTGCTGGGTTTGACACTCCAGGAGACTTCACAAGAACTTTTAAACTTTTTTTTTTTTTCTGGTTGCTCCATGACTTTCTGAGACGGAAAGCAAAGAGGTGACAATAAAATGGCAGCACCCAGAGACAGCAATGACAGCTCCACAGACTATGATACTGAAAGAGTGACAAGTATTTCTAAAGGCTGCTTTGACAACCTATACCGGAGTTTTCCTTTAAGTTACAATCATTCTTCTGAAGCAGTGAAATTGGTGCCTGAAGGATCTGAAAACGAAGAAATAAACTTGTGTAAAGTTGGCAGCATCTCACAGTGCTCATGGAGCATCAGTTATATTTATAATGCCCTGTCCTACACCTGCCAACGTTGCCTCAAGACCCTTCTGCTGTGCCGTGGTGCAGCAGATTATTAATAAAGCTCCTGCTCTGCTCCTGACAACTCCAAAGCAGCAAAGAGGGAGGAATTGTGGGATGATGGCCTGGGCTGCCTCACTGGTACCTGTCCTGTTCCTTGGTGTCACCCCCAGGCCTTCTCAGGACCTTCCCAAGATCTGATAACGGGACTGTTGTTGCCCTCCCTGCCCCAGGCACTCCTGCTCACCGAGGAGGATTACTGGATTAGTGTCATTGTCACCAGCACCTTGAGGTTTGCTCCCTGCTCTTTGTGCAGCCATGAGGCTCTGTGGCCATTCTGCTGGACAGTCCCTTCCCCAGAATCCAGCAAGGAAGGGAAGGGATCCATGAATCCACGAGGTCTGGCTCTGCTGGGATGGCGCTGGCCACCACTGCTGTGTGTGAGTTATCACTTCAGCAGCTGAGTTGTTTAAACCAAGGAAATCCAGATTCACATCCCCGTCCCAGCAATGCTCTGAGCAGAAAGCAGTTACCTGCTGCACCTCTCCATCCAGGATTTAGCCTGAAGGTCCAACCTAACCCTTGGAATTTGCTTTCACCTGCCTAGTGAAATGATTGCTTGCCTAAATAATTCAGTTGCTGTCGGCTTTATCAGCTGGACATCAGGTAATTATTGTTTAGAGGGCAGCAAATCATTCCACGGGGAAGTGGGAATCATCTGTGAACTGCAAAAGCTGGCAACCAGACAAGCACCGAGATGTCAGGGAACTTCTGGGCCTGATGCACTTGGCTTGCACAGCTTGGTCCCTTCCACCGAAAGGCCAACATCCTTAATTTTGTCTTTTCCCTGGAATGGGGAAATTCCTTCTTTTCCAGGCCAATCAACAGAAGCTCACTGAGATTTATGGCTTTGATGAGTGAAATTTTCAGCCTCGAATCTACAGACTGATGCTTTAAATACATTACAGAGATTATCAGCAATGTATCAAGGTGTCTTTGCAGGACGGTATAAACTTCTACTGCACTACTTATTGCCATAAACCATACTCCCAGGTTTTTATTTATATGCGCATTAGCTCAATATGATTGGATCTGTAGCCAGCCCTGTGGACTGGGGTAATTTATATATATCAATAAAGGTCTCCAGCCAGCCACTGGGTGCTCTAAGGGGAACAGTAGTTCCATTTAAAACATTAGGAACTGGAGAAATTGAAAATAACTCTCTATTTAGAGGCCAAGAAGTAAGACAGCAGGCAACAGAGGTCCCAGCACAGCAAGGCTATACTAAAGAGATTGTTAAAATGTCATTTCACTTACATATAAGCCCCAGAAAAAAAAATTAACCCTTTCCCTCCCGTGCGTGCTGCAAGTAACACTTGGAAAGAAAACATATTCTTCAAACCTAAAGTGTTTTAAATAATCTCAGGGGATATGACCATAAAACTTTGAGCGACACGTTCAAAGAATTCAGGGGAGTTTACTTGCAAAATTAGTTTTAAAAAAAGACAGAAAATCTCATTACCTTTGCATTTGTTAACGTTAGAGCTGAAATGTAAAAGCAGCAAAAAATCCCTCAGTGGCTGGATTTTACAAGGCACAAAAAGCCTACAGGAAGAAGTGTCATCTTGTCTACCTAAAGCAACCCAACCCAACACTATTAAATTTTAACGTTTAAAAGTGTGGCTTTTCTCCTTTAACAAGCAAGGAAGGCACTGCACAAGCATCCAGCATAGATCTGCTGAGGTTTACCTGTCTCCACTGTTCCCAAGTTTCCCATGGTTCACGGATACACTTGGCTGGCAGTCTGGGCTTTCACAGTGTTTATATAGTAAAAATTTCATCTTACAGTGAACTTTAATGACCTGTAACTCAAACCCAGCTTGATCGACTTCCTATAATTTTTTCAAAAAATTCTCTTTAACTTTCTGCAAAAGATAACCAGCAGGTCAGAAGCAGGATAGGGCAAAACTGTTTGAGCCAGAAAAAAAACCGCATGAAGCTACAGGAGAAAAACAGGCTGTAGGGGCTTATTGCAGTGTGAACTCTGGAGCCACACGATTCACATGCCAGGACAAAAAAAAGTATGTGGGACTGTGAGAGAGAAGCATTGGCTAAAAGAGGGCCTTGCCCTGCCTCGCTGCTCTGTATTTTCTTCGCTTTGAACTAGAAAAGCAGTAGGAAAAATGCAAGTTCCTTCTCTCCATCCAGCTCCTCTTCTCTCTCTCCTTCGCAGGGGTGTAGTGCCAATGCTTCATTTTGCTGTCTCAGAACTGACATCTTTTGTGAGGGTCTGAAACGGCAGCATGTAGGACCTGCCTCCTGCGAAGAGAGCCCGTCGGGTTTTCTGTCTCTGTTCTTTACTTCACCTGGGGAAAAAAATAAGAACCGGAAAAAAAGGAACCCGCCAAGGCACCAGTGTGGTGCCAAGCTGGGGAGCAGTCATTTCTGAGTGTGGTTGATGTGACCACATCCCAGACCGAGCCTTCCCCTCTCCCATCACGCCCCCACACCCCAAGAGGGGGAAAAAAAATCTTGCTTAATGCATAACAATGCCATCGTGTGCGGGAGAATTCCTGCCTGGAAGGAAACGTCCCCTCCAGAGCCCCCGCGTGCGGCTCCCGGCACTTTGAACGCTCCTGCTGTCCTTGTGCCCCAGCCAAACTAAATCCATTTCTATTCAAAACTCAGATACTGCCCCGCTGTTCCAGGTTTTGTTTTGGCTTTTAAAGGTTTGTTTCTTACACTGGGTATTTATTTGCAGTGGGTTAATTTACGGTTCGTGAGGCTTCGCTTTTCCGAGGATATTGCTTTCTGCTCTGGGGAGGCAGTGTGGGCTGGTGGGCAGAGCCATTGGGTAGAGACTGTGGAGACCTGAAGTGTGGTTTGGAGCAGGTCATGCCCTGTAGCCTCTCTTCCCATCCCTTTGGTGAAACCACCCACCCTCCTGGATTAATGCGTGGTTTCAGTTCTCCCGCTGAAGGAGCGGTTGCTAATTAATATCGTGAGAATGTTGTACTTAATCCCTCCAACAAGTGGGCCTGAATTAATATCTGGGTCTTGCGTTAGACCTTGTGCCCCGGAGAAAAGTCATCCCAGGATACATAAGTGGGAGGAAAGAATGATGTGATGTAGAGGAAGGATATACAAGAGGAAGAGATGTCAGTGTGACAGGGCAAAGGTGAAGGAAAACTGCACGGAGATGTATCACAGCCGTGGTAGCTGATGAATGTGCAAAGTTTGCACCATCTACTGAGAGTATGCAGCTCTTTTAGATAAAGGAAACTGGGCTGATGCTTGTGGGGGAGGTGTTGCTGCGCTGGCCTCAGTGGCCACAGCCTTTCCTGGGCTGGACATGAGAACAGGACTGTCCCTGTTTGGCCAGGACTGTGCCCAGATCCTGGCCAAACCAGCAGGTCATGGGCAAGGTCCAAACTGGAGTTGCTGAAAAGATTTCTGTGCATCCTACACGGTATCAATGGTCCTTCCTAGTTGTTGATAATTATGGGGTTTTTTCCTGAATAAGTGCATTAGTGCCTCATATTCTCGCTTGGTTGGAACCGCAGGCACACGGCGCTGCAATGGCTGTGTTATTCTAACATTATTAAATGTGCACTCTTCTTTTATTAGGCTTTTTAATAACATTTAAGTTGCACTCCTGGGAATTTTTGCAGAAAGGGAACATTGGCCAGCCTAATTTGTACATGAAAATACCCCATAGGCCAAAGAAACAAGATTCAGATGAATTTCACGTACAGTATGACTATGAATACAACAAGCACTGAAGGAGCTTTGGGGTGTAAAACCATTCAGCTAGGAATGCTTGACTCCCATGTGTTGTGCTCTCGAGGCTGTATCTTGTTTGTGCACATTGCTGCTTATATTTCACATGTATTTTTGCCTCTTTAGTAAATGCACCCAGCCTCTCTCATTCCCTATCCAAAAGGCTCCTCATTACACCCCACAATGGGACAGTGGAGAACGCACTGCCCTGACAGGAGACCCTGCTCTGCATGTCAACCCCAAACCACTTAATTCCCAGGCTACCAGAAACACAAAGCCCTAAGGGACATCCTGGGTGAGTTGTCCAAGTGCACTCCCAGCCAGGAAATCCGTGGGTGTGGAGTGATGCTGGAAGAGGAGGCAGATGCTTGTGTCAGGCACCGTGGGGACAGGCTCTCCTCTTGGGGAGCTCACCAGCTCAGGCATGAATGGGATCAAAGCTCTGGAGGAGAGCAGGCTGCCAATGCCAACTAACGTCTCTGAAGACAATTCTCTCTGCTTTGCTCTGGCTGACACTGCTGTTAAGGAGCTTTTATCTATAATCAGCTGTTTGTCGTCTTCCTTGCTACTTCATTATCCCTTCTGAAAAAGCATTTTGTAATAATTTTAGAATAGTAAACAAACAAAGTCGTTTTAAAAGGGAGAAAACCGTGTGTAACCCTTTTCCTTTCCCTGGGAAAATCATAACTTCAGCTTAAATGTTTTAGTTCGTCTCTTTCTTGGAAAGCTAGCACATGGAGATCCTGACAGAGAGGGCTGCAGGAATTCACAGGAACAGCACTGAGTTTTCTTGCTTACAGCTGCCTTCACCGCTGCAGGGTTGCGGATTTCCTATAATACTACACAGTTTGAAAAATTGAGCTGTTAAAAGTGTTAGAAGGGAAAATGCACAGCGTTAGATTCAGAATTAAAGTGTCTGGAGAGATGTTCCTCTGACAAGACAGGGGTTCCGAGGAATGGAGTTTGGCTTTTGGTTTTGCCAGGAGTTCCCTGACTTAGCTTAGGTGAATCATTGAAATGTCTGTGTTAATTATTCTCTCTTTCTGCTTTGTTTCTTTAGAACCAGATAAATAACCTCTTGTCCCCATCAGTATTCAGCTAATTTCAAAACAAATGCCTGTGTTTTCAAAAGGAAAATTATTCAGATAACTGCTTACTGACGGGAAAATTATAAGTTCTTTGATGTTTGTGGAGGACTTTTCTCCACATCCAGTCACTCTCACACAGGAACTCAGATCTGGCTGCAGAGTTTGCTGAACTCCCAAAATGCACATTGTCAATGGCAAGAGCACAAAGAAAAGATGGGAGAGATTGGGGCACAGGGGTCGAGGGGCACAGTCCATCTCCAGGGCTGCAGCACCGTGTGGGAACCCTGACTCAGCAGTGGGAAACGAGTGGCGTGGTCACGTTTCTCTAAAGCTCGCAGGTTATTCTGTGGTTTCTTTCACATAAAGTTCATGGGAACATTTTGTTCGGTTTCATCACACAAGTTCTGTTTTTTTCACTTCTCATGTTTCATTTTGGGCATGAAATGATGAACAGACCCGGAACCTCAAAGAGAAACTCATTGGAAACCACGACATTTCTTTGGTCTTTGTTTTAAATCCAAGGAAATCCACAAAGTGCTCACACTTTCTATGAAAAACCGTCAGCTGGTTTAAGGAGAGATCCTAATCAAACCTTCCCCTGATTTTAGCGAGGAATTCCTGATTTATGCCAGAGTAAGCAAAGGCGATTCAGGGGAACAGTGCCCGGGAACTACACAGTAAACTTGGCCTGGGTTTCCTGTTGATAAAAAAAAAAAAAAAAATATTTGAAAGTAAAAGAGTTAGAACAAGAAAGTCCCAAAATGGGCTCACTTTCAGGTTGCACAATGGACATTTTGCACAATTTCAGTCAGAGTCCATTTTCCTTTGAGCAATTTATCTGCATCTCCACAAACCATCCCGGGTGCAGGAATATTTCCACAGGGAAATGTGGGTCCAGACTCAGCGGAGATGTGCACAAGGGACTCAGATACTGGGCTTGGCTTGTGGGTATTCCTTCAGCGTTTTGCTTTTGTGTTGGCACTGGAAACACACATCCCACAGATCTGAAACGGTATTTGCTGTATTCCTGCGGTCCTCCAGCACATCTCTGGGATGCAGGGGGAGGGACAAGCCAGTGGTTCTCCTGGGGAGCAGTGGTGGAGCTGGTTTTATCAGCACTTGGGAAGCAGTTGCAGTGTCTGGCAGTGGTGCTGATACATGAAACACGTGAGGACAGTGCAATGCACATGTGGCCTGCAGTGCACATTGCCTTGTCATTTTCTCTTTCCTGGAAGACAAATGCAAGGAGGGTGATAGACTTTTTCAGAGGCTGGGAAATCATTTTTGCGTTTTGCAATTCTGTTTTAGCTCGTGGCACAGCGTTGAGTGTGTTTGTACCGAATGTAGCACACTCCTGAATAACCCTGATGTCAGACAGTGACGCTCGCAGCATTAGTCCCAATCTTTCTATATATAGTGACTTATTGAAAAGGTCTTACTTCAAAACTGCTGCTGCTGCAAAATCGCTGTTGCTGAGTAATATGACCCAGGATATTTTATATTTACTAGAGCAGATCTATCTCATCCCTGCTCCATTTGATACTGCAACGAGAGATATGTGTAAAGAGTTAGTCACTGTGACTCACATAACCTCGGTCCCCATAAAGGAGCTGTGTTTCATGCTTTCTGTCTTCTTTTATTTTCATAGGAAGGAAAAAAGCCAGTTCTAAGTGAATCAAGAGTAAAAGGAGGAGATGGTAGTAATCAGTTCCACCTAATGATTGATCAGTTTGTGAGGAATGCTGATCAACTCCAGATGTTGCATTCCAGCCTCAAAATGTGATCATCAATTCAGAATTCCCATCTGGTTTGTCTGACACCAGTGACAGAAGAAGTTTTCCAAGAAACGCTAAAAAAAATATGCGGGTTTTGGAGGAATCTCTCTCAGCTCAGACCAGTCTGTTTGCCAGTAGGATGTGGCAGTTCCCTTTTGTGACTGGTCCATGGATGGTATCTGAGAGAAACCCACCCACTTTTGGAGATATCCTTTTGGATCACCCTGGCTTTCAAGGCCAGGGATTTCTGGATGCTGCTCTCTCCAGTTGTGCTGGTGGAGGACCGTGGGTGACACTCCAGTGTTAATATTTTAACTCCTCTACAAAATCAGAAGCTAATTCAATTCAGCCATCCTGCCCATTTGCCAGATGTCACAGGAAGCAATGACTGCCAGGGACTCATCAGTGTTTTGCATTTGGAAACTTTCTTATTTTTTTAAAATTTCCTTAATTCCCAGAGCTCTGCTTCCCTTATTTACTCACCTACCCCATGCATTCTGTAAAGCAATCATGCCTCTGGACAGCAAGGTGCCAAATTCAGTTCTCAGTTAGTGAGTCACCATCCTACTGATTTGAACAGAACTTGTGAATGTGTTCTCAATGGACCAGTCCAGCTCTGACCCAAGTGCCTGTACAAAAGGGGTCATTCCTGTGCTGCAGGGAGTTCTTCAGGGAAGGCACTTGCCAGCAGATTTGTTGTATTCCTGAACCACTGAAGTGCAATTTGCCTGCAAGAGGCAGGAGGAGGCCAACCCCCCTCACAAAGACACAAGGACAGAGGTGGAAGGCAGCCAGTGGAAGCCTCGAGCACCTGCAGTGGTTGTGTCCTCGCGGGGTCCGTCTGCACCCCTTAGGAAGCCGATCTTTAATTACAGTTTGTAATTATCGAATGACAGCTTCTCCTACCACAGCACAGGGCAGCCACCATCAGACACTCAAACATCCAGGCTCAGCCATCCCATCCCAGTCAGCAGCACCCACATGGAATCACACTCACATCAAGAGAGGAGAAATAGGAGGAGGCAAAGAAAAATGTAAAACCTGCAGGAGGCTGAGCTGCTGTCCTCGCAGGAAGAGGACTCCTTGCAGTGCAAATCCAGCCCTGTTCTGGAGAGTAGGGCTGGGAGGGTCCAAAACATCCCCCAGGAGCATCCTGGGGCTGGGCATGGCAGCAGCACTCACAGCCACCCTACACCCACAGCACAGAGCTCCACAGTAATGGGCTCGATCTGACCAGCCCCGCTACTGCACACCCCAGGGAGTTATCCAGGGGGACTCGAACTGCCCACTGGAAAAACAGAAGCCAGGCTTGGAAACCAGTTGCATCATGAATGATAATGGTGCTGACAGCTTTAAAAGCTCCCAGGGACTTTTTAAAGCACAGCTACCCCGCCTGAGAGAACCATTCACGGGGCAGGACCGCAGCCGTGCCGGCGGAAGAGCCCGAGCTCTGCAGGGAAACAAGGAGCTGCTGCCATGTTGGGCATTTCCTCTGCATTTCCAGGTTTCCAGGAGTGCTTTCAAGGTGAGGGAAGTCCAGAACACGCAGTGCTCCTCACGGAGTCGGGGCCTTTGGTAGGCACCCCTCTTGCTTGTTAAGAACACCTTGTCTGTATTTGAGGGCATCCACACAGCGAGGCAGCGGCAGTGCCTGGGAGACTCCAGCATTCACCCGTGGTGGATGGGTGGTTAAGGTGCCCCCACACACTTAAACACATTCCCTTGCTAAATTCCCTGCAGTACATTAATTTTTACTGATTGCTAATGGCTGCCTGGCTGTCTCTAAGGCAACTGGTCCAGTTATTATTAATTTCCAGGGTAGAAGAACAATAGGCGTTCATTTATCAGCGAGGTACAAAACAACAGCCATTTTTCGTTGTTGTGCAAACTGGTTTTTAACTATACAAGTCCCACGCTGATTGTGTTTTTGGTCATTTCTTGCCATAAAAAGTCCTAGTGGAGGAAAACTTGGGGCAAGAATAAGTGAAATTGAAGCAGTGCTCAGGAGAAATTTCAGTCTCCTTCAGCGAATGAACATGAAGTGAATGCAATTTTTCAGCTGTCACTGACCTATTTTAGACCCTCTCTTTGCAAAAAAAAAAAAAAATTCCCTAGGAAATTTCTTTTGCCATAACATGATTTTTCTGGAAGGATCAGCGAAAAAAAAAAATCAGAAGAGGAAGTTTAAATATAGGGTTCACGAGCTGCATTTTACTTGATGCAGGAACAGGGGCAAGCAGAATAAATGGGTTTATGTCAGTGCTGTGGCCATCTCTATTCAGCCCACAGGTCAGTGGGGAGAAAAAGTGACCCAAGCAAAGTTAGCACGGCCTTAAATCTTTCCTGACTTGCGTGATAGGGAATCCCAAAATACATAAACCTAGCTGGCCTTAAATACATTTCCTTGTATGTGCTATAATGGAATTCTGCTGGGGTTTGCAAGCCCTTGATTTGATGTATTTCGGGGGACAAAGCCTCTGCTGGCATAACTGCTTTGTGGCACTGGATTTACTCACAGAGACAATTCAGCCTGGTGTGTTAAAGGCCTGGTTAGGAGAACATAATCACATGATAGATTAAATTACCCCATAATACCATTTCTTGCCTCGGAATGGAGATCTAAAGGAACAATTTCCCGTGGAAGTAGATGTATTGGACAATTTTTGGTGTCACAAAATTCGCTGGTAGTGTAGGTTTATTTAAGACTATTTAACTATACATCATTTGCATGTTTGTTTTAATAACTATTTATTGTCGTGTCAGCCGAGAGACACAGATGAGTATAGAGTGTGCAATATCATACGGAGCAGAAATATTTTAGCACAGCCACTCTGTCAGGCTGTAGCATTTACCAGCCTCGGAGTAGATGCTCAGTTTCCTATTCACACATAATTTTGTAAATTTGCAGAGGCTTCATTGTCTCAGGGTGAGCACAGGAAACACGGGGTGAGTAGGTGTAAAAATGCGGTAGTAGCAGGGTGGCGTTTTTTATTTTCAGATGTTTCTGAGGTGTGGGGTGTTTATTTTCTTTCTTTTTTTTTTCCTTTTCCTTTCTCTTTTTTTTTTTTAAATGTGATATTATATAGAAAGAAAACAGTAGTTTACAGGAAATGGGAATGGCTACTTGCACCTGCTGATGCACACTTGAAATAACAGTTCTGCCTGAAATACCTGTACTCTTACATTTTTATGATGTTTCAAGATCAAGGTAAAAATTGAGAAAACTAGCAAATTACTTTATAGTCTTCATCTTTTAACAAGAGTCAGTCACATTTCTTAAAATCTCAAAATTCCAATCTTTCATTTATGAGAAAATTTTTACTTCTATGCCTCTTTCCTTTTTTTTTCAGACTACCAATTTCTCTTTGTGCTTCCTGTGCTCTGTACTTCTGTGTATTTATTGTAAAATGGAGTTTCTTTGTAAAATGCTTTGAAGAGGAAGAATTAAATATGTTATATGGGAAACTACCATCATTAACATTGATTTACTAGACCATTTTGAGAATACTGTGGTTGAATTTACATATTTAACTGCAATCTCAGCCTTATTCACAAAGTTCTTCAATGTGCATAACTTTGAACTGAGAGTTAATGACTTGAGTAAGTTCTGTATCAAGAAGACACCCAGGTGAGAGTTACAGATATAAAAGAGTTTTAAATTATGGGGTATTTTGGGCTTCCTTTGAACAAAGTTATAACAGCGCAGTGAATAAATTAGCAATTTCTATTTGAAATCAATCGAACCATTTGCATGACACCGGTGCAAGGTTCAGTCAAGACGTTTCTATAGCTGAGAGCGTGTTTCAGTATCAGTGAAATAATCAGGGGATTCCAGGAGATAAAAAATGCTAATGGATAAAAAGTGCTACCCCTCAGCACACCTGCTGCGAGCCTGGCGTGCTGAACCCGACAGCACAGAACTCTAACCTGGAGCGAGCTTCCTGCTGAGTTCATCCACAAGCACTCACACCCCAAACCCACTGCAAGCCTGTTGCAAATTGATTGTATGGCTCAGGTTTTGTGCTCTGTCAGCTGAGTGAGGAGTCAGCCATGCAGGGAAGGGAAAGGACACCATGCGAATTGTTAAACTAACAAAACACAGATTATCCGTGAGCTATTCATAAAGGTAAACCCCCTCAGCACATCATTTTGTAGAATGATGGAGTGTCCTGAGTTGAAGGGACCCACAGAACATCCAGGAGGGCTCCTTAGGTCACTGCTGTAATGCCCATATCCCCCAATGTGCTACTTTCTGCTATGCTGGTGCTCATGTATTTAATATCTGGGTGCTGGGAGGATGAGAACTACTCATGCCTACCAATACATCATGCCAAGGGTCTGGAAGTTTTGATTCATTTAAGAGTGTCCAACCAGCCAACATGGGCAGTTCTGGGGGTTTGGGCTGTTTTCCAGGCTTTCTGACAAGTGAGCTCTTCCCTCTCCCACGAATTGCCTCTTCCAGGGGTGGAGGCATCCTCTTACCTCCCACCAAACTCATCATCTTCTGAAGAAGCAGCCCCCTGCAACTTCCAAAGCTCTCTAGAGAGCCAATCTCTCAGCCATGCTTAAAAATAAACTTTTCAGTCGGCAATCCCATGGGAAATACGTCGTTAGGAAAGGCGGGGAGTGAAAGGAATTAAATCATTGACACTATTAGCTCAAGTGGCTACTGCAGCTGGTCCAGTAAATGCCAAGGCAGCCAAAGCTCAGTCATTTTCCCTCACACACATTGTGTGTAGCGGAACGAGAGTGTCTGCAGATTTATTAGCTTGTATATAACACTAAATTGATGAAAACATCCTCTAGGCAACTTCATCTACTTTCCACTTGCCATGTTCCCATGACAGTGACAACTTGTTGTGTTACAGCTGACCTGTCAGCCTCCGCTGCTCCCCGTTCGTCGGGGGCTGTCACTGGATGTGTGTGAAGAGGGAGGTGAGCAGAATACAACAGGCACTTATCCACACATCCCTCCCGACCAGCCTGCTTAAAAACTGGCAAAGCTGACACCGGAGAGGTTATTGCTGGACCTTCACACACACTCATCCAATATGTAAGGCCGTTCTAACAATGAACGGTATCGCTGCAAACATTTTCACTTAACCATAAATAATCAAATTTCTCAAGCCAGCGGTCCAAAAATAGCAGCTCTGGGCGTTTTCTGCTTTTGCAAATAAGTGGCGAAAGGGGCATTCATTAGATCCTCTTTTCCAGCCAAAAAGGTGACCAGCACAAATCAGGTATCAGGCAAGGAGTGCTCCATTGTTACTGCAGATGTGTCAATCCCTGGAAACAAAAGAATCCGCACCCGTCTAGGAACAAGCTCCCGGTTAGTTAGCAATTCAGAATGACTTCCAAAAGCAATCCCTTAGTCTCCAATGATATCTGTCTGACAACTACTTAATCTCGGCAAGAGCTGTGTTAAACCAGCCTGTCATCATTGCTACCTCTCAGGTGTAGCTTGAAAAGGGAGAGAGAAAGAGAGAGATCTATGAGTTTCAATCACTTAGAAGAAATTATAACTTTTTTGAAGCCTGTATGCAGATAGCATTTCCCATATTGAATGGAAGATGACAGTTCCCATATAGACAGAATGGTACAATGCAAAATGCCAGCTTCCAGGTGATTCTATCCCATCTCCGAGGCTGTCGGGAGCTATCAAATTAATGTTGAAATAATTGTCACTTGTGAATACCTGCCACTGTAACCAAGTCGGGTATTAAAAAAAAAAAAATCCCAATTGATCAGCCTCACAAAATGTTCTGAATACTTAAGGAAAAAGTTTCACTGAGGTGTGACGCTGTTCCATATTCATTTTAGCAGAATGATTTTTTTTTTAAGAGCAGAAGCAAAAATGAAAGTATTTGTTTCTTCATTGAAGCGGTGTTAATACCATCACTGATTCTTTGATTGTTTAAAATTTTATGATAGAAGAAGCAAATAAAAATTAGCTAATGCTTGAACCTCTTGCTACTAGTCATTTGCAATAAATCTTGATGCCCTTCTCTCGCTCTGTCTCATTGCTATAAAAATTTCCACCTTGTTGAAGTTCCCTTTTATCTCTGCACATCCTTACAGGGGTTTTATTGGGGTTAACAATTTTTCTAGGCCCTATTGCTTCAAACTCTTAAGTGTTCCTGGTGTCAAACTTAATGAAGAGCAGGGATAGATCCACTGTGTCATTCCAGTCCCATCCTTAGCATTTCATAATAAATGACAGGATGGGAAAACTCTATTCTCTATTCATGGAACGCATGCAGCAACAGCAACAGCACTGCACATTTCCTCTACATTGACTTGCCAATGTACCTGCAGGAAAGAAGAAAGGAAAACAGTGTCTGTGCAGCTGGAGAGCACCCCCAGCTCCCACTGAAACCACGTTCAGTACTTGGCAGGTTTGAAATTTTGACATTCCTTCTAAACCTTTTTGGAGGTACCAGGTTTCGATATTCACCAAGCACACCTGAACACCCAGTACATGGGAAATGATTGTATCCTCCTCTTTCAGAGACCTCTCTCACCCCTTCCCTCCTTGCCTTCATCATTTTGCAGAGGGCTAAATGCAGTGCACCCTGAACCAGCTGCATTTGAAATCTGCAGCCAGTGCTGAGCTCAGCAGAGAACATCTTGGGAGGTCGTTCATGCAGGTAGGACACTGTTCCAGCGCTCTGGGACCCGTGCTGGCCCTCACCTGAGTGCCAGGAACAGTCGGAGATCCCAACACACGACTGCCAACCCTTTGGACGCCTGGTCCCTGACTCCTGGAGGAAGCACCTCAGTGATGAAGGAGCACATTTCAAGGGCAACCAACTTTTCTTTCCCCCTGGAAGGCAAATATGATGTGTGTGTTCAGTGTTCCCCAGTCCATCGGTCTCTTCACTTCTATATTTAACCTCCAGGCTGGTCCCACATGTCATGTCCTGTGAGCCTTCAGCTGGGGGAGTTTCAGTGAGCCACGAGTCAAATCACTGGATACCACCGTGCAGAGCCCCTGTGCTAAATCACAACACAGGCTGAGACTGTCCATCCATGAAGATTATCTTGGAGCCTCACAGTTCTCTGCTAAAGGTTCTTCTGTCTCTCTTTGCTTCCTACAAGCCAGACACCTAAATTCCATTTTCTAGACTGATAAAATGAATTCTCTGTTAAGAACCTCTGTACCTCAACTGATGAGGTCTTCTGAAATTGATTTCCGACCACTTAATATTTACAGTACTTTTACCATCTCTTCTCTCTCTTATTAGATCTTGTTAACAAGTGCCTAAAGTTATTCTTTTTCCTTAAACAGCTCTTAGAACTTGGGCTACGTTCTGATTTCTGTATTATGGGGCAAACTGAATCCATTCTATACTGGTACCCACATAAATGAAGTATCATTTTGATTATTGATTCTTGGATTCATCTTTGATTCTTTTGATATGTGAACACGGAGAGAGAAAATAACATCAGCCAAGAGAGATTTATGTCGGGAATTTGTATGAAGTATTTCTGTGTGCATTTACATGGTTAACACACGTTGTGTGGAATGGTTACATGTGCCTGCATGTTTCTCTTCCTGTGCAGCTGAAAACCCTGACAGAGATGTTCAGAGGCAAAAACAAAGGAACGTTCCACATTTCGATTTCAGCCCATATATCTCCAAATTTTGGAGTCACCTTTGCCAAGGGATGAGTGCATGCTTAAAAACTTTTCCCTTGGAAGCTCTACCCCACAAACTCCCTAACACTGTAATGACAAAGGCAGCAGCTGTTTTCCCAGGCCTTTCCCTGAATTATTCCAGCAGATTAAAATATACATGTATATATTTATGCCGACAAGAAGGAGGGAAAGTGCAACTTCTAGTCAATGCCTAAATTTCCTGCCTCCGAAGCCCAGCTGGAGAGCAGGAGTTATAACAGAAAACAGCAGCACAATTAGCTGGAGTTCTGTAGCTGTCTGCAGCAGACTGCTTGCTCCTGTCTCTCTATAGGTGGTCTCCCAGTTCATCAGTTCATAAATAAGTAATTTGAAATGTGTTCCTGGGGGAAATTTTCCTCCTTCTCTCCTGAACAGACTGTACTCATCAGTTTTCCTGTTCTCCAGGTACCTGACGTTCTCATTTATAATGGCCAGAGGAACTATGCTGTTCTAATTCTTGCTTCATTACATTTCCTAATGCTTGTTTTCAGCAGCTTCACAACTCCACATTTCTTTATATATTGATAAAAAAAACTCTTTGCATATATTATTTATTGGCACTTTCATGTTAGCTTTACTGCTGATTTAAATGGAATATTTTTACATACAAAGTAAGACTGTGAAGTTGGTTTCAGGTCTGAGGTTTAGATATTTTGATTTAAATTATGTGAGGGGAGGAAAAAAAAAAAAAACCAATCAGCAAGAGAAATCATTGTCACTGGCCATTTCCCTCCCCTCCTCATCACAGGATCTCCAGAAAGACAGACAGACAGCACATAGCAATGCTTCCACAGAAGGGAACATTTTGTACTTTAGAGAAAAACATAAGGGCCAGATCAAAAGCTTAAGGAGTCAGTTTACAAAGGTCTTAGGTAGTCAAGGATGCAGCAGGATATACAAAAACTTGGCAAGTAAGTGCTTAATCCTAAATGAATAGCAAAGGAAATCAGGCACCCAAATCACTTAACTCATTTGGAATACCTCTAAGTGATGATAGGTGTCCATGCTCTCCACAAGAAACGGGGTCCATTGGCATGTCAGAAAAAACAGGACTGGTGGGAAGGATAACGATGTTAATACAAGTGCCCATGGAAAACAAAGCAGCCTGAGCCCAGGAAAGGGGGCAGGAAACAGCCAGGTTAAATATTTGAGAAGTTTTGTTGAATAAATTAATTGTGGGACAACCATGAGCCTCATCACCGCTGGGAATGGATGGACAGTGGCTCGCAGCGGTCACACCCCTGTGACCCCGCACAGCCTGGTCTGGGGGGGTCCCAGGAGGAGCCAGCCACGGCACTGCCAGTGCAAAACGAGGGGCACAGCTGTCAGCACTGGCACAGGAGCCAGACTGTTCCCTGGAGACACAACACTGTGGGTTCCTGAGCTCCACGTCGCTTTTGGAGGGGTGAAGACCAAGACTTCGAGGCTCGATTGCCCACAGCAGGCAGAGATTTGAGTCGCTGCTCAGATTGCCCTGCCCTTTAACAGCCATCAACACATGCCTCAACAAAACTCAGTGTGGGCATGGGACTTTAACCTGTCTGCTTTTCATTCCACTCTAGAACAGAAGCAAAGCGTTGCATCCTCGAAAGCCTCGGTGAGATGGAATTGCTGCCCCCCAGGAAGTCCAGATTAGGCACTAACAGGCCCTGGAGTGGAATTAGGGATGCAAAGCAAGAGTGTGTCTCCGTACAGCCTGGAATTACTGTGATTTTATATTGCTCTTTTTGGACTTAATCAAAGACACCCATTGACTGCATGGATGATGGATCAGGCTTTGCTTTTTGCCATATTACTCTAATCAATGGCTCTAATATATTACACAGAACAGTTCACCAAATGACAGATTTAGAAGCATCTATCTTTTCCCTTAAGAAATTACGCTGAAAACACCTAATGAAGAAGCACTTATTATTGCTTCTAGCTAGGGCCAAATGTTGCTCTTAATTAAATCAGTGAAAATTCAGAATTGGGCTGTTGAGTTCAATAATTGGCTTGTGAATGCCAGTTATAATTTTGATTTTCCCATATTTCAGAAGCAGATGAAAACTCACATGGAAAAGATTTATTTTGTATAGGGGAACACTTACCATTTTCTTTTAGTTCTTTGATATATCTATTGAAATTAACTCTATTACTGGATCATTGGTTGGTTACCGAACAGTTTGTTTTTAAAGAAATATGAAAAATATTTTAACTTTTAAAAATAGAAGGGCTGCTATGTAAACTGAACTGAGCAGCCCTAAATAGCAAGTCAGTATTTTTCTTTGATGAAAGACATCAACATCTAGTTAGGCAAGCTGAATTCTGGTCCTTTCTCTACTCTATTAGACAAAAATTATACCACAATCAATATAGAACTGCCAAGCTCAAGTCTTCAGGCACCACGAATCACGTCCCCGGATCTGATCAGCTTCGTTTAAAAAAACAGAATTCAAAATATTTGGAATCCTTTTGTGCTTTTATTTAAGGCTGCACAAAGATTGACCAGAGTTCTTCCACCTGCCAGGATATTTTTTCTCCTTTGCCACAAAAGCAGCATGATGCCTGAAGCTGGAGTTTTTAAAACATGTTAACTACTTTGATATCCACAGTCATGAATTACACAAAATTACAAAGCATTAATAACAACAAAAAAATTTAAAAGCAAAGACAAGAGTTGATGGCAATTGATATTTTCCAAGAGTTATTAAATTTAGTCAGTGAGAGGTGAAGGGGGAATACTTTGTAAACCTTCTGAAAAGAAACCCCATCATAATTAAAATAATCTTTTCTTCTGGGATTTTCTTTGGTGGAAAGGGAATTCTGTCACCCAACTGGTGCTGAATTTCTGTGTTAGCCTTAATTATTTGCTGGCTACCTGCATAGCTCAGCAGTCATAGCTGGGACTCGATTTTTCAGAGGAGCTCCCTACCCGTTTCAGCTCTTGCAATGAAGTCCGTGCCATTGGATTCTGCCTAAACTTTTGAAAAAATATTATTCCTAATGGGTAGGGAAAAAAAAGAAACTTGTTGTTTCTTCTGAAGGCTGAACTAGCAAAGAAAACAAACGGAGAGAAAAGGCTGGAAAGAAATGTTTTTAGCAGACTACTTGCAAAATGAAATCAAAACACATTTCAGAGCCTTTCCTTGAAAGGGATGGGGTGGGAGGAGGAGGGGGAGCAGGAGGCAGCCAGGCTCCAGCGAAGCACGGGTGCTTTATTCTGCGACAGGCAGGACTCTGCAGGGACTGCAGGGCTCTGCTGCCCTTCTCACTTGGGCTACTCCTTTTCACGTTTCGGTAGCCCCCAAACGACAGCAGCTCGAAGTGGGCACACAGGGTGCTGGCAGAGACAAAGAGAGAGGGGCAGAGGGAGCGCTGCAAAGCTGGCACCTGACAGATCCTGTGGATGAGCGGAGCAGAGAGAGGGGCACTGGCTGCAGCATCGCTCCCGGGGCGGCCCACGGACATCCCCCTCCTCCTGCTGCCGGCTCCGTGCGTGCCCCTCGCTCCCTCCCACCGTAATATTCCAGGCAGGGAAGACACCAAACAGGATCCCTGGCTCCAGGAGCGCCTTATCTAAACTCCTCCTCAAAAGAGGAGATGAGCCTATTTGCATTTCCCCACTGAAGCATGGAGGGATGTTTCTCGTTACATTATTCCGTGCGCTCAGGTTTGCCCCAGGCCTGCTCGTAGGCTGCAAGAGCTCTGAAAACACCTGTATCCTTCCCATTTAAATGCACGCTTCAGACAAATCTTTTTTGGAGGCTTTCAAAAGACATAGACTAATATTTTGCCTTGCTCACATGTATTTTTTTTTTTCCTGTGAGATCGCTGAAAACAGAAATTAACCACTTGATTCCCACTTACTCCCCTTGCTTGGATTACTCTTTTATCGGTAAAAGCTTCCCTCCAGGTTAGGCTTTGGATGAGCATCTTTCTCCACAGGAGAAAAAAAAATCCAAAACACCCAAACCTTTGGAAATGCACCGTAATTCAAGCATCTGTCACATACCTGAATGAAAGATTCAAGGGGACTTTTCTATTGGGAAAGTCTTGGCACATTCCTTGTAAGAAAATTCAAAATCCATTAAGCCATCTCTCCTATGGATTTATTCTCTCTGTTGAAAACATCCTGAAAATTTATTACAGCACGGAAAGCTACCACTTCAAAAATGGTTCAAGGCAGCTTCCCTTCGTGTGGGGCTGTTCCCTGCAACAAAAGCTGGAGCGATTGCTGGGACTGGATCCAAATTTTACTGAAGTCAAGGCAAGGATCCTCACATGAGTCCATGTGCATCCATCCCCGGCTGGGTGGAGAAGAAGCTTTTCTGCCTACAAGTAATTGCACAAAAAATTCTTCCTGGATGAGAGTAAACCTGGCAGAAACATTTCAAAAGACCTGAGTTTAAAGATCAGTGGCTGCATTAACAAGTGGTGCCTATGGAAAAAGCTGGGTGCTCTCCCCACACTGCAGGAAGCCGACGGATGCGCTGCCTCCCCCTGTGCCTGGGAGGCTCCCAGCCTCCCCTGTGACTCAGTTTCCCCATCGTGGAAAGCTGTGAGGCCAACCCTCCACCACAGGCACAGCGTGAGGGCTCCTGAAGCCCATCAGTGCTGCACACTGGGGTGAATATTATTATTTACACTTGGACTTAATTACGCAGCGCGTGTACACGATTGTGCATATGCACATGTGGTTACCTTGGTGACAGCTTTATTCTGATATGAAGTGGCCATAAGAGAACACCATAGGGGATTGGCAGGAATAAGGGCAGGAGACAAATTAGTTCCCATCAGTATCAGCTATCGAGAGCCCGATGCCAAGTTACATAACGGGGGGCAAAAAGTCAATGTTCCTTCCCCACGTTTTCTTGGTAGAACACAAATGTCCCTGAGCCTTCCCTCTCCCATCATCTTTTAGTGTCGTTTCATTAAGGATAGAGTGAGGATTTTTCTAATGCATTCAGTAATTTCCCACTCTCCCTCCTAAACGATGATTTCATGTGTAACTGGCAGGAGATGAAATTTCAACAGATTGAATCTCTCTCTCTCTCTCTCTCCTCTGCGCGCGCACACACACACATTCTTTCAGTCCCCAGATAGAAACTGTAATTCCCCTATATAAAAATGGGGGAAAAACATTTTTTTTTTCCTCCTTTTCAAATGTATAACATAGTTGTGAAGGCTAATTATAAAATAATGTTTATACCTTGGAGACCAAGACAGGAGGTTACAAAAATGCTTTAAAAGTCCCAGTGCTGCAATAGAAGAATTTCATTAACTGAAACAAAGCAGAGCTGGTGAAAGTTTGAAAAACAAAGTATGCAAAACATTAAAAAAACAAAGCCAAATCTATTTACTGGTCTGGTACATATCAAACTTTCAAGGTTCACAGTGATTCCTTCACATTCCTAAGTGAAAAATGCAATTAAGAGGTTCACTTTTGTTCCTAAAATCTTGGCCTTGAAATGGCTGTTTCCTTTCAAGCCTGGAGGAAGTGCGGTGCTGACTGGTTCTCAAAGAGTTCTGAGTGCTGCTCTCCCACCCAGCACCCCGCAGGATGAGGCTCTGTGTAACCCAGGCTGTGCAGAGAGTGCCTGCATCAGGAGATGAGCCCCAAGCACCGTTTTGGGATGCAGATGTGCTGGGAGCCAATTCTCCCCCCCACAGGACAAGCTGGCCCTGTGTGATTGTCCAAAGGACCTGTGACGAGGACATGAACCCTGGCAGATGTGGTCTTTACCAGAGAGTAAAACTGGCTCACAGCAGTGTCCCACCGACAGGAATGTCACGTTTTACAATTGCCATATTGCTCGCTGCAGTGAGCTCTGCCTGCCTGGGCCTCGGGCAGGCAGCAACGGCCCAGCCCTGCTATTTCACAGCTGCAGTTCACTGCCTGCATCCCCCAAAAGTAGCAAATCAGAGCAGAACCAGCAGCATCTGGCCCTCACCCTCACCCTCCTGCATGGCCAGGCCCCAAGCACAGTGAGGGTCTTACCTCTGGGACGCTGAGTTCTTCCTTTTCCTCCTCTACAGCACATTCCCAACGCCCAATGCATCCCCTGGAAGAATCATTCCTAGTGAGGGAGTGCTGGGTTTTGGGGCATCCGACCCTGCTGTTCATTTTGGCAAGGTCTGTCCCTCGCAGCAAACCTTGAGCTTCCCTGCCTCAAGCTGAGGACACACGGTTGGGATCACTGAACTCAAAGATGCACAGCTTTTGTCATGGAAAAGTCGTGCTTAATGCCTTACACTGTCATGATCTTCCTACTTGCCCATGAACCTCTCAGCTCCCATCTGTAAAATGGGGAAAATAACACTTCCTTAGCTCCCGGGGGAGCTGTGAAGGTGGAAAGCGCTGAAGAGCGCGTGGCATTCGGAAGGGTTGCAGCTGGAGGCTCCCAGATAGTCACAGCACGGGCTATAACTGCAGTGATATATGTGTGTATACACACACGCACTTCTGAAAGTGTTCAAGAGCATAAATCTGGTCTGAAATCTTGCCCTCGCCTCTGAGGTCCCTGACTACCGATTCCACCTAAGAACGAGTGTTAGTAAAAGATGTCAGATCCCGAGCCAAGGCGGTCTAAAAGTATTTAACTTCTTGCCTATCAGAAATTTTCATTTTATTTTGGCTCACAAAGGACAGCCTTTTTGACAAATATATCAAACTCCTTCCTCCTGCTAATCACAAGGGGCAGGGCGACCCATTAAAGGAGTGAGATGTTCATCCATGTGACAAGCGCGGTCGTTTAATGAAACATAACTAACAAAGCTTCAAAACCTCTGCCATAAAAGTGGCTCTGAATTTTTAAGTGAGACTTCAATGAGACAAAAATCACATTCTCAATGCTAAATATAGCCCCACAAATGCTGAAAGTTTTGCACAAAGAAAGCAGGCTGCACGTTTTCAAAGGCACGTTATTTTTTTGTACCTTTTTTTTTTCCTGATGAGTGAATAGGATTTCACAGAGCTTGCCGAATGTTTGTTTGAGGTATTCTTCTTTAATGAGGAAATTCAGAATTTTCTTGGGAAAGATTTTTCCTGAATTTCAATTGATCTGACTCACAAAACTGAAGACAACGGCTTTGCAAAAACCAAAACCAAAATTTTTAAGAAAACTGAAGTTCACACAAAGCTTCTAAAATCTTGTGCTTTTAACACCTTAGGAAAAACTCTGCGGATAATAAAATATAAAGCAAATTGAAAAAAAATGTTATTGGTAGCAGAACCTTCCCATTCTTATTAAAAGGACTCTTTAATTCTTCAGGATTTTCATACTTTTGTGTGGTATTGTTTGAGCAACAATTTGAGTCTGTTTGTATTTTATTGAGGCCACTTGACCTTTCCCAGGCCTATAGAGTTTTGCGCTCTGTTTCTGAAGAGAGAACATAGACCCCAGGAACGGCAGTATCACACTCACAATCAGGCACTTTCATTTAAATAAAAAGAAAAAAAAATGCTTTAAATTTGAACATCTCGTGGTGCGATCTGTGTCACACAAACGAGGAGAATTCTGTCCTGGAGCAAACTTGCTTCCTGAGCAAACTTGGTTTTCCTCCTTTTTAAGTAGCCTGGGAGATTTATGCTGAACTGACAGCAGTTTTACATTCAGGCAACTTCATTAAAACCTTTGGATCTATTCCTAATTATTTACTTCAAATTTCCCAAAAGGACAGTCAGCCCCTCACTCGGGGGTTTGGTTTTTTTTTTCATATATTTGTTTATTTGCTTTGTATATTTTCCTCTGTGCTAGAAAATGGAATAGCAAAGAAACATAAGAGAATTGTCCATTTGAGAATGTGGCTCTGGAGTTACGGTTCCTCCGAGGGCTCGCATTGGAGTCCCATAAAACTCAACATGGGCTCACAGGCTACTGGAAAATTTACTTACAGGCGTGAATAGTATGAACAACAGAATACACCAAGTGTGAGTCCTTTGCCCTCTTTTCACCTTAAAAAAAGAAACAGTTGAAGGAGAAATAAGAATGGCAGTGAAGGGAATAAAAATTAGGATGAAATATAAAATTATGTCAGAAATATCTCTTTCTCCTCCAGTCTGACACCAGCATTTCTTCAGACCAGACCAGAAGCTCAGTTCTCACTGATTCAAGGGAAGACAACAGTTCCCCTTGTGAGGAAAATGAGAGATTTTCCTTGGATGTGTCTTTGGCTTCTCCTGCAACGAGCTGAGCACAGTTTCTGTCACTCTGAGATGGGGGGTCCCTGTTATAGCAACCTGCTCTGTAACTAACCTGCAGTCCCCTTGCTAATTAAAACCTCTTGTTTCTGATCCACCCCCTGAGCTGCTCCCAGGCTGGCAGGAGTGTGAGAGACACTTTGATTTCATTGTGGAGGAAGCACATTTAGAGGGTTGGGCTTTGTTTGCTTGGAAAAGAGTCACCGGAGGAAGGGAGGATGGGTGATTGACAGCTGTCAGCCACAGGTTTGGCTCACAGTGGCAATCCCTGCCTGCTCCCCACCTCCAAGCACACCCGCAGAGCCAGGAGTGGGAATCTGTGAAGGTTTCACTGCCTCAAAAAATCTGCATGGGTTGTGTGTCACATCATATCCAGATTACAACACAACCAGGGCTTGAAGACTGCCCCATGGTTGATTATTTGCTGATATTTCCTATTTAGTTTAAAACAACATGCTGATTGTATCAGCCATAAAGCTTTATGGAGGTTAGTTTATTCCCCCCTTCAAATGGACTGTTCTCCTCTCTGTCATAAAGTTAATTTTATAGTCTTTGTTCATTTTCCTAATCTGCAAATTACATCCTCCTGTACTCTGATTACTTACTATTGGAAAAACAGACCTTCTATATTTCCCCTCTGCTTCCAGTTTGAATATTCTTTGTATTATCTTGATGACCTTAATCTCTTTTTTCCCCCCCACTGGCCTTTCAAGGAAGCAGCAAATGCACCAGCAACACTAAGTGTGTCGGCCAGAAAAAACACTCTCAGCTCCTGCTCTGTGCTGAGTCCATCTGACTCCCATCTCCTTTTTCTTGCCGTTTTTCTTTTCTCTCTATTTTTTTTTTCCTCCCCTCCTCCTCCAACAGCAAATAGTGTGGGAAGAAATGGAACTGTGACAGGGAGGATTTGGCATCCTTGTAGAAAACCTTCATTTCCTATTGGAAAAGAAGGCAGTTTAATATATTGGGAAGCACGGTATAAATATGCCAGGAACTGACTCTTGAACACATTGCAACAAACAGGTCATTTTCTGTTTGAAGACACATTCGTTCTCTAAGAAGTGTGTTGAGGCACATGCTCGTGTTTCACTTAGAATGGCCACACCCCAGCACTGGGAACAAGAGGAGTCTCATAGGAATTTATGCCTGGGCACCACTGAAGTCCTGCTTGAACCTCAAAAATAAGGCACAGGCAGGTTTCGGACTGCTCCACGTCCTCATGCTACTGGATGAGCATCCCTAGATGCTGAGCTCTGAGTAACTGTGAAAACATGCTGGCAAGCCTGGAGAAGGAAGCCCTGAGGATAGGAAACAAAAGTGTGGTCCCATCCCAAATCCAAGTTCTTCATCACTGTGGGATATTGTCTACTTGTGGTTTTCAACCTTTTTCTCATTGCACATCTCTAAAAATGTGGCTGCAGATGAGCTGATTGACTGTGAACTTGATTTTCTTGTTTGCTTTTGCAAATCCCTTTGAAAGTTCCTTTGAATGCCGTGGGATTCAATGGGCTGTGGTTTGAACATCACAGTGCAGCATCCCTGCTCTGCATCAGACATGGCTGCTATTTATTTACAGGCTACAAAGTGGAGAAAGCAAACCCCACACATTATTGTCAAGATGCTGGACCCTGGTCACAGTCCTCTCTGGGTGGAGCATCCCTGAGCATCTCCTGTGAAGCTCTAAATATCCCAATAAACATTTTCAATTGATGGAAATACCCACATTCTCTCTGTTGGGACAACTGGAGCCTTAACTGTGATGTCTAACCCCAGTTCCTAGCTAGGGAAACTTCCCTTGGAGAGGCCAGCCCAGCACACAGGGCACAGCAATTCCCAACAGCCTGTTGAGAAGCACCTCAAAGTGGGTTTTTCCTCCTGGAGGATGCAAGGGCTAAAAGCTGTGCACTCCTCAGGTGGGAATTCATCTGCTTCCCTGCTCTCTGTGTGTTCCCTCACTCAGCTGCTGCTGCCACTTTGCCGTCTCCCTCCAGCTGCATTTCCCACTCTGCCCACAGCCACCTCTGCCCTTCTCTCTGTGTTTGTCCCCTTGCCCAGCCTCCCTGGCCCTGCCTCTGCTCCCAGCTCAGCCTCACGTCCCTTGGGCTCCTTCATCTCGCTCTTTCCTTCCCTAATCCCCTCATCTCTCTGTCCCATTTCCATCCTTTTCTTCCCCCACCTCCAATTCGCTTTCTTTCAATTTTAAATCCTTCTCAGAGGTCCTGTCTCCGTTTCTCTCCCTCTCTACCTTCCGCCCCTCCTGTCTATCCTGCCTCCTCTCCTCTTTGCCCGTGCAATGCTGAGGGAGCTGCTGTTCACAGTCCCACTTTTCCATGCAGACGGTGGGACTGCTCATGTGGCCCTGACTCGCAAACAGCAGCTCCAGCCGGAAAAAATAAGACACCAATTAATTCTAACGGCCAACTTTTTTGCTTAAAAACCTGACATTATTTCACATGAAAGACCGGCAGCCTCTGTCTGCCTGCAAAGTACCCAGTGCCAGGAACATATTTATAGGAGGACCTGTGGAAGGAAGGGGTTTGGGGTTTTTTTACCACTAGTAAACACAGAGATACGGGGATTGTTTCATTTCGAATGCATGTGCAAATTCTCCAGGGCGCAGCTCGGGGGCCGGAGCAGGAATGGGGCTTTATTTGTAAGCTGTTAGTCTTGGCAACTCCGCGAAATGTTTTCCCCCAAATGTATTTTACACTCATAATTACTGCATGGTGGGTTTATATCAAATCCCTATAACTTCAGATGTGTGACACAATCTATTAAAACCTATACATAATTCAGGGGCNNNNGGGGGGGGGGGGGGGCGGGGAGGGGGCCCGGGGCCGCTCCGGCGGGGCCGTTCCTGGGCTGCCAGCGCCATCTATAGCCGGGCTCGGCCGCCCCCGAGCCCCCCGCTCCCACCGCGATGCTCCGGGACCGCCCTGCCCCGCTCACGGCCAGCGGAGCCCCCGCGCCGGGGCTCTCCGGGAGGCGGAGGCTGCCCTGAGCATCACCCGGCTCACCCCCGCATCCCCCCAGCCCGTGTCCCAGCCCGTGTCCCGGCCGTGTCGCATCCCGGGTCCCAGCTCGGCTCCAGCACTCGCGGCCCTGACTGAGATGCTTCATTGCGGGACAGATCGCTCTCACGTTTGTTTTCCTTTTCTTGCTGTTGCTGCCTCCCCAAGGTGGCTTCAGGCGAGCAGGAGACACCAGACGGGTCAGAGCCGGGGCCATCTGGTTCAGGAGCTTGTTGTGACCAGTGCTCAGCACAAGATGCAGAAGAGGGAGGGTAAGAAATGCCAGAGTAGGGGTTTATTAGAAGGGGGGGAAAATCTCTTGCTTTCGTGCAACATTTTTCTCAGTTTCCATTGTCCAGCAAATGAGCTGTGCCCTCCACAGAACAAGGTGACAGACTGACTTGATGGTCATTTCAAACAAGAGCTAAGCTATCCCCAGGGAGGATGGAGAGGTGGTTGGTTCTTTGGTGAGTTGGCGGGTGTTGGATTGGTCCCAGTGTAAATTCAACTGAGTATTTTGCAATCCAGACAAATGTTGAAGAGAATATGGTGGGAGGGAGGGAGAATTTCACCAAAAGAAAGCTCCAACCTCCCCAGGCTGAAGAACCCACTAAGCTTGGGGAAGAGCCACCAAGGCACTGTTAGGTATTCAAAATACTGAATAGCTGTTTCACAAAGACTTGCCTCAAAAATTAGAGCTGCATTTAAAAGAAAAAACAGCCATGAAACAATGGTACAGGTGGTGCCACCCCTTTCATACTCTGGTTCTTCTCTCTGATGCTCCTGCCAAGAGGAAAGGTGGTACCTCAGAGATGGTACCCAAGCATTGCAGGGAGAGGATGTGGAAGCACCACTGACGGATCATGGAATCAGAATATTCTGAGCTTGAAGGGATACACAGCGCTCATTGAGTCCAGATCTTAAGTGAATGGCCCATAAAGGGATCCAACCCACAACCTGGAACAGAGCAAGTGAACTGGCCTGACCTCCCTGGCTGCAGGGAGCTTCATCGGGGAGCTGTTTCCAAGCCAAGTATTAGCCACCAAAGACAGCAGAATCTAACATGCCTACTTGTATCATTCCTCACCTTAAATGAAGGAGCTTGGGTAAAGTTGGTGTGGCCAGCACCCTTTTCCAAGGGTGTTAGCACAGTACTGAGGTGGAAGGGGTGGGTTACCCACCTCGTGGCAGAGTATCTCTACCTGACTCCACTAAAACCAGGCAACCCAACCAGGACTTTTCACAGCCTGAAGGGCTGAACACGACATTGTCACACAAGAGAGACACCCCATCCTTTACACCTCGCTGAAGTCAGCTGAAGCTCATGCTAAGCCCTGTGTGCACACTCAACAGCACTGGATGAGAACACCTTTCCAAACTGTACACTAAACCTTTCCAAAGTCCATCTTGACCCCTGGAAACTCCAATTTTTGTAGCAAACTGAAAATTCACATTTGCATCTCCCCCGTTCTCTTCTTGAAGAACCCCAGGCCAAAGTTGCCTGCTGCAAGAGGGGCTCTGAAGGTAACACCATCAGCTTTAGAAACAAAACACACTCAGTGTTTCTTTCCTCACTGAGATGCCTGCTGACCTCTTCTCTCATGTAACATAAAACTTTCACACTTCAGCTTCTCTGGGTTTCTTAAAGCAACACTTGGAAACGCAAACCAGTCAACACCTCGGGGAGCCAGGGCACTTGGCTGAGGCACTGCCCTGCTGCTGAGCCAGAGTTACACAGCAGGAGCCAGAGGACCAGACAACAGAGACCTGGGAAAAATGCAGGTAAGGGCTCCTTGCTAGGCAATAGAATCCTCTGGCCATTGCTGCTTCTCCCAGACACCTTTCAGGTCACCACAGTCAGGCTTTTCCCCTCCTCTGCACCTCCCATTCCTGTCCAACATTTTGCCTGTCCCTTTCCTAAGCCGCCTTCTGAAGATAATCCCGAAATGCTGCAGTGACAACACTGCCAGAGCCGCATCTGACATTTGCTGAGCAGAGAGCGTAACTGGAGAAGATCTTGGAAAGTGACTGTCCTCACATGTGGTACTTGCTCACAGGAGAAACGAGACTGAGCTCCAGCATACCTGGGCTATGGTCAAAGCACCCTTGCCACAGAACTGAAGCACGACAGGTTCCTTTGCAGTGTGGAAATTGCCAGCCGCGTTTAATTCTGGGGGAAACGGGACTGAAAACATCAATTGCTCTGGATTTCTGTTTCCTGGCATTTTCCAATGCATTTCACACGCGGTGTTCCTGGTGTTTAAAAGTCTGATAAAGCCGTATGCTCAGCGGGAAGAGATTCCTTTGCGCTTCCTACAGCGAGTGCTTGCTCGTGAGAGGCAGATGGGGTTGCTCCATCTCTCCCAGGCTGGGGTGGGGCTTTGTGGATCACAGGGCAGCACAGGGAGTGGTGGCCAGGCCAGGGAGCTACCGTCAGCACACACTCACAGTGTGCACAGCAGGAGCTGAATATTGATTCCCAGCGAGTATTGCATCACCAAGCTCATTTTTGCTTTTCCCGTTGTCCCACGGAGCCTGAACTGCAGCTCAAATCCCAGAATGCCCCTTATTGGCATTTCTTACTGCAGTGAAAGTGCAGTTTTGTTCTGAAAAGGAGCTCTAGAAATGGTGTTATTGGGTTCCACATTTACTGTATCTTAGTGACTTCCCAGAAAATTGCCTTAGCCTGCACACAAAGGAGTCTCTCTTTAGTTGCAAATTAAACCTGAGATCTAAAAGTGACTTTGGGTTCTGTTGCCACCAGGAATAAAGACTGCAACTGCAGTTTTGCCAGTTGTCCTGTCAATTACTGCAAATTAATTTGCTCATATTTATTTATTTATTGCTGTGCAACACCCCGATAACCACAGCTTTGCTGTGGAACTTGCATCTTTCCTTTGGTTTGCTCAAACACGACTCTTACCTGCTGATCCTGCAAGGGAGGCAAAGGAGGTCAGGGCCCAATCCAGCATCCACCAGACTGGCACGAATGAGTTTTGGATCTGACCTCTAGCAGGTTTTGAAGAAAGTGTTAGTTTTAACAAAGTTGGGTTTGTTGGGGTTTTTTTTTCTTTGTTTGTTTTGCTTTGGTTTGTCTGTCTTGTTGGTTTTTTTTCCTGAGGTCTCGTAAATTTGATTTTTTCCCTGTTTAAAATCACGAGACCTCCTTTAGCTAAAAGATCTTCTTTCTTTTACTGTAATTAGGCAAGCCCTGCTAGGTGAAGTCAGGTGAGCAGTATATAAACCCAGTTAATATAATAACGACACGTGTGATTGTGTGTAATGTGGCAGGCAATTGTACACTAAACAGGAGCATTAGTGGTCACTGCACATGATAACTCACTGTGACACCTCTTATTTCCCCCTTCACAGAAGGAAAGAAAACAGAATAATATCCTTCCCCGTGGCTCCCCGTATTTTACAAAAAGCTTGTCATTAAAGAAGTGTAATTTTCTATTCCAATCTCGACAGACGGTTCTTTTGCATAAAATATTCTCCTGCTCTCTGCCCCTTATTCCCCAGGGCTTGGTTCCCAAAAGGCATCAGTCCCCTTTAGAACAACCTCCAGAGGAACGAGGCGCTCCAATTCACCTAAAATTCAGGGATATCAAGGCTGACAGCTCCACACGCCGAACTCCTGGTCTAAAATGCCCTCTGCTTTTCAGATTCCCAACAGCCGAACTCTTCATCGAGCAACTCGAGTTGTTTGCATATTAGAAAACAATCAGTACACGTCAAGGAAAATATCAATGTAGATTTCTTTCCACTAAAACCTGTGTATTTGTGTATAAATGAATTAGTTATAAAATGTATCAAGCTTGACAAATAAACATTTTATCATGTAGAACTGTAATACTACAGATATTCATCATCTTACAGCGAAGAACTGTTTTATAGGAAATATCTAGTCTTTTATGTTTTTATAGAGTGGTTGAAATATTTTGCGCAAAATGCTTTTAATAAAAAAAAAAAAATCACCTTTTCTTCCTGAAACAAAATTTGTCATTAAAAATTGTTAACTTAATTAACACAATCCATTTTCCTTGGCATTCCCTGTGCCTGTTTCTGCTGATACTGTTATTAAAGATTTGATCAGAATGGTGTTTCAAATTATTTTAAAATTTGTTTTCAAAATCCCATCTTTTCTTCCAGGAAAGTCCTATTAAAAAAAAAATGAAAGAGAAACTTGAAAAAGGATTCTGGAAAAGATCTGGGGATTTTTTGGAACACGTTGCAGAAAGATTTTTTTTTAAAGAGTTGAAGTGTAAAATCACTATAAGTACTAGAGAGGAGACAATGTTCAACTCTTTATGCTGTTTCCTTAAAAATGGTTTCTTTAGTTTTGAGCAGCTTTCTGCATTTCTGCTTCTGGGGAAGGCACGATTTGTCAGAACTTTTCGGATCATCCATCATTTAATACTCCATCACCTTTTCCAGCACCGAAGCTTGGCTGGATTATCGCTGCTGAGACAACACAAACACATTTCCACAATAGATGTGTTTATTTTAGTGCACATTATAGGTGTGCACACAGCGGAGCGTTCCCTGGGAAATGTGTTCCTAGAACACATAACTATAGAATCTACTCTCCGTAAAGTAATGCTTACTCATAGATAATTGTACATAGGGAGGATAGAGGCGAAATCCTTCATCTCTGTGCAATTTTGTGAGCGAGGGCTTTGCAAATGGAAGTTCAATAGAGCCACCCTGGCTGGAGCACAGCGCGAGCCGGAGCCGCACAATTCTTATCTCGCTGGTGGCTCTCGCAAGGGAAGATATGAAAGTCTCGTTCTTTCATAAGAGAGCTGCTTGGAATTGAGGATTGTATGGTTCTGGGGAGACTCACTGTATAATATCAGAAATTGCTAGACATTTGAAGACAGAAATGTCTTTCTCCTTTGAGTATTGCATCCTAAGTGCCAGCCAGAAATGATTTATACATGCTCCTCCTTATTATGGACTACACATAATAAGGGCATGATAGAAATCGTATCTGCATAGATTCAGGCAGTTCCAAGAGATCTGCTGCCAGTTTTGTTTGACAAGACACTCAATCAAGTGAAAAGGTTCAAAATATTTCAGGAGGAACCTCCTGCATTTTTAAGACCCAATATTTGTATCCGCGTAACAGAAATCCTAAGTGAGAGCAGCATTAGCCTATATTCGCCCCAAGTTGCATTTTGCAAAGAGGAAAATATTTTGAGCGTGGCTGCCAGTGTTTTAAAATAAATATTTTATTCATTTCATAATTTCAAGTAAGATCCAACACATTCCCGTTTCATTTTTCCTTCTTTGGAAGAATGCGAAACGGGATAATAATGTGCTGGAAAAAGAATCTCAGAACCCTTTTTATATATTATTTTATTAATTGGGCTGGGGGAGTTCCATTATACTCCTTATTGCCTCTACAGCTCTCTTCAAATCCTACTTGATCTTTGAAATGCAGGTCATTTTCCAAAGCAGCAGATGCATAAAGAAAAACAGAGCACTTGTGAGGATTTTATACAGAGAGAAATTATAGTGATGGGAATTGACATTCCTCAGAGTGCATCAGATTTTCCACGGAACGTTCCACTGCTCTCATCGAGGCCCAGTTCATCCGAACTTGAGCAATCCCACTACAGCGAGCAGTAAAACTACTCAAAGGAGTAAAGCTTCACAGGACTGGCCTCTGACAGGCAAGGAAGGAGGGTAGATCTTGACCTTAAAAACCCAAAAGCAGCTCAGCCAGAGGGATTGGCTTGGCTGTCGCTCACGGAGTTAAACCTCCCCGCCGCCTCCCACATCTTGAAAATCCATGGACATGCAAGTCATTAGGCTGCTCCTAGAAAAGCTCCTTTTCTGAGACAATATCGTGCAGCCCAAACTGAGTCATGTGTAGGCCAAGAGGCTGTGCCAGAGCAAAGCACCGAGGAGTAAAACATTCACTCTTCCAGCACTTACTGCACTGACAGCTTGATAAAGTGGTTCGAGGCATAATGTTCAAACAGAGGGAGAAAAAAAAATTAAAAATGTAATAATAAAGTTAAATGTAACTGTTTTAAAGTATAATTCTTTGGAGAGCTCAGTTTTATGTTGGGCCGGCATTTGAAGCTGCACTAGTCATTATTAACGGGAAGCACAGATAGAGGAGATTTAAATCACTGAAGTAATAAAATCTGAACGAGGGCTAGCACCTTGAAAGGCTCTTGGAGAGAAGATTGCATACAAATGCAATTAAAACGATGCTTATAAAATACTAAGATGTTAATTGGGTTTAGTCCCAGAAGCCCCAGCAGTACAGTATGTCAGAAGTTAGCTGGTTTGAAGTTTAAAAAGAGTGGTTTAATTTGTACACCTTGTCCTAATTACGAAGCTTTCTGCAGCCTGTGTATCGGCATGGTTTATTGTAGCTTAGAGCTTTGTAAAACAAACACACACCAGTTAATTGGGTTATTGCAATGGAAAATTGGGCTGCAGAACTGAAACCTTCCTTGCTAGGGTTTTTTTACAGCTTGTAATGAACGCTCCAGCAATGTCAGGATAGACTGATTTGTAAGGTGTGCAGTTTACAACTTGGTTATACCGCTGGTCCGAAAAATAGGTGATACAGTGAAAACAAAGACTAGCACGATATAATGTTGCTGAGCTGGTGGGTTGAAGCCCCAGCTGGCTTATTTATATCTTGCAATCCCCCCAAATACTCCAGCAGGTCTGAACTCCACATTCCCACATTCGAGAAAGGACCATAATAAGGCAGGGAGAGAATACCGTGGTTCTTCTAGGAGCCCGTGGAGGCTGTGAGCACCTGCTGGGGGTCCTGTGAGGTTGTGTGGTTTTCCTCATAATCAGTAAATAAATACTCAGAATAAGAACAGAGTAATACAAAGAAAGGGGCAGAACGGGAGACGTTGCTGTTCAAGGGCTGCTCGACACCGCTCACCTGGGAATTCATTTGTGCCATTCTTTGTATGAATGGACACTTCCAAGTGAAAATCCAGCCTCTCCCCTCCTGTCTTGCTTCAGTCCAAACTTCACAGAGCTGGGGGTCTCAGAGCACACTGCAGTCAAGTCCTTATCCAGGTCATGAAATCTCCCATGTGAGATTTGCTGTTATTTATTGTTAATCAGGATCTGAGCCTGACACCCCTCAAACTCATACTGAGTACACAAAAAGTTGCATTTCTGGGGTCAGTGGACTCACCCTAACAGGGAACATTTAACAGGAGAGAAAACCAAACCCCAGCCATCAGCTCAGGAGTGATCACAGAGACAGAGTGACCCCAAACTTCCCACCCTGCTCCGGCTCTGCCATTCGAGGCCAGATCCCAGGAAAAGCTTAGAAACTTTGGGAACCCTCAGATGCTGCAGAGGATGATGTGACAAACATACGGCTCTGATTTGGGTCCTTGATGTGGGGACTCCCTTCAACGAAGGGAATTTCTCCCCTGCCTGCCCCAGGAGCTGCTCTTTGTTGGTCACTTTGGGACAGGTTTCTGCTGAAAAGCAGCGAGGTGTTCAGGCCCATCTGGGTCTAGAGCTGCTCCTCTGCAGGTTGGAGCTGTATCTGTTTGGAGAAGCGTGGGAGCACACACCGTGGGAAAGCTGGTGGTGCACTGGAAAAGTGGAAAGTCTAATTTCCTGCATTTTTCTCAGAAGTGTGACTGCAACAGAGCCGTGCCCAAAGCCTCTGGCAGCAAGGACCTGGAGACACTGTATATCAAGGAACGAGTCAGGGCACAGCAGAGCTAATACAACGTGTCCCACAGTCCTACAGCCACCAGCCCGCAGGACACAGGAGGAATGTCCCTTCATGATCTCATTTATATGTAATATTTGTATCATTACGGGCACAGCTGGCTGGTTAGGCACTAAAACAGCACTTTAGTTAGTCTTCAGGTAGCAAGTAAGTTTCTGAGAGGGAGGAATGGTCATGCAATCAGAACTCAGTCAGAAACTAGCTTTTTGCAGCCCAGGTGACATGACTGGCATCAATCCATCACATACAATGGGCCTAACCTTCTGCAGTCCTGACACACGTCAGAGAGCTCAGAGATGTGTAATAGGATGTACCTGTAAAGAGTCCTTAATACATACAAGAAAGCGATATAGGGTTTGTATCATTACCACTGGTGATGTTTGATGGCAAATAGGTGCTTAGAAAATCAACGTGATCCCTGGGAATTCCGGGTTTCCAGGTTGACCCTTCCCCCCTGTCCCAGTTAGCAGCCTGTCCACACAGCCATCAGTTGCCTTTAAAGGTTGCAAAGCCCTGCATTTTCCTGTCTGGAGTAGCTGCCACCCCAACTGCTGCATTTGCATGCTACTTAAGGTACATCAGGGCATAATCTCGCCTCGTTGAGAAGGGGATTTACATACACAGCTTCCATTAGCATTTATAGGCAATACACATATAACTCACAGCCCAACGCAGAGTGAAAATACAATTATCATAACCATTGCCACATTGCACGGGGGCTTGGGCATTCCGAGGCAAAAGTCTAATTAGCTCTAAGCTGCAGAAGATTTGAGGGTGGTAGTTTCTTTTTGACTTACTGCTCAGTGCTTGGTCTGAATATTCAAAAGTATTGTTGCTTTTTAAAGTGGCTCCTTCATGGCTCACTGTGTCATGTCAAAACTCCCTTATCTTGGTGACTTTTTGTACAGGTCCCTGCAGGCGCATTAAGATACATTTTTAGCCTGTTCTGTTGATCCCTCTGTTCTGGCTTCATTGTTTATAAATGCCGAAGACCAGTGCTGCAATGGTAACACTTTTATTTTTTATTCACCAGGATATGCAAGCAGTGAAGTTATGTAACACTAAAAGGAGACTTACATGCGCTATTTCCAGATAAATGCATTTTCTGTGTGCTGAATTCACTTCAAAAGTTTATGATATTTGCAAAAATGGCAGCTCAAGTCCTCATCACATGGGTCTGCCAGCTTTCATTGTGTGCAGTGATCCCCAAAGTTGGGAACAGTCACTCTTGGCTTCCTGTGCAGGCAAAGAAGAGAGAGATGCCCTGCCAGGACACAATTAAGATTTTAGGTGGATTGAACGATGCTCAAGAAAGCCTATTTCTATTTATTGAGATGAGACATTTTTCCCACTTTCTCCATTCCAGCTGTTGTACCTAGAATCCCCTTGACAAAGTGCTGATTTTAGGATGTTAGATCCATAGCAATAATGGGGTAAAAGCCCAAGTCTGAAGGAGCACCTATTACAGAACAATTTCTTTTAAAGGATCTCTGAGAGCCAAGTGCCTGTAAACTTGTTTTTTTACAGGAGGCCAAGACTCAAGGTCTTTTTTGCAGTTTCACTCTCTCTACAGAATGAAGGGTTTGCTTGAATAAGAAATAATGAGCAAGACCTTCAAGGTTTAAGCTTTCCTCTACTAAGAGGCACCACAGGATTCCCAGCAGCTGCCGACAGCCACTAGCACAGCTCAAGTGGGCTGCACATTATGCCAAGTGCTCCCAATGCCACTTGAACTCTGAAGTGCATCTCCAACCACAAATAATCTCCTGTCTCAAGAGCCTGCAAACAAGCTTAACTCCTGGGCTGGATGGGGGGGATCTTTTTTGCTACTCCTGAGGTTGCAACTTCACGTTATAGCAAGCTGGTTGACTGGAAAGCCCCTGCCAAAAGGGGGATCCCAGCACAGCCTCCATCTCCAGCCACGTGCCTCTGCGTGTCCCTTCCCTGCTGGATGTGTTCATCACACGGTCACTGGACAGCTCAGGCATCAGGCTGACTTGCAAAATAAACGAATGTTTTCCTGCTAGATCAGCCACTCGAGTCGACTCATTCCGTAAGGACACCAGCTCCTAGAAGTTGCATCTCTTGGGCATTCTGTCATTCCATGGAAAACAGGGAACTTGTGACAAAAATAATCTCAACTTTTTCACAAATCTGTTTTGACCAAAAAGTCGAGAGGTGGAGGGAATGTGATGAGGGAGGATGGAATGGAAAATTTTCAGCAAGCAGTTTCCAATGAGCTGATGACTTCTTGTAAACACATGGACAATTTGGAAACTGAAACCACCCATCAAGTCACTGGGCTGCCTCTCTGCTGAGGTTGCCTTCCAAAACAGGGCACTGCTGACCCCTTCCAGTCCTGCTCCTCTCCCAGTTCGAGTATCCCACTCAGGCCCAGCATGCAAGAGCAATGCTCCTACGGCCAGGATGAGTCTCTAGATTCAAAAGTAAACATTGGCCTCTCCTTTCCCTTCCTGGGAGTGTTGACAAACTCCGTTGCATCAGTGATGGTGTGAACTCCCAGAGAATTCCCTCTGCTGTGGCAGCGCTGACATTTCCATCCCCGTCTGACTCCTCCAGAGGCGCTGCCAGCCCGCTTTGTTCCGCTCGCTGTTCTGGAAATGGGAGATAAGTGACACACTCCAACTTGCTGAGGGCTTTGGGAAAGTCATCGTGCTGGAGGAGCTGTAGGAGAAGTCTCCCTGGGAATAGCAGCTCATATTTAACCTCCCCTAGATCATGTCAATGTGAGTCTGGAGAGAACAGGTCTTTCATTTTTCTTCCTCGGTAAGCTACCATATGCACCTCATCCCCCACTTAAGCTAAGAGATTGATGGCTAAATTGCTTAACCCTGGTGTTTTTAATTAATTACGTCTACTTCATAGAAGGTTTAATACAGTAGTTTAATTTAGACTTTGCTCAGTGCATGATATAAAATCCAGATTTATTACTATTTTTTATCAATTTTTATTTTTATATGATTCAATCACATAAAAAGACTAGTGTATGTTATAGACTCTAAAAAGTGATTCCCTGCAGGTATTGTAAAGTACAGGGTCTATTATATGACAGTAGTGTGTTTATAGCTGAGGTTTGGTGCATTGTTCAGGAATCCCTTCAAAGATGACTTACAGAAAAGACATTTTATCCCATAAAATAGTAAGGGAATGTACCCCTTCTTTCTAAATATCTTCTCACAGTGCTTTTAGATAACACTGAAGTGTACGGGATAACCCTTGCTTTAAGAAAGTCAGGACTAAAAGGAAAAAATACTTTGAATCTTTAGAGACAAAAGGCACAATAGTTTGTTGATAGCTCTTTTGTAAAAGACCTGCAGAGCTGTAATCCGGTGAAATTCACCGTTACTCTTGGTTAATGAGCAATTTGTTAGTTAACAGATGTTGTTATTAACATGAGAGGTACCTGGTTTATAACAGCAATACTTAATCACGGTGTGGGGTGGCAGAATCATTTATAAGAGCCAGTGCAGTGGCATTGTGGCAACTCTAAGTGCTGCCATGTGGGAACACAAGGTGAAGGGGTCACATATCTATCCTGGTGCACGTGTTTGTGCTCCCTTTTGGGCGATTCTGGTGCACCTTGCCAAATTGAAGCAAAAGTTACTTCAGAAGAAATGCAAGTGAAGACTGCATGGAGATCATTTTAGTCAGGGAGGTTGTTATAGTCTCTTGATTTTATCAGTCATGTTCTGTTGTGTAAATCTGGACCCACGAACATAAAAAGTGTAAAAGATCCTGAAGCACCGAGATGACCCAGGAATGGAGGTCACACAAGGACCTTGCCTATCCAAAAGACAAATTGACAGGTCCCTCTTTCTATAACGTGACACTGTCAGAGGCTTCCAGAAAGCTGGGGAATGTTTCCCTCTTATGGAGCACTCAGTTTCCAGAGCCTGTTTATTCAGATGATTGGTTTTTGTGGGGAGTCACACAGCTTTGGCCCAGGTTTATTTCCCATTATTCCAGCTGTTAGGTAAGTACTCAAAATCTTTGTCCTCTTCCTTGAATTTTGTCCCAAGGAACCCAGGCAGTTCCCTTTTTTTTTTTCTGAGGAAATAACACCAGAATTGTTTTTTGTCTTATTTTCCCAGAGTGATAAAGAAATACAAGGGCACTTATGACTCTTGTGAGGGAAACAGAGCAGAATGAACACACCGAGGGACTCTCACGATGCCTCTCCTGCCCAGCTGCCAGCTCAAAGCAGGATCAGGCCATGCCATGAGGAAACCCTACTAAATTAAAACAGCAAAACAAACAAGCACCTTCTAAACATCAACCTGACTTTCGAGATGAAGAGTTATGTCTGAAAAGTCTCAAGGTTTTTATGCTACATTTAAATCCTTCATAGTGCACAGCCACTCCAAAACACGAGCGGCGACCACTCTACATAAGAAAAAAATGTCTTGACACTACCTGTAAACCCACATAGAAAATTCTACCTAGGAAGACCCTAAAAAAGGAAACTGGGATACTTCATGTCACCAGATTTAAAATCATGAGAGTAGCAAGCAGGCAGGAAGGATTCAACTGCACCTGATGCCTTTTGCTTCCAGTTCACCAAACATTTCCTCCTTCCTGTACCTGTCTGACCTGAGCAGATCTTCAGCCAGACAACCTTCATTCCTGAGTCAATGCTCTCAGTCACTGCACAGGCTGCTCTAAAAGTGGTGGCAGCTTAATGCAGGTTATCGATAAGCCGAAGACATCAGAGCCCCTGGTATAATCAGCACCCAGCAGGACTTCAGCAGCAGCTGCACAACAGACGAGGAGGACTCGGAGAGAAGCCACTGCTCGGTACAACCTTCCTGGATTCCCCAGGGGAAAATCATGTAGCTGCCCAATGGTCAGTCCTTCCAGAAAAGAGAGTGGATTCTAAGGATGCGAAAGAGCTCCAGATCTTCAAGTTAGCAGCCCAAGAGTATCCCTCTGTAAAGCAAGAAGAGTGGGGAAAGAAGTGCAGGTTTTATTTCCAGCTCTTTCCTAGGCAGTGTCAACTCAAAGCAAGAACCCTTAGTATCTATCATGCAGATGTATTGAGGCAGGGCAGTTGACAATAAAGGCACAACAATATGTGGTTTGACAAAAAGCTCTATTAGAAGAAGGAAAAGCGCAGGTTAAAAGGTAAGCTTGTGGCTTAGATCCAAATCAGCATATTGACTCAGCTTTACAGATCCCCAGCCCAAAATGAATTCCACACAATAACTAAGCAGTTGCCTTCCAAAGGTTTTAAGCCTATTTGCGCCGTGTTTGTTTTGGAATGGCCGATAAAACAGCTTTAGATGATGTCAAACAGTGCTTAGGCCCATACAGAGGGAGACAGCTGCTCAGATAAATACTCAACCCCCCAACCACGTTCTGTTTTATAAGTCGTCAAAAGCTCTTTGAAAATCTGCTTGATACGTAGCTGGGAGCTAATGTGGCTTCCTCACACCTGCCAAAGTGCTCTGGGCAGGTCAGGAGCAGGCAGTAAACTCCCCCACCCGTCTGAGCTTGTGCTATTATTTCTTCTCAGGAAAATTATAGAGCCTTCTCCTATCTTTCTGAAGAGCAAACTCCATATGACACCGCAGTGCCCGAGATCAGGTGCTGCCACATAAAAATTGCAGAGAGTCACAAGCATCCACCAGCAAAGCTGCCCAAAGGCACTTCCCATCATTTCACTTGAGACAAATGCTATTGCCAGGCCAGTCCCTCACACTATTCCTTCTCTCTGTATCCTTTTCTCCATTGCTCCCTTTGACCTGTAAATAAAACCCCTCAGGCCTGAACTGTGCCTTTAGCCTTGGATTTTCAGACAAATGTGAACTGCATTTCAGGTGTAATGTATGAAAAGCACTGTGTAAGCTCTGAAGAGAGAATCATTCCAGTGGTTTGAGGATGAGGGAAGGCTCCAGTCTTTATCCATGTCACACTGGTGTCAATTAGGAGTAATTCCATAAAAGCCAAGGAGATAATCAGAGTTAAGAGCTGAAGGTGCTCTGTGGTCCCACATTCAGTCTCGGTGGCCACATACAACCCTAAGTGGTTAAGAAAATGCTCCATGTGCCAAGGAAAACACAGAAGGTGCTTTAGAGCCCAACAGCACTTACATTTAAAATCCTGAGCCCTGGTGTAGAACCAGACACTGGCAGAAACAGTAACTCGGAGGGACGAGTTCTGGTGTCCCGTTTATCTTTGCTGTGAATCAGGAAAAGGGAGGGAGGGCAAGGAGCACGTTGCTGAATTGGTGTTGTGTTTCTGTCAGACAGGGCCGAGCCAGACCAATGTACCAACTACAACAATATTCTCCTGGGCACAGAAGAAGGAAAAGCTTCCAAGAGATGTTTGAGAAAAAACATCTGTGGGTGGGCTTCCTGCAAATGCTTGATTCCAACACACCGACCTGAGTCCTTCCTTGGAAGACAAAGCGACAATTCCGGGCATAACATACACAATTTTGATCCCATAGTGCTCCATGTTGCTGGTTAGGAGAGGTGGTTGGTTAATGGAACTTTGCACAGATTCATGTCCCTGCCTTCGCTTCAGGGGACTTGAACAAATGCTTCAGAAAAAAAACCCCGAGGCAGCAAAGTGGAAAAAATCAAAGGAAAAGACCAGTACATCCTTTGTCCATAGTGGTCTCTGTGCTATGACTTATCCAAAGTGTGGATCAGAACTGCTAGGATTCCTCAGAGTTACTGAAAACCAACACAGCTACTTCCTTCTGAAATGTTGATGAGGAGTCGAAACTTTCAGAGAAGGTGAAAATTAAGGCAGATTGTTTGATGGCAATAATGGTTTCTTCAATGCAACATGATCATTTGCTTTTTAGAAAGAGGAAAGAAGGGATAACATGGCCAACACCAATCAAACCATTCACAATGGCCATAAGAGATGGAGCTGAGGCCTTCAAGTACTACAAAGAAGCCAAGTAGGGTAAGGAGAAAGATGACAAGAAGTTGGATACAAGTGCAAAATTATTTCCTTTCCATTCAACATAATAATAGACCTACAGCTGACCTTGAAACTTCCAAAAGGTGCCCTTGTATTGAGGCCTGGAAACAGTAGAAACAGCAGAGGCCTTCTGATCTCTAGGAACTTCACTCACTCACTGAACTTTTGAGCTGTCATTTCCAATAAACTTGGCTACAGATGAACCAGAACTTTTTTTTTTTTTTTTAAAAGGAAGACTATTCATAGTTTGAAAAAAGAATTGTGGGGATTTTTTCCCTTTGTCATTCCATTTGACGTCCAAAAAAACTACAATATCCTTGTGGAGTAGAAAGCGAAATAGATGGAAGAGGAAAAGCAGTAAGAATAATGTTACAATGAAACCACAAGCAACAGAAGAGGAAATGTTAAAGACCCCAAACCCAAAGAGAAAAATCAAGCTAAGAGCACATCTTTAAAGCAAGTGAGACCCAAATGTGCTTAGGGAAATTAAGCGATTCCCTATACGAGCCACTTTCTCATTTTAAAATGGGCTGATAATGATTAGCAACCAGCATATTAAATGAATATCTCTTTCTACTATCAAAAGTTTTAACTCGCCTGTACCAGACTTGACTCCTAAACCCAAGCAGTTCAGGAAGGTGACCTGAGATGACAGCAGAGGATGACACGCTATTGACTACAGTGAAGAAGTAGGAGGAACGATTGTGCCTATCAATTATTAAACAGAAAGAAAGGAAGGACCTGGTGAATAACTAATACATGGAAGGTTCCACCTCTGTGCTCCTGGCAGACTTTGATAGCCTGGATTTATAAGAAGAGGAAGCTTTACTACAGGGAAAAAAAAACCCATAAGTGTTAAATGATCAAATAGCTTCTCTTTAATTAAATAGTCATAAAAAACTTCTTTGCTGACAATCTGACATAAAGCTGTGTAATCTTTGGGGTACTAGGCAAATGTTCCCCACATTATTCAAATTGCAGAGCACAGAGTTAGACAGCAATTATACTAAAGACTAAATCCCTGAGTCACTTAAAACCTCCACAAAATGCTTGGTGGCACTGTTAATGTAGCCAGTTAAGAAAATCTTGGCTGATGAATGGGAAGAGAAACAGAACAGAAATAAATCCCTATGCCTACTCTGCAGTCAATAGATTTGTCTTGTACTTTTTTCAAGCTGGGTGTTTTTCACCTCGTGCAGAGAAGCAAAGCAAAATTTAGGCTACGTTTACGTTCGTGTTAGCCAAAGCTTTCCAAAGCTCCCTGAATACTCCCTACCTGCTCCCATGAGTTCTGTACATGGATTTTCATTTTCAAGCGGAGAAGGATTGCAATTTTTAACTTGTTTCAATCGTGCTCCCACTTCCTGTCATTCTGTGCCTACTCTGCATCTTGTATATTGACCTTTCCGATGTAGCAGAGATTTACTAGCAGAACTACCTTGCTGAGGCCCTTTAGGTCCCAGAAATAGAAAGAACCTTGCCAGAGGTAGATGCATGCATGAAATGAGATAGCATATTCTACATCTGATAAAGCTTCCTTGGCTTAGCTGTCTGAAAATCATTACCTGCATCTATTTCTGTGACACGTATTGATCAAAAAAGTGCGTATTTCTTACCGGCTCTCAAACCCCAAAGTTTTAGCCAGATATGAGCTGAACTGACGTGCCTACCAAAATGGTAATATGCTACAAGAAAGGCACAGAAAAAACCTTCCCTTAACTGATGCCTCTTACAATAGAGTAAGCAGCAAATGGCACCAAATCTATTCTCTTCAACTCCTGATCCACTTTTAGGAATAGAAGTACAATTTGCCTAATGACCTTTGTAACAAAGAAGTGAAAAAAAAGGTTTCTAAGCTTCATGACGATGAGAGTAATTCATAACAAATCCACTGGCTCCTGTGGCATTACCTCAGCCTTACACCACTGCATCCAGAACTCCCTCAGCATCAGTGGAGCTGCAGCAGGTTTCCTTTGCTGCCTTAGATCCAGATCCCACCATAAATCTCAAGTTTCATGTGGCTGGGAAGGAGGAAGTTTTGCTTTTCGAGTCTACCATGAGCTGGCAGTGGTAGTTTTTTTAGAAGGCTGTTGATATTTGCATCCATCTCAGATCCACAAAACGTCTCTAGCATGGGAAGGTCCAGACCTTCGGATAATTTGCTTGATGGGAGAACTTTTAGCAGAGAATTTTGATCCAGAACTAGAAAGGGAAGAAGCGAAGCCAGGGGACTTGGGATCAGAGGTTTTGCTCTGACACATCCTCGGTTATCTACAACATGGAGAGTCACCTTCAACATTGAAAGATCTAACGAAAAACTTACCATCAACCTGCAAGGTGCTGAGGACTTCCAGCTCCTTTTACACATGGTGGGAAGAGGGCAGCTTGCAGAACAAGGCCCTGTGAGTGCCAGGAACACCAAGGGCCCCTTCCAGCTCCTGCACAAGGAGCAAAGATCCTCGGTCACACCAGAAACTGAGCACCAAAGACTGAGCACAGGCAAGCTGGTGTTGAGGCACTGGCATAGGGATGCCTCACTGAACAGTTGGGGTTTAATAGGCTGGATATTGTCCCAGCATTTGGTATTCATAGATAATAATAGAGATTAGGTTTACTTAATGTATTTGCTATTTAGGCAGATGATTCATGTTAAGCCATCGGCATTCAGTGGCAAACATCATTAGTTCAAATTGTATGAGAGAAAGGCCCAGGAAGAGGAGCCGCAATCTGGCCTCTATCATAAACAGCTGTGTTTCTAAATCACCATTTTCGGGTTGTTTCCTGTAGTTGTTGGTATATACTGTACACTGAAAATTAGGCCTCAAAAACACTTATTAAAAATTTATGCAGCTTATGACAGGCTCTTTCAGAAACATAACCCTTAACTAATTCATGTTCACTTACCCTGCAGTTTTCTATTTATAATACTTTACAATTTCTGTGTATTTGTACTATAAATTATTCAGTAACATCAAGGTTTTTATTTTGATGAGAGAATTTTTGATGAATTTGACAGAGTAATTACTTCAAATCCTGTTCTGGATCGCTATGAAAATATTTAATTTTATTTACTCCAATAAATAATTAAAATGTGAGAGTAGCAAGCATACTTGCAGAGCCTTATAGCCTGTGACTTCTGTTTGCTTCTCCCTAATTAAAATAGCAATGTTTATGTGTGTACTGATTTAAAATAATAATAAATTACCAACTGGGAAGGGACATCTAAAGGAGGAGGAAAAAGGCTCTTGTAGCAACAAGCACAGTCTTAAACACAGGAAAAACATTCAGCAGAAATAGGAAGCTATTGATTCCCCAAGACTGTTAGAGAGGAGCACTAGAATCCCAACAAGGTACACGTTACACAAATGAAGATTATTCCTTTTATGAATCCAAAGTCTAAGAAGGGGCAGTCTTTTAGATGCTCCCAGCTGATTCAGCAACACCAAGTTAAGCTTAGCTTGAACACAGGAACAGCTCCGCTTACTTCAAGAACATTCACACTCAGGTTTAAATTAAAATATTGAAGTTCTGTTCTAGCAGCAGCCTAAATCTTCTGCTAAATCGAAGATTAAAATTACAGTGTCTCTTAACCATCTCTGAATTAATCTGAAACAAATACTCTTTGCTCCATTGAGGGTAGCTCGGGTCACAATGGTCACTGGTAAGGGCTGCAGTCCTCTATCTCCTCCAAAGAATTTGCACGACTCAAATCTATTCCTAAGTCTCATATGTAATTTTACAGCTTTCAAGTCACAGGGTTCAAAGACAGAAAAACAGAACATGTAAAAAATTGAGAAAGAAAGAAAAGCCTGAACCCTCAGAACCTCTTAAGTATTTTACAAGGCACAATCAGGCACATATTAAAAGTTTCTAATTACATCAAGCATGAAGGTGCATAGTCATCATACAGAATAACTGGTTAATTACCTCATCAATTGGCTTCTGTTTACATTAAAACCTGCTCGTCATTGCCAGGTACAATGATGATCTGGTTACCCACAGGCTGGTCACTGACAAAACCCAACATTCCTTGACAAACTCTGTATTTCACAGGATTGGAGTGAAGTAGGGATGGGACACTGAACAAAAAACTGCAAGGAAAAGTAGATATAGTTTGCTTTTTTCTAAACTATTTGCATGGCTGAGAGAGGTAAATCCCAGCTGATCCTAGCTGGTGATGGAGGATGGAGATTTTTGGTGCTTTAGTCGCAGGTATGAAACGAGTGACAGTCGCCAAACTGTGGCTGAGTCAGAGCCAGTCGTGGGCACTTTGCCAGACTAATGCAAACTGGACAGGTGAGATCTCAGCCCAGTCCCCCCTGGACAGGTGTTCAAAGCTCCCCAAAATGCCAACAGCTTTGAAACAAATCGGTGCCAGCATTAGCAGAGAGGATGTAATCTGAATATTCACAGGGCTGGTGATCTGAGTGACAAAGCCTTTGGGACCCACCACTACCCCCAGTTACCCCACAACCTCAGCAGGGTCCACCTGTGTATCTGAGGCACAAATTCCTTCATCCTCAAGTACCTTCCCATGACACAAATAATTTGCAGGCTAAGCACCACAGGAGGAGATTTTAATCTCAAGCACAGGCCACGGCACCCTGCAAAGGGCTCCAGACGCAGTGCTACACCATGGGAACTCACTCCCAGCTCCCTTAAAGCTTGGTCACTCTCTCCTTCACAGCAACCACACACACACATATGGACACACATGGACAAAACCACACCCTGTGATTTCATGGTGAGCTCAGATGTGACTGGGAGTCACAGCAGGTAATAAATCCTTGCTGCCGGTATCAGGTTGGATTGCAGGCCGGTGGGTTAATCTGACAGCACACCCTAATAACCCGACTTTCAGCTTGCTGCACAAGCAATTTCTGTGCAATGTGCCATATTTCTGTGGCAGTGCCTCAAGCTGCAAGGAGTAACACGTTCTGTCACAGGCTGTTGTAAACACTCGGGCTGCTCGGCGTGTACCGCGCACGATTCGTCTGAGCGGAGACCTAAAATCTTACACCTGACTGTTCCGCTCACTATCAAGCCTAAATAAAGCCTCGATGGCAGAAGCAGGCAGGGAACACAAACCAGTTGTGACTGGTGCTCAGAGCTGAGCGCTGAGGAGCAGAAGATGTGGTGGGGTTTCTGTGCTTTTTTGTAGAGACAGTGGAAGTAGCAGCGTTAAGGGAAGGTACAGCCCAGGGAGGTGCTGAACACCAACCGAGCACTGCCAGGCGGTGGGAGAGGAGGAATTGGAGCTTTCTGGGACTACACTCCCAGTGTTCACCTGGCAATGGGTTGAGGTACAATGTGATTTTCAGCTGAAGGAGGTCTGGTAGCTAAAAGGAGCACAGGAGGCCTATTGGACTTCTATTCCTGGCCCTCCTATTGATTTGTTTGTAACCTCAGGAGAGTCCTGTCTGGGCCAAAATGTTCTCAGAGTGTAAGCCAAAAGTTAATTTAAGATAATGCAGCTGTCAAATAAGTATTTGGATTTTCAGAGGTGATAATATGTAGGAATGGAAGAAGGATGTGATAGAATGCACCTCTTTGGTAACATTTTACTCGCACTCCTGCAAAGAGGTGAGTTTATAGAACAGCGGCCTCTGTGACATGTAAAACAACATTTGGCATCTGTTTTTCCCTTCATCTTTCCTCCTTAAATTTTTTTTTTTGTTTCAAGTGCACGCAGCAAACAGCAAAGATTTTATTTTTCCTTTTTAATGGAGCAATCGTTACTGACTACCTGGTGCCTGTGTTCACAGGGTATGAAAATAACCCAATAAAATCTACTGAACCTAAAAATAAAGAACCCAAAACAACAACGAGAGCTCTCCGTATCAGGTGCACCTGGAGGAAAGGAACTGCAGTTTGTGCAGTCTAGTGCACACAAGGAAATACGATACTCTGGTGGGTCTGTCTATATCCCACCAAACAAGGGACCTGGGACACACTGCCTGCTTGTCCCACCACTGCTCTGGGCTACCCCAGGCAAGGGATGCACTGTGGAAATGGTTGAACTTGCTCAAAAATTTTCAAGTTCCTTGTCTCCCATTAGTTTTCGGAGGGTTTGACTGTCCTTTTTTTCCAAAGGGCCCCTGTCTCGATCTAAGTCTGTGACAATGTGAAAAACAAGTTCCAGCACCAAAACCATATGAAAACTCTGGGCCAAGCTGCAGGAAGATCAGTGAATTAACCAGGGCTTGAAAATTTGCTTTGAAAGCTTAAAAAGTTTATGAAGCTTGAAAATCAAAAGTTTAAAAAATCTTTACTATCAAGCCCTGTCCATTATGTTAAAAAACCTGTACCAATAAAACCTTAGCTGCAACAGGTCCAAGACCTAATTTACATCTGAAATTGCTTTTCACTGCATTTAAGCCTCTTCTCTCCTTTGCCAGTGTATTATTACTATTTGCAAATCATTAAATGTTGACTGCAAGGGAAGCAGGCGTGCAGGGTGTAACTCCTATTTCAACTCAAGGCCCTTGTTGTTCCTCCTTTGAGAATGAGGGCATTAACTACACCTGGACATAAATAATGCTGGAGTTTTACCACCAAAAAAACACTAAAGAAGATTTTAAATTGTGTAAAAAAAAAAACCAGGAAAAAAAAAGTCCCTTCTCCAGAAACTTCTTGGGTGGGAAGTGACATCAGTCACACCACAAGGACAGGAGGAGCAAGGACATTTTATTGGAAAATAAAGACGTGAGTAAATCTACGATGATGAATATAAAATGCCTCTTTTGGATTTAATTAGGAGTCACCTTTTTAGGGCATTGCTTTGTACCTGAGTTTTCACACAGCAAAGCATATGGCAAAAGAGCAGGAAGTGGGGATTAAGGTACATTTTAACAGGCAGCATGTTCAGCCAGATGGCCTGTTCCCTGCCCCTCAAGATCTGCATGCTTTCTCCCCCTCCAGAGTTATTTTGATTGAATTCCACCCCGAATAAAAAAATAGAAAAGCCCATTTTTTATGCCATTTTATTGCATGCTTCTCAGTCCACGTCACACACTTCCCCACGCACAGGCTTTTTAAACAGAAATCATGGTGTAAAAGTGGGCAAGGGTCCTTCTGGCTTTGAAGACAATAGGATCTCAAGAAATAAGAGTCTTTTCCAGGAGCATCCCATGTCCTTCCCTCCTACTCTAAGCAGCAGCAATGGCACCGTGATGCCATTAGATCCATGGTGACAGCACCAAGGGAGGGCAACAGGGGGCTGGAGCTGGTGAAGCACAGCACAAGTGTCCTACTGCCCTGGACATGGAGTTTCCAGAAAGTTTGAAGCATAGTACAAATCTGGAGGGATTTTTCTCCTTCACTCTGCTGCTGAAGCTGCATCTCTGCTCCTCTTTACTGGCCCCCAACAATGCAGAGCTATCCGAAAAGACTCTGCCCACTCAGAAACAGGAATTCCCATGGCCAAGCCATCACTGATGGCACCACTGAGAGATGAGAAAAACATAAAGATGAGATAAAAGAACCATTGCTTGTTGAATGAGGAGAAATACATGGCAGTCAAACGATCTGGATGCTCTCAAGAATGTGCAGCCAGAGAAGAAATCTAGGTCACACGGTTGCTATGTCAAGGCACTTAAAACTGTCCACCACTCCTTTTTAAAGCCAAGAAATAAACATGGGATAAAAAGTCCTCCAGACTATGGTGAAACTAATTGTCAGCAGAGAAGATTACAGAGAAAACTTGGGAAGAGGAGTAAAAGGAGCCCACATTGGGTGGTGAGGTTTGAAGAGTCCTCTTTTCAGGGATCTGGCTGACAAATGCACCACAGTGGCAAGGATCAGGCACTGGTGCTGTTGGACAGCTTTCAGCAGCCAGCTGAACTGGTCCAGTTCCACTGCAGCATTAAACAGGGAGGCACCCAGGTCACCAGAAAGCGAGGGCTGGAGGCACCAACCTCCCAGCCACGCTGCACTGGAGCTGCTCTGCAGCCTTTGGCCAGGTGGAGAGAGGCAGATGGAGCAACTGAAACCTCTCTAGTGCCCACCAGCAACAGCCCAGGGGCGGCAGAGAATGAGACAGAGAAATCCCCACATGCAGTAATGCACACATCACAGCTATTGTTATATATACCTATGCCTCTGTATACACACACACACACTTATGTACATGATGAAATACAAAGCGAGCAAGCAAGCTCATTTTAAGAGAAATATGCTATTTTTATGGCATAAAGAAAACAGTAATGATGATTACACTTCCTCAGTGGAAGCCTTCATGAATACAATGTAAATTGTACGACACGAATGCGAGAATAAGGCTTCAAAATCCTGACAAATAGCTACTGGAGAAATTTGGACGAGACGTCGAGGAGGGAGTAGTGGGGAACTTCCTGTGGCTGGAGCTGGACAGTGTGTAATGTGCAAAATTCATTATCTTAAACTTTTGGCTATGATGTGTAATTGTTAACCTCTGCCGGTAGTTCAAGGCTCCTTTCAGTAAAATATATGTGTTGCCATCAAAGCTGATTTGGATTAGGAGGCAAGCATGTGCCCTCACTTTTAGGTTATATTAATACACCAAAATCAATAACATGCCATGGCTTTCAGAAGTAGTAATAAAACACTCTAAAATATTCCCAGAATACTTCTATAAATTATTTGTTCAATGTACTTATGTTAAAAAGGTTGTCAGTTACAGTGCTCTGAAAGACTCTAAAATTACAAGTCATCGTATTTGTATTTGATAAACCCCCTGCTGTTTTGGGTCAAAGAGGGCTCCAGAATGGTGGGGGGAAAAAAATCATTATTTTGCCTAATAAATAAATTACTTGCCTATATTTCATGTATCACTAAAGCCTGCCAGTATCGAGGGCTTAAATAATAAATAGCAAATAGCTCCATTCATTTATTAATAATAATGCATCTTTTCTTCCTCTTACCATATTTGAGGGCAATGGATTGAGCAGTAGTCAGGTGGAAGGACAAATAGTCAGGCCACCGGGAACATTTAAAATTTTCCAGTTTAAGGTGAACTTGTCAGCACTGACAGCCCTTCTCCCTTCATCCTGGGCTGCGTGCTGTCAGTGGTAGAGGCTTTTGGGCTTCAAAACTGCAAAACCCCTTGGAAAGCTGATTAGTTAATGGAGTTTGTACGTGTGAGTGTTTCTCAAATGAAACCCCATTTTCAATTAGTCATCACAGTACCTGCCCAGCTCTGCTCAGGAGAGCACGGAGGGACCTCCCTGCCCTTGGCAGGTTTGATGTTTGTGACACCTCTGGTGGGGCAGCCCCATCCTGGGCTGTGCAGGGGGCAAACGGAGGCGTTGGGCAGGGAAGGTGCAACAAGTAGGAGGCTGATCCAGATGTCTCTCTTACCTTCAACAAACCAGAGAGATGTATTTTATTTGTGGCTGTTCTCAGCACAAACTGCTCATTCCCTTTCTGACATAATCCACATCCATGTCAGCCTGACTATTTTTACCAGTCATTCCTTTTCATGGCTCTTTGATTTAAGTGAAAATAAAACACGAGCACTTTGCCAGAGAGGTGTGGGCTTCTCAAGCTCTGAAACCACCAGACAAATGCCTTTCTCCCACAAGCAGGGTATTGCAGCTGGCTGCCAGCACAAGGAGTGGCAGGAGTGTGTACATGAGTCTGAAAGTTCCTGACATCACCGACCTGTAGGGATAAGTGGATGAGCACAGATTTCAACATCATGCCTTAATCCAACACCCTCCATGGAGAGTTGAGAGAACTCAAGCACAGGCACACAGATGACCACACCCACCACTGTTCCTCCAGAAGAAAGAGAGCTGGAACCTCTGTATTCATGTAGGTCATGGCACCATCAGGGCTGGTGATGGAAAATGAACTCCTTTCTTTGTCTAAACCCCCAGTGGGATGGACAGGATGTAAGCAGCCTCATAATAACCACAAAGTGGCCTTTGTCACTTGACTGGAGGGATACTCTTTCTTAAGGGTCAGGAAGAAAGCACTTTGAATTCTCAGCATCCCTTGACCAACACACACCCATTTCTGACAAAATAAAAAGCCAAGAAAAGAGAAAATTGTCTCACATGCTACCACACGTATCAGACCATGACGAAATCTGGGACCTCACAGTCTTGGATAGGAGGGGCTACCAGCGTTTCAGGTGTCACTGTTAAGAAAATAAAGTGTGGTGGCACTCAGTCAGGGTGCAGAGTCTTCAAGAATGTGCCCTGGTACCCTCCAAAGGAATTTAATCACACAGCCAGCTACAAGAACTTCACTTCCAACTGCCTACATAGTGCAGGCTTGTGTTTAAAGCAGAGTATTTCTTACAGCCTTACCCACTGTGAAGTGCAGTTATGTTTTTCTACAAGATTTAGCTACAAGGCAAAAGACTTCAAGCATCTAAAAATACAGATGAGAGATCCAGCATGATACTGCTGACCCAGTCTAATAGGACCCTTGATAGCCAGATGAGTTGGGTCACATCCTACCTCTTGTTTCCTAAAGCCTGAAGTGCCACTGGCTCTTTTCAGACCTAAGTAAATTGCTTCTTTTCTTTCGGCTACTCCTTAAGCTACCCTAGGCACCAGGCAAGGAAAGTAAACACATGGCAAAGGCACAATAGGCAGAACGGACTTGATCTTTGTTTAAAGCACAGGGTCAGCTCCTCGCTGTGAGCAGATTTTCCTCTTTGGAAACAGGTTCATGTTTATGTTTTAAGTTCCAGCAACATGCTCTGGATTTTCAACATGTGCAGCACATCTGCTCCAGCCCAGATTTATGAACAAATCTGCATATAATTGTGCTGGGCTAGGGTGTTGTTGTTGTTGTATTCTTCCACCACCACCCCCTCCCCTTATACCAACCCTTTAAATAAAATGGTTTTGTCCAGAGCTGTATAAACCCCCTGATTCCAAGCCATATAATTTTATGGACAGGGGAAAAAAAAAAAAAAGTTATTTTGTATTGCACCTGAGCTCATTAAAAGCCCCAAATTCCATAATTTTACACTACCATGTGCTGCATATCGCATTTAGTACCTAACAGAGTAATTGCTTACAGTCCTCGGAGTGAGTGCACATAAGGTGGAGAAATGATGGAACAGGTGGGAGAGCCACCCTGCGCTTGGCAATCGCAGCTCTACATCCCTGCCCAGCTGACGTGAAGCTGTGGGGGTGAACGGTTCAAAAGCCTGGAATCAGGGTCCTTTGTTAGCCCTGTGGTGGGTGCCAAGGCCCAGACATCAGCTCCCAGGGAACCCTGAGGCTTCTGTAACAGACCAGGCAAAACAAATAATTCTGTGGGATACAGCAAAACCAAGGATAAGGGGGTCAAGGTGAAAAGTCCAAGATGCCGCAGGAACCGGCAGCTTAAACAACTTAACCGGACATCCCAAGGGAAAATAAGCCTGGAAAAATTCAAGAGAAAGTGAGCTGCCCAAGAACTCCTCTGTGGCAACATTCAAGGTTTCCTAATTTGTTCTTGAAAATAAACCAAAACCTCTTGTGCATCTTTGCAAAGGAGATTGTGTCAAAACAACTGTTTCTAAATAAAAAAGGGTTTGCCCTCTCCCCATCTCTGCGAGCAAAGACTCTGTGAAACCACTTTTGCCACCAACGCCTTGGCTGCACGAAGATCTTCTGGGGTGGGAAGAGGAGAGGAAGGTGCAAGCAGATTTATTGTATGGTCAGACACACTCTGTTCTGGTGACTGTACTATTTGGAGACCAAATCCCCCTCACTTGACATCAAGGGCTTGCTCAAGGGATCCAGTCACAAAGGTCACCGTGTTCAGTGCTCCAAGGGCACATCCCAGTGATGTTTGTCTCAGCCCATGGGCCACCCACCCTGATGTCTCAGGACAGATTTAGGCCTCCAGCCTGCAAGAGAGGGAGTTTTTAAAAAAAACTGTCCATGCATGGGCTGCTCAAGGGCACATAGGAAAAGTGTAGCAGAGCAACTCATTTTAGCCATGGCTCCCAAGTCCTACCCATGTGCCCTAATCACTAGGCTGGTATCAGAGCTGCTGATAAGCTCTGAGTGATTTCCTTGTGCCTGGAACTGCAAGCGTGCCCTGCTTGAGATTCTCCAATGTCTTATCTGCATCCTCTTAGATAGTTAAGATTAGGAAGCCAGAAAAAGACAGAGAAAACAGTGTTCACAAAAAAATTGTGAGCAGGGGCTGATTGAAACAGGCACGGGTCAATGTACCCCTACGCAGACAGGGAATGCTTACAGGTTGTGCTTAGCAGCCTGGTTTCCTAAGGAAGCAAAAAACAAAACAAAACAAAACAAAAATCTCTGGAAGTCATTGGAACCAAAGAGTGGGTTTTGCAATGCTCAGAGAAGACTAATATTTTGGTAACACATAGCTGTGCTCAGCCTTAAATGGTGGGAAAGGTGGAAGGCTCTAACCTTGACATTAGGAAACTTCTGACATTAAGAGTTTCAGAAGTTTCTCAGCTAGGAACAACTTGTTTCTTTTTTTTTTTTTTTTTTTTTTTTTTTTTTTTTTTCCCCTCCTTTTTTAAAAANTCCCTCCTCATTTAAAACATATAATGAATGTGAACAATCATCAGTCTGTAAATACTGGGTTTAAGTTCACTAGAGCTTTGTTGAGATATCCCTCCTAGGTAACAAGTCTGTGGCTCATTAGTCCCTCATTAGCAAGATAGAAATAAAGACGCAAAAGGAAAAAAAAAAAAAAACCTTTCTCCAAAGATATTGTTGCAGTCTAATTGCCTGCAAGGAATTCTTAATAATGTTTACTAATGCCTTTTCAGCATTGCCAATTTTATAATGTTCCAGATGTGACGTTGCTGTTCCCTGCTGTGATATTACTAAGTGTGCTAAGGCACGACTAAGTTTGCAAAGATTTTAGCCCCATCTTATGTCACTGCCTTGAAACAACATCCGTTGGGGCTTTCCAGCATCATATTTGTACTTTTGAAAAAAAACGATCAGAAAACCCCTGTCTGATCCACTGTTTATACAGAACTAAGTAAATTCAATCCCAACCCGCACTGGCTGGAGCCAACAGCCTTACCCCGGGCATCACAGCACTATCAGATACTCCCAGTTCAGCCACATTTGCTTTTCTTTTTAGTTGTTTTTCTTTTAATATTTTGGTTTAGACTTTCTGACATTAATTGGTTCCTTATTTGTAGAGAAATATCTTTTGTTTGGGATATGATTCTATATCGTAAGCAGCATTTGGAATATAAAACAAGCAGATGTTTGCAAGGATCTGAAAGAAAAGCTCACAGCATCCCCGTGTTGTGCTTTACAGCCAAGCAAAGGAACAAAGCAGGCAGCAAATATGCAATTTTGAAGCAAATGAGCTTTTAACCTAAATTTCGCTGAAGTTTCTTGGTGTTCTGGGAACAAGCGGGCTCTCCACCTGAGTCAGGTTTGTATGCCATTGGGAATATGTAAATAAATATCATTTTTGGCTGAATTTACTACGGAAAGAAAGCTTGTGAGATTATCATGTTTGTCATGCTTCCCATGTAACAACTCGGGTACCTGCTGAACAACTTCAGCCAAACTGAAAACAGGGTGCAATTCTCCGTGATTGCAAATTCCTGGAAAGAACTTGGTAGAGAAAAGAGACAATATTGGTGCTTCCAGGATGTGAGTGTGGTGTGAGCAATCTGTCCATATTCAAGGAGGAATCATAGAATCATTAAGAAAATCATTGGAAAAGAACTCCAAGATCACTGAGTCCAACCTGTGACCCATCCCCACGGTGACAACCAGCCCAGAGCACTGAGTGCCGCGCCAAGCCATTTATCCAACGCTTCCAGGGATGGTGACTCCACCACCTCCCTGGGCAGCCCCTTCCAATGCTTAACAATCCTTCCAGTGAAAAAATTCTTCCTGATGACCAATCTGAACCTCCCCTGGTGCAGTTTGACACCATTTCTTCTTGTCTTGTTACTAATTGCCTGGGAGAAGAGGCCAACCCCCACCTCCTTTTCTCCAGGCTAAACATCTCCAGCTCCCTCAGCTGCTCCTCACAGGAATGATTCCCTTCACCAGCTTCATTCCTGTTATCCACATTACTATACATGCCCTTCTCTGGACACGAGAAGGAAGGAAGCTTCACATTGGAAAGAAATAGCAAGAACACCCCAGCCACAGGGAAAGCCTCTCCAGGATGGAGAATCCTGTCATGACACAAAATCCATAAAAGAGCATCTTTTCTCATTGATATTCACCAGGGACCAAGCTGGGCTTCAAAAGTTTTTAATTCTAGCTTCCCACGTGGGCTGAGTTGCTTATCTGTGCTGTTCCCAGGCTCTGGAATGTTCTTCAGTGTCATGTTGGACATAATCTGCACGGCCACCGTTGCTCACCTTCAGAGCTGGCTGCACCTGCTGGCACTCTCCAGCCTGTCTCTGTCAAAATGATCCAGATGAGCTACACTTCTCCTAATAGTTTGAAGAAGGAGTACTCAGGATCATTTCACCAGAAGTGGGTTAGGGAGGAAATGCACAGGTATTTCAGCAGATTTAAGGGATATGGCTTCAGGGCAGTGAGCAGCACCCACGTAGCAGCCTCAGCTGTAGCTGAACTGGTAATTATGGCCATATCCTAATGCACAGTCTCAGGATCAAAGTAAGGTTTGATTGTGAACAGTGAGGGAGACAAGAGTCTCATTTTACTTTATGGTTCTATGACATCAAACCCTAAAAGATCAGCAAGAACAATCTGCTTTCTGAGTATCTGTCCACTTGTTCGTTCAAAAAGCCTAGGCAAAAAAAAAATATACAGGGGTATTGTGACCTGGTTCACTAGTTCAGGGATGCAAAATTAATTTCTTTATCTTAAATTTATCACCCTGCTCCTAAAAGGTTGGCTCTGACAATTAATGCTAAAGGAGTTCCTCATGCCTGTTAGACCATGGTAATATTATCCATGAGGGGCACTCTGTACTCTCCTGTCTTCCCATATCCACACAAGGGGGACATGCAGCAGTCTGGTCACCTTGGCTGGGGATGTTAAAAAGCTCCTGCTTCCAACTCTGAAGGTCCCCAGTTCATTTTCCCAGTATGTCAGCCAAGACGGTGGTCCTCACATTTGCACTCTTCAATAGTTCCAAGCTGACATCACATTCCCCTCTATTTACTCTTTTTCCAAGTTATATATATATCCTCAGCCTTAATCACTGCTCAGCCAAGGTTCCTTCAAGCAGACCCAAATCAAGTGATCAGTGGAGCCAATGGGAATCTTCCTGCAGACTCCGGCCGACTCCGGATCATAAAGTCCTGAACCCACGAACATCTGCAAGATCTGGAGGCATTCCAATGTGGATTCAGATTGGACATCAGCCACTCAGGCCCATCTTAATTCATAAATCAACATACCCAACTTTCTCTTCTCTGGATCCCCTCCAGTTTGTTAATACGGCTCTGTTAACGAGGTGCTTAGAACTAAGCACAATATCCCCAGCGCAGTCACATGAGAGCTGTTACATTCCTGCTCCATAATGTTATGTCTCCACATCTCCCGGCCGGAATTGCACTGACTTCACCAGCTACCATGTTTTGTTGCAGCCTTGAAACCCTCACCCTGTCACTCTCCTCCACTGAGGGCTGTTCTTTGCTCCACAGGTAATCGTGGCACAGTCAGCAAGGCTCCTCGCTCGGGACCGGCAACGCGAGCGAGGAAAGCAGAAACTGATCCCAGGGAAAGAATCCCCATCTAGATTTTTGAACTGATAAACTGAGACAGCAGAATAATTGTAACAATGCCATCCTGCTGCTTTCCTGAGCAATAATCTATTTTCCTCATTGGGATAAATGATTTGGCCATCAGTCTCCCGGTTTAGCCATTTGGGAACTGGATTATTGCTTCATAAACTGTGCAACGCACTCCTATTACTGTTTAATTGCATTGGGCAGAGAAAGGGGGAAAAAGATTTTGCAATTTCTAATGGAAATCTCCCAGAAGCACTCTCTTTCTGCTACTTTCCTCAATAGTTAAGGCATTCCAATCCAAAATTTTCCTCTGAACAAAGAACATCATTTCTCTTTATACACTTCTGCCAGCGCAGCTCCTCTTTCCAGCACACTGCTCCTTTCCTGGACCTGGACCCTCAGTGTTCTTTACCACCTCTTGTAGTGAGATTGCACTGTCTCCTAGGCAAACATTTGCTGTAAAATCTCAGCTATATATTTTGGTCTGAGTTTACATCTCGATTTCCTATCACTAGCAGCAGAAGCTGTGCTTGAAACTCTTCATTCTTTCCATCCTTTTTTTTTGTTGTTGCTGCCTGCAAGCTCTTCAGAGCAGTCACTGCCTCCTGTTCTGCAGGGAACCTCCATCCAGCACTTCAGTGGCTGCAGCCCTGGAATTGTGACATATCCTGTCTCCCAAAGCAGGAGCTGGAGCTGAGGAGGGGGGGAAAAGGAGCTTGGTCTGCAATTTTTTCATTCTTAAACAGTGCAGCATTCACTCCTGTCTGTAGCATGTTTTCCAACACTAATCTCCTCCTCTGACACAGCACTGAGGAGTCAAGATGAGTTCAAAGAAGCTCTGTTCAGTTGTTTGAGAAAAGGCTGAGTCCCTGGTTTCTAATTATCTAACACCGACACTTGTTTCCCTTTAGGAAACTTGGGCAAATATCTTTTAATAATATTTCTTTCTAATTCCAGGAGGTGGTTGAAGTGTTTTCATCAGAATGAGTCTCAGGAAAAATACCTTTTCAACAAACATGGAAATTTTGCTAGCCAAAGCATTTAACCTGGTTAGTGCTTTTTACAGATTTTATGAAAACCCAACAAAGGAAATGAACAAGCAGTTTCTTCGTGAAATGTTTTACCTCACGATATTCAATGTTTGCTTTTCAAAATGGGACTTTGTAATAAGTCTGAAAACCTGTACCAAAAGATACATTTTAAAATTTTGATCACTGTAATTTTCATAGGAAATATGAAACAAATAAAAACGAAGTTAGGAAACTTTTCTGAGTAGAAATGAAAAGGAATTTGGTAGAACGAAATACCGGTGTTTTAAAAATAAAGCTTTTTTTTATCCCTGCAGGAAAAAACTGGGAACTTCCTGGGCTTACTGTGTCCCGGAGGAGCCAGAGAAGCTGCAAGCCAACTTCTCCCTTCAGCATTGCCATGTGTTCTCCCACACTGCTCCACCCCCTTGTGCCAAAAACCTGTCCAATTACCTATCCTCTGGTAAAGCATCTTATCATCTCCTCGTGCTTAGTGCTTACAGACTGCTCCCATTGCTGTCTATCAATCCAGCAGCCAGCTGACCCTGCTGTCAAACTCTGTGTATCCCACTGCAGTAAAATTTCTCCAAACCACGTCTGCCCAATTTCTCCAATTCATCCATCGCTGTGAGGTTCATCCCACGAGCTCTCTGGGGCTGGACCTGCCTTCTACAGCACCTGGCCAGGGAGCTCCTGTCTCCACAGGGCTGCAGGTCTTACCTGGGATTCCCAGGTGCTCTTCTAATACCAATCAAAAAACAACCAACAAATAGGAGGAATCTGTGACAATGGAGAGCTTGAGCATAACTGGAGACAACTCATATTCTGATTTTCAAAGCTGGCAGTTCCTTTCTACAGAATATCAAGCTGTTACCACAAAGGAAGGGGGAATATTTGGCCCTGGAGTTAATTGTTGATTTTAACGTGCTGCTGTGCACGTCCTAGTAAGGGAGGCAGTTACAATAAGATATTGAAGGAAAACTACACAGTTGAACTTAAATAAATAGAGAGGTGAAGAGAAAATAAGGTGAAGAGGATCTACTGCATTGACATAAAGATTAGCTTGAGGAAAAAAAAAACCCTCCAGCACAGAGTCTCTTTAATCACAGACAAGGTTGGACCCGATGATCTTGGAGGTCTTTCCAACCTAAATGACTCTGTGGTAATGTGGGGAAGCAGATCCCTGAGGTGGAGGGCTGAATTGCTGACTGTCCAGATGGAGCTGTGTTAGGGTGACAGCCCCTGGTGGCAGCAGGGCTCTCCGAGAGTTTCAGCCCCCGGTGGCTGCAGGGCTCTCCGAGAGTTTCAGCCCCAGTGGCAGCAGGGTTCTCCGAGAGTTTCAGCCCCAGTGGCAGCAGGGCTCTCCGAGAGTTTCAGCTCCCCGGGGGCAGCAGGGCTCTCCGAGAGTTTCAGCTCCCTGGGACACCAAGGCTCGCTGGCAGGATGTCCGGCCAGCACGGAAACACGCTGGTATTTTTAACAGGAGGTTACAGGGGTGACAGGCTGGACAGCAGCAGGTCAGATGAAAGGCTTGGCAGGCCAAGTTATCAGACGTGGTTTCCTCCGGTGCAATTCCGGCTGGAGATCTCCTGTCGGGCTCTCCTCGCTCTGTTTCTGGGACACCACTCCTGCCTCCCGCACAACTCCAAGGAGAGTTTCCAAGGAGAAACCCGCAGTTTCCAAGGAGACCACACGCTGCTCGCCCCGGAGCCCGGCACCGCTGACCGGGTGACTTCACTCGGTCGGGGAGCCCATAAAACACCGCAGCCAGAGCGATAGCGCTGAGCCTGACTCACCGCCGTGTTACTGAATCCTAGAGGACATATGAACCTCATGATGGGTTGGTTGTTCGCTTTGCTTTTTCATTAGGGCTCTTACGATGAGACCTAGACATGGTGTCACTGCTTGGAGACAGCCCGAAGAAAAAACGCTCCGGCGGAATCGCGGGCTTCAAAGAACTGATCCCAATAATCGCGTTACTCGGTTTCCTGAAGGAAGATAAATACGAGAAGTCAATTTCATAATTGTAGCGGTATAAAAATACACTAAAAAATTCAACGTTTATAACACCAAGTTCACACCAAGATCAAAGATTAAAAATTGGCTACATTCCTACAAGTATGAAATGTATCAATTAGGTAGTGTGGCTCGGTGTCAGGAGATGTGAATCTGGTGCCTTTCTTAGTTGCTGACTTCCTGAAGGACTTTGGAAAACTCACACAGGACGTAAATTTCATAGGGGTTTTTGTAAGGCAATATTTATCTCCACCTGAAAGTTAGGTTCTGGAAATATTTTTTCAAGCTCCAGTCCATAAGAAGACATCAACATGTAAATTTTCCTTAGGAACCAAATAGAAATTAGAGTTCTGGATGCCTTTGTGTGTGTAGCCTTCACTATTTCTGTGGCCTTAATTCCCTACATCTTGAGTAAGAGTACTGGAGTTTATCTGAGTGGAGTGGAGTCAAAATAAGAATTTTAAAGTAATTATGAAGCACATGTAGTAGTGTGGAAAACTAGATAATAGTTTCTGTTGCAGCAGTGTTGGAAGAAGCCCCAATTCAGGACCATAAGAGAAGGAAACAGAAATAATGCCTGGGGCAGGATAATGCACAGGTGCCAGTTGCAGCCCAGCTGATAAACAGTGCTGTACAGTTGGCAGCATTCAGTTTTCCCATGACACCGTATCAGCCATGGCTGTAGCAAGGAAAGGAGCAAAGGATGCTATTTACCCCAAGTAAAATCTACAGCTGGTTAGAAATCAAATGTTTCAACATTTCTTCTGAAGAGGGCATGAAAAAAAACCTTTATGCATCCAACACAGGAAAATTGAACATTTGTGTTCATTCATGATACACACGCTGCTTTCCAGCCATTCGGGTTTTGTCTACACCAACATTTGTAGGGAATTTTGAGGTCATCTTGCACCAGACTTGTGCACTTTCATCATAATCCTCATCTATGGAATAGCTCACAGCCTTTGCCAAAATCATTCTCATGGTGCTTCTTGTCTACAAATCTGGGCTGGTTTGGACACAGGCCCATGAGCTACTTTGAGGCACATCTCGGTGGGATGTCTGCTATCAACCAGCACACTTGGACATGTCCCAGATCAAGAAATGAAATGAAAGCAGCACGGGGTAGGAATTTGATAGAATTCCCATGAACCTGCCTGAAAAGAGTAACTGGTAAGTTCAGGGTAATTTTGCAGTGGGTCCCAACTGTTAATGTAGGACTGAAGCTGTGTTGATTGGCTAAATAAGCAAATATCACAATTTTGGAGAAAGTGATTGCAAGAGGCAGGTCTCAAGTGCTTCCATTGGGTAAGAGACATTTGCTCCTAGGTCTTGCCCAAACCCCAACCCTAAATGAGTGCTTCTCACATAAGTTCAGTCCTGACTGACTTAGAGTTTATAACATTTTAATATTTTGATTGCTGGACAATTGCAACAACTCAGAGAGGACAAACAGCTGAGCAAAGCATGTCTACAACAATCACATCAATATCCCTTAACTGTCCTAGTAAAGGAGGCAGTTACAATGAGATATCGAAGGAAAACTATCCACTTGAACTTAGATAAATAAGAGAGTTGAAGAGAAAATAAGGTGGAGAGAATCTACTGCATTGACATAAAGATTAGACTTGGAAAAAGAAAACTCCAAGGTATTAATTTATTCCTTCCTTCAGAAAGGATCCACTTTAAAAACCTATATCCTACACTGAAAGTAATGAAGAGGAAAATCCACTTCACTCTTCTGCCATTAAGGAAACAGTTAATGGGTTCAGCAAAAGGTGGCAGCCTGAGACCTGTGGAGCTCTGTTTACTTTGTCAGTGACTGACAGTGTCCCTCTCAGTTTGTTGTATGAATTGCTGTTTTGAAGATAAAATACTGCTCTTTCCACTCTTCCAAATGTTGCTCCAGGAGTAGAGATTACCCAAAAAAATGTGCTGCATGCATTAGAAATTGCAGCCCCAGGAAAACAGCCTTTGATAGAGCAGATTTTCCCTCTCACTGTTAAGTTTCCCACGCTTCCCAGCCAGACTCTGCTGGCCAGGGCTCAGAGCCTGACTCTTGCTGTGAAAGTACGGGAAGCTGTTTCATCCTTGCAGCTGACTGACCCCGGGTGTCCGAGCTGCAAGGGCTGCACTGGACATCAGAAGACAGAGCCTGGCTCAGAACAGCCCTCCCTAACAGGCACTGTGAGGTCTCCGGTCTCCTGGCACCGTGGCCACTTGACAACCTGTGACACATCCCTGCGTGAGGAGAGGAGAAACCTCACTGCCCGGGTGGGGAACGAACACTGGGCTGCAGGGGAGAAGGCAGAAAAGGAAGCCCCGTGGCTTTCAATCCCAGGCTGTATCCAGCTCCCTCTTTTGTACATCAATTTGCTCCTCCTCTTCCATCCACAAAAAAAATGACAAGGCAACTCAAAGGCTTTGTCCGTAGGAGTCTTTCTGCTATGGCAACCGGAGGTAGCACACAGCGTGCTGGGTTATCTGCTTCTTCAGCTCACACTGGCTCTGGAATCTGCTATAACCTGGTGGAAGAAACACATCTTTTTGGGGACAGGGAGATGCTTGGGTGCCTACCAGCCAGGAGTGCAGGGGATGGGATCCCTGCCCTTCTTTGTCCCTCCCTTTTTAAGCCAGCAACTCGTCCTTAATTTTAGGTCTTCACTTCTCTTCTTGCAAGATACGATTCTGCCTATTCAGTGGAGCCTTGTGAAATTTATCACCTTGCTAATATCTTGCACATTATTCTGGGCATTCCTAATGTTATCTGTATAAGGCAGAACTGTCTGAGCTCTTATCATGAGTCGGGATCCCATTGTGCACAGAAAAAATAAGACCCTATAAACGGCAGCACAATGGAACAAACACTGGCACATCTGCAGATGCAGCAGTGGATACCATTTGAAGCTCACTTTTTTCTGAAGTCTCCCACACTGCATTCAAAATATTCTGCAAAATCCCACTTCCTGCCCTGACCCCGTGGCAAGAAGGAACACGGAAACCAGGGAGAGCAGGAAATTCCACTCAAATTCCAGCTGCAATCATTTCTGTGAACAGGAGGGACAAAATGCAGCAGAGATTGTGGCAGATAAATGTCATGGGCTCAAAGAGGCAACCAGTAAAGAATAAGGTCTGGGATAGGGTGCAGGTCACACATGGCACTGGAAGTAGACAGCCCTGATCCTTGCCTTATAGATTGTACATCAATATTAATTAAGAATTCACTTTACATAAATAAAACTAATATTGCTAAAGGTGTCTGGTTGAATTTCTTATTCCCAATGACAGCTGGATAGAACTTCACCTCAGCTTTTAGGAGGTGGGAGGAGAGACTGGAAATCATTCAAAGGCTTTTTTAATCATTACTGTAGATCTTACTGTTATAGTCACCAGAATGAAGTTAAGAGTGCAACCCACATACCCTTCTCGAACAAAGAAAAGGAAGTATCACAGTTTTGCTTAACATCTCTGCTGGGCCTCTTTTGGCCCATGAATCTGTCCTGAAATACGTAGGCTTCTTCAAAAGCAGTAAAAGTAAGACCAGGAGCTTGAAATCAGTGCCAGCAGAAGATGTGTATCTCCTGATGTCATGAGAACCCTGAATTAACTTGGTGGATTGCTCTCTGATATTTTAAACCTAGAATTACAAATATTTAGCTCCTGTTGGTGAGCATAAGTGTGCAAGGCAGAAAGAGAACTGCATAGCTCCTGAAGTGATGTCTGCACTGGGGTTTGTCATGTTTGAAATGGGTCCCTTACTTAAATCAACATATGGGAATGGTGCAAACTCAACACACAGACAGGTCTGAGAGGGAGCAATCACCCTGACTGTGCTGGAGGTAATTTTAAAAAAAATCTCTTCCCAAGTCTTCCAAGGCTTTGCAAACTGGAGGTGATGGAATCACCACCACCCCATGGTCTATTTGTCTGCTGGAAGGCAACCTCTTCCATCTGGCAGGGGATGTTGCCAGATCTTCCTCTGCCCTTTCCATTTGCCATCTTCCCAAAGGACTTGCCAAAACAATACAAAAAAAGGAGTCAACATCACTCTGACAAGTTGTCTCCTGCTACGATGCCAATAAAAATTGCCTTCCTTACACCACACTTCCCTGAACCTGACATCTGTCCTAAATCTCAAGTCATACATCCCACTCTTCCATTAACATGAGTCATCCTACAGACGTCCTTCTGCTACTCCTGGAGTCACGTCAGAAACAATCATTGACTTATTGTCAGCAGACTCAGCCTACCATGTTAATGGTGCCTGCAGAGCCCTCTTCCCTGATCATCTCGTTCTTCCAGCCCCAGAAATGCTGGAAAATACTTGCTGAGCTGTAGGATGTCAGAGGCAAGGAAAGAATCACCTGTCCTGTACTGCTACTCTGCCTGGAGCATAAAGGGTAATTTGCCACATTTTGGAGTTCTCTACCTTGAAGCAGAGCAGATGAAGAGCTTTTTCTCAGGAATTCTCACAGCTTCGAGCTGCCTAAACAAAAGACCTGGTGCTAGGGATACTTTCGAGAATTTCAGGAAACATAAATGACTTTTTCAACAGAGATTATGGGCATTATATACAGGAATCCTAGTTCCAGATGTTTAAGAGTAAAATACCAGGACTTCAGAGTGGACAGTTGCATAAGAATAGAAAAGACAATGAATGTCTTATGCCTTCAACCATAAGCTATTTACAACCCTTCTGTTTTTAAAGCAGAGACCAAATGGGGAAGAGGCTTCCTTTAAGGGGCAGGGGCCATGGCAAGTCCTGGTAGTTGTTTTCATTATTCCATCAACTTGGTGTCTTGAAAGATTTATTAACTCATTCTCTTTCTTGGTCTTTTATTTCTATTTTTAAGTCTCTGATGTTGCCTCTATTCTCATGCACTTCACAATGCCCTTTCTGCAAAGTCAGTGGAGATCAGTCTCAGCCTTCATCTTTTCCACAAATGGGAACCTAAATATTTGCAGAGCTGGGGGTGTCTGTGGTTGTGCTAAGATCCAGGAAGTCAAGCAATTAAGCCAAATGTTTGCCTAGTGTAAATCAGCACTGAGACTTCACCTAATTTCTGATGGGAATAAGGAAATCCTTGCAAGATCAGACTGCAGGTTAATATTGCCATTTTCAGCAGGGAGCTAATTCTGTGAGGGAGGTGCAAAAAACCTTCCAAAGCCTGATTTTCCTTAGAATCACAGAATCCCTTAGGTTGGAAAAGGTCTTTTAAGATCATCGAGTCCAACCACTAACCCAGCACTGCCAAACCCACCACTAAACCGTGTCCCAGAGTGCCTCATCTATGTGTCTTTTAAATATCTCCAGGGATGGTGACTTCACCACATTGCTGGACAGCTTTATCCAGTGCATGACAACCCTTTTAGTGAAGAAATTTTTCCTAATGTCCAATCCAAATCCTCCCTGGTGCAACTCGAGGCCATTTCCTCCTGTCCAGTATGCCCATAACTACCTTCAGTCAGAGGAATCTAAACACCAAAAGGCTGCCATGCTTCCTGCCCTCCCCAACATCAGTGATTTCTGTCTAGAGTGTCACCTGGGGTAATGGAGTGCAGCCACACTGGTGGAAAGGGCTGTAGGGACCCCTCTGCCCTGACTTGGCGTGCACAGCATGAAAAGCAGCTGCCTGGCATCTCAGGGAAGCACTCAGAGGTGGCAGAAGGACACCCAAGTCCAGAAAGGCTGAAGATGGGTTGCAGGAAGGAGATCTGCTCTGTGACTGCTGGGGAAGGGCTCCTAGCACACCTCTGTCCCCCACAGAGGGCTCATCTCTGATCCCTCACGAGCCCATCCCCAAGACAAAAGCCCAGGGTTGGGGCAATCAGTGCAGCTAATTGCACACACACACACAGAGTTCAGTGCTCCAGGACGTTCCCACACGTCCCCCACCAGCAGCCAGCTGGGGACTTCGGTGTCAGCGAGGTTCAGATGAACCAGCTCATTCCAAACCCTCTCGGCAGTGGCCAGCAGGCTGCCATGAAACAGCCCCATCTCTGAGACAGGCAACCACCTTGGCTATAATTAAAGATAATTATTCAAAGGCACCCTGTTCACGTGCTCAGAAGCTCCCTGCATGAGCATGTAGGCAGCAGGGCTGTTTTTCTTCATAAAAACTTATGAGGAACGCTGCGCAGATTAACAGCTTTAATGACAAAAATTACCGCTTACAACACTGACTTCAAATCAAAGAACAATATCTGCAGACAGATATTTTCATGGTTTTCATAACAATTCATTATAGGTGGCACCAAGGGATTATATTTTTATTTCCCTTGTGTCATTTCTCTCAGACTCAGGTTCATTTCTCTTAATGAGGCAGCAGAAGATAAAGGGCAGTGAAGGCTCCTCCAATGCCTCTGCAGAATGTGAGTTTAGGGGCAAAGTGATAACTGATCCTCTAAAGGAAGAGGGAGGGCTTGGAGAGGGGGGGAAGAGGGAGAGTGATGGGGTGGGATGCTCTCTGCCATAATGAACTAAAATTAAGACATAAATTCTCCTACCTTTGTTCCGACCAGATCTAACAAAAGGGATTCAGCTTTTTAATGAAGAATGGATCAGTAGCAAAATTATTAGCTAATTAATTGTAGAGGGAAGGGAAAGAAAGAGGAAAGAAAAAAAATCTTTGGCTGAAAGGACAGGACTGAAAGTTCTTCTCGTAGGCTCTCAGAATAGGAAGGAAGACCTTGAATTCTGGAAGATTTTGCAGCAAGGTCCCTCTTCACACAGAGCTTGGGGTGGCAAGGCAAAGGTCGAAGCAAGAGGGAGTAAGAATTAAGCAGAGCTCGAAACGGGGTCCAGGATTCCCCTGGTAGTGCCAGGCTTGTTAGGACTGAGTAGAGGTTCCCAGTGAAACTGGATGGAAACTCTCCTGTGAAATACTTTTCTGATGGAAAATAATGTGGAGGCAGCACAAAAGGGTTCCTGGGAGTGTGGACTCCTGGCACAGACTCAGGAGAACAGGCAGCTGTTTTGTTTCTAAAACCAAAAACATCAACCCAAATGCTTCAAAGTCTTCTGAGAACTAAACAAACTGAGAACTGGCATTTCCAATCCATGGAAAGCCTTCTCATTCCTGAGTTTTGTTCCAGCATTTGTTTGAACAATTTTGGTTTCCTGTGAGTGGGGCAATCTGTGTTTCAGCGAGTTCTGCCCATCAGTTAGGGCCACAGGGCTCCCAGCATCTGTGGCTCAAAGGAAAAAAAAAAAAGAGAATTCAGGGTTTCCTCTATTTTCAGGATTCCATTGGCAGAAAAGATCCTATTTGAACTCACCCCTTTGTACTCAAAGGGGAACAAAACTGAAATTGGGTCTATCGGAAAAACTCCAGGAAAAGGGAATTGCTTTCTTTGGGTTAATCCTAACTCAGATCCTTCTGACTGCTCTAAGTAGTGCTTTCCTGAAAACCAGAATTTTAAGTGCTGCTGGAGTTGGGCAAGAGCCTGGGAGCCTGGATGGGTAAATATATCTGACAAGGCACAGAGACAGGAGACAAAGGGGCTAGACAGGGAAAGGAGAAACCAAGGATAAATGAGATACAGTCAGTGGCATCCGTGTGTGTTTGGCTGTGGGGAAGACAATCTTGAGAACGAGGAAAGATGCATTTTTTATCATAACCCCTTTCCCTCTACTTATTCTTGGCTTTTCACCCTCTAAATGCAAAGGGAATAGCCATCCTTTGGAGATGGGTAGGCTAGACTGAAACTGAGCCTCACTTCACCAAGTAATTATTTAAGGAGTATTTAGCCCACACTCTCTCTGCCTCCTTCAGATTATGAGGAAGCCTTCCTGCCTTGGCAGGGCCCTGAGTCACACAAAAAGGTGTTTCACACCCGCCTTCCTGCTCTGCTCCAGCAGTAGAGAGAGCACAGGCTCGGGAATGGAAAAACACAGGACTCGGGACTTCCAAGGTCCCCTCCTGCCCCGCCTCCAGTGAGCTCCAGGAAACTACAAAGATGGCCTTCCAAAAAAATTTTAAAAATTAATATCTATATATATATAGATATATTATCTCTATATATCTCAAATGGGTAATTATTTGCCTTCTGCTTCCCATATTTTTCAGACTTTTCACTTGAAATCAACAGGGCTTGAATCATGTCTCTCGTTTAATGAAGGCTGAGCTTCTTGTGGACTCACATGACAGCAGGAGGTGCTGCTCACTGAAAAGCCCAGGATGGTGGGAGACTTTGATAATATCACGAGAGTTGGTAACACGGGCAGAGGACTTTGAATAAAGCTGTCTGACCTCCTTGGCCCAAGTGCTTTTACAGCCAAGCAAAACAATTTCTCTGGACTCTAATGAATAGACTTCTGTCATTGTTCATCATAATAATGCCCCGATCCTGGCAAGATTACCTAGATGCTACCATAATCCTGCTAATAAGTGATGATTATAAAACACACACTTGAGGAAAAGGAAAGGTAGAATTTGGATCTTTTGCCCCAGTCTCTTCCCAAAGGAAAGCAGGATAATAAATGACTTCTGACTGTGATATATGACAAAGAGCCTTTACCACATCAGAGTCTGCTACAGCAAAATCCAGCCAGCTCACTCAGTTTTGTCCATAAAAATACTGCTCTATTCAGTGTGAGAGGCGTGATAAATGGGGGGGACCATACTGAAGACATCGAGTGAGATTTTTATTTTTTTCTTTCTGGGAGAAACAGCTGGAGACAGAGAAAAAAAAAAAGATTAATTGTGTTTTTGTGAAACAAGCATTTTGTCAAGCAGCAAAACTTCCTCATAGTACTATGGAAATATACGATTCTCTTATTATGTGTGACTTCCTATCCATTTTCAGCTAGTGACTTCTGTTCTCTGGCAGAGGCCAGCACCAAATATTCTACCCACTGGCAAAACTCAGTTGCATGAGAGAGCAAAGTGTGACTGAGCTGACTAGAAAAATAATTTTAAATAAATAAATAAATAAGTAAATTGAGTGGGCTAATTGTGACAATTTTGTTCTTAGAACAGAGCATGTGTAATGCTCCTGCTGTCCCACTTCAACTTAGCTGCTGTCTCTTGACTGTGGAAGGTACTAGAGGCTCCTTATCTCAGGGCAGAGTTGCTGTTGAAAACATGAACGTGGGAGTTTTTGCTTCAGAATTTGGTCCACCGCAGCTGATGGGGGATGCACACAGCAGAGTTTTCCATGCTTGCTCTGCTTCTTGTTTCAGTGTAACTACTGCTTCCAACGTTAACATAAAGGGACTGCTTCATTCAGAAGCAGTGTCAGGCAGGTAAAATTCTTGCTGTATTCCGTAGCCTTAAAAGGAGGGGATGAGACCTTGCTATATGCATTAAATAAAGGAGAGTAAAGATAGTCCAAGTGGAAGATGTCCACAGGTACAGCATAAGGAGATCTGGGAAAATTCCATCCTGGAAAATATTTAGATACTCCTGCAAGAAATGTGGTTTTGTTATTATTCATTCCTGCTAACAACACGTGTGTCACCCCATTTGCACACCAGAAGTAGCTGGTGTGCAAGCCTGCGTGAATTTAGAAAGCTCAATATATAGTTTGAAAAATCATCTTGCTTTCACAATAAAGTTATCAGCAGCTCAGCTACCACCCGAGCTAAAAAAGCCTTCGTCTTAAGAGGAGAGCCTTTCTCTTCCCACTGGATTAGGTTTCAGTGGGAGCTAGGCCAGGAAATTGCTTTTATTTATATTCTCCACCCCTGGCAAAGTCAATGGCCTCATTAATCCACTGATGGGCCAGCACCACGATGGAAACTAGAGATGCAGAGGGGAAGAATGCCAGAGGAATTGCTGCTTTTCTTCTCTCCCGAGCCTTCACCTTGTCCCCACCCCAGCTTCACCTTCAGATCCCTCCTGCCAGTGTGCAGAGCTTCTGACACCATCTCCTCCTTTCCACCCGGATCTCCACCCTTCTTGGAGACAGAAGGAAGAATACAGCCCCAAATTTCATGGACACATCACATCTGCTAGGATGAATTGGAAAAGGTTGAAACTAGCACATGGCCTCTGGGATCAGGACCAAATAAACCTTCACTTTCTTAAATATGCAACAAAATCGTAACGCAGCCTGTAGAAAATTAATTGTGGCACTGACTGTGGCGAATCCAGGCAACACTGTCTCCCTTTTAGACCACAGCTTAAATTCTGGCTGAACACCTTTTGGAGGGGCTGTTACCCTCTCCCTTCTTTTCAACACATCTTTTTATGTTAAAAGTGTTTTTAACCGTAGGCTTTGACACTGTGACTGGCTGTGCTTTGACTTTTATTTTCCATGTAATCTGTCTTGCAGTGGAGGGACCATTAACCAGTCAAACAATGTTCTATCCCAATAACATTATCACTTAAAGGCAGCACGGCAAGAATTTCTGCTAACTAGTGGGCAGTAAATTTACTCTTCTAATAGGTTCATCTTTTATTAGGTATTTATTTCAGGAGGTTAAACCATAATTAGATTGCATTAGGAAGCTGAAAAAGAAAGGAGTGGAGATTCCAGCCTGAATTTTTGTTTTATTTGCATCTCGGACGTCCAGAGAAATTCTCAGCGCAATCTGTATTCCTCCAGATAGGGGGTTGCACAACTAAACAGCTCCAATATTTCTGCCAGGAGTTTGCATTTGTCTTTCCTGTACAAAAGTTATTGCTAAGCTGTAATCCTTCCCTGAAATACAGTGCGTGGAGCCAAGGCTGAACCCAATTTACTGTGGCAGATGAATATAGCCAAGGTGGTGGTCTGAATGTTTGGCCTAAAGGCACAATCCAATTTTCAACTGTTTCAAAGCTATTATGTCAAAGGCTGTTTGCATAAACATAACAATAGGAGCGAGCCCAGGCGGAGGCGGCAGCAGAGGGGACGCTGCCCTCTCGTGTCTCCTGCCTGCATCTGCCTGGAGCATCCGCAGCGTGCGGGGAGCTCCGTGCGGGCTCCCGATGGGAAGAGTCGGAATTCCGGGAGAAAAGCGGGTGTGTGCGTGCACTGCTCTGCACACAGTGAGGGCAGAGAGGCCCTGCAGAGCCACCCAGGCAAACCAGAGGGCTGGGCGATCACCGATTGTTTGAAGTTTAACAAGGGCAAGCGCCGGATTCTGCACCTGGGACGGGGCAGCTTCGATCTCTGCTCTGTGTGACAGTGACAGGACCCGAGGGAATGGCTGGAGCTGTGTCAGGGGAGGGTCAGGCTGCATATCGGGGAAAGGTTCTTTCCCCAGAAGGTGCTGGGGCACTGAACAGGCTCCCCAGGGAATGGTCACAGTCCCAAGGCTGCCAGAGCTCCAGGAGAGTTTGGGCGATGCTCTCAGGACAGAGGTGGGGATGAGACGCTGGAGAGCAGCGCCATGGGAAGGGACCTGGGGGTCCTGGTCGATGGGAGGTTGAATTTGAGTGGGCAGTGCCCTGGCAGCCAGGAGGGACAGCCCTGTCCTGGGGGGCAGCAGGCACAGCATCGGCAGCCGGGCCAGGGAGGGATTGTCCCGCTCCGCTCTGCCTTGGAGCGGCCTCACCTCCAGTGCTGGGGCAGTTTTGGGTGCCACAATATAAGAATGATACTGAACTGTTAGAGACCGTCCAAAGGAGGCTGCGGAGATGGGGAAGGGCCTAGAGATGAAGCTGTGTGAGGAGTGGCTGTTCAGTCTGGAGAAGAGGACACTGAGGGAGGGCCTCACCAGGGGCTGCAGCTTCCTCAGGAGGGGCAGTGGAGGGGCAGCTCCGATCTCTGCTCTGTGTGACAGTGACAGGACCCGAGGGAATGGCTGGAGCTGGGTCAGGGGAGGGTCAGGCTGCATATCAGGGAAAGGTTCTTTCCCCAGAGGGTGCTGGGGCACTGAACAGGCTCCCCAGGGAATGGGCACAGTCCCAAGGCTGCCAGAGCTCCAGGAGAGTTTGGGCGATGCTCTGAGGCACGGGGTGGGATTGTTGGGGTGTCTGTGCAGGGCCAGGAGTTGGACTGGATGATGGTTGTGAGTGTTTTCCAACGCAGGATATTCTCTGACCCTACACTTCATCCCTGTGTCCATGCCGGCAGGTGGTGGCTCCGTGCCTGCGCAGAAGTCGCTGCTGTCTTTCTGTCTGTCTGTGTGGAAGTGCACACAATCACACACGCTCACTTCAGCTGCAGGCACACACACAAACACACACACAGACAAGTTTTTCACATGCACACGTGTCTACACTGCCAAGATTCTGATTTAAAAAAAAGAAAAAAAAAAAAAAGTAGATTCTGCCAATGGTGGAAACGGGAGAATGTTAATGACTTTTTAAACTTTTCTCAAGCTTGAGAAACAGATGTGATTATTCAATTCATCACCAAAAAAATGTCTTGCAGCAGTATGCATGTGATGAGCTGACTGATGATGTGGGAACCTATGAGAAAGCTGTTTCCCTTATTAGAACTGGAGGGTTTTCAAGCCGATGTACTATTTCTCTTTCCCGTTATGTACACACATAGATGCTTTCTTAAATAATAGAAATATAGGCTAGACCTTTAAATCTATTTCATTTGAATGATGAAAAACAAAACAGCAGACCCAAAGATTCTGTAACCTGGGCTGGAACTTTCCCCAGATCTGCCATGATCAGACAGTGTTTGGACTTAGGCCAAACATATAGACTGGACCCAGTCCTGATGCTCATCTCTAAATTTGAAAGATGGGAAGAGGATACACTTATCAGTTTTCTGGAGGGTAGCTGGAGCAGGAAAATCGTTAAATGACAGAAGCTGCCAAAAATAAACATCCGCTGCTTTAAAAAATCCTCCTTATATAGAACTATAAATGCACAGGGCTTATTAAGACATCTGGCAAATTATTTTTTCTGATGGAGAGAATTCTCAAGACCTCGAACACAGAACAATAGAGGATTTCACAGAGAAACAGATTTGCAGAGTCAACATCGCACATTTGTGGGAGTCTGAGCTCACGGGGGTCCAGCATTTACGATGGGGCTGAAGCCAACACCGAGGGACACAACCCCACAGCCACCCAAGCACAGAGCCCTTCTCATCCAATATCTGATTTCCAGTCAAAGCTGGCATTGGAGAACACTGATGAATATGATAGTGTGAAGCTGGATGTGTGTGACAGATACTGAATAACCGGGTTCCAAAATTAAAATTCTTTCTAAACTCAGATGTCCAGAATCTCAGACCAAGTCAGATTTTCCATTGTTCCAAATTTCCATTTTTGCACTGACTCCTGTTAGAAGCACGCATTAGCTACAGCTGTGACTGAGCATTTCTATCACCTTTCTACAACATGGCCTAAAAATCTACCTCAATTTTGGCAAATTAACAAAATGTGTGTCACAGAAGCGAACTCTTTGCCATCAAAATATCAGCAATCTGAATGAAAAAAAAAAATGCAACTCATCATTATGATATCTCTTTTAAACAACCCAGTGATTACACAAATAAAAAACAAACAAGCAAACAAAACACCCCACAACGCCAAAGTCTTTATCCAGTCAAAAATAATAGATAATGCAGAAGGTGAGGGGCCTGCCAGGGTTAGAGTGGGTGCTCAAACTCAGGATGTAATCAGCTAACAGACAGCAGCCCTTGCCCTATGAAGCCAGTTGCCTCGAAAAGATGAAGCAGATCAAAGCAAAGCAACAAAAAGACAAGTAAGCATTAAGTTTGAATATCGTTCTTCTTCTCTGTAAGTTAAAGCACACGATAAATTTCATCATATGTTTCCTTCCAGAACCAAGCTAGGATTTGTAAACCCTGTCTTGGGCTTAAGAGGCACCCAGGCTTCCTGGGATCAACCAAACACCACTGCAATACAGCAAGGTGTCCCCAGGGCTTTCCTTGCCTGGGAAATGGGACAGCGACAACTGAGATAATTACATTTTTCATAGGACATCATGATGATTAATTAGTTATGGAAGGAGCACAGCATACGGAAATTAAGGACCAGATATTTTTATGGGATTGAAAAATATTTTTATATCTCTGTAAACACTGCCTGATACTCAGAAAGGGGAGCAGAGACTTTTTGAGCTATGCCCTGAATAGTCTCCTCAAAGGGAGCATCTGCCTGCAAGATCTACTCTCAGCCTGCCCCCACGATCCTCCCAAACCCTTCCACACACATGGAAACACATCAACCACAGCTGCCGTGATTCATGTACATGAAACTGAGCATGAACTCGGGCCTTTGGGAGGTCGGGGTGATAAGAATCGCGGGACAGGCACTGAAAAGGGAAACGTGACACTGCTTCTGCCCAACTCAGTAGCAGAATTAAGTCTCCCAACTCCCAGCCTGATGCTTCACCCACAAAAGCATCTGCCTTCCAGGGAAGGGCTGTAGGAGCAGATGGAACCAGGATGCACTGAAGCAGCAGTGGGAACGGCTGAGAGAGACAGCTGAGAAAGGGTTTAATGAAGACCAGCTTTGCTGGATATTTTTCTGCATCTTGTTGTTTTAAATGTATTCCTGTTTACATTGTTTCAGTTGCTGCTCCGTCCTTGGCTTTCCTGGGACCACTGTTAGATCCCCTTGCAGAGATCAGGATGTTTGGAATTGCAGTTGTGCTGCCATGACTCGGATGTTGGAAACCACTTAGGCATAAACAAAGCCTACAACCTTCGGAGTCACTCCCCCAAAGAGGGCTGTGACAGCCCCAGAAAGACATCCAAAGGCAGCTCCCAGCTCCATAACGATGCTCTGGGTGCACCAACTCCAACCAGGGCACGTGTATATCCTCAGAGGCATTCTCCGAAGAGTTTTTTTGCAGACAGAAGTTTCAGTGCTTTGCTGAGTGAGGAGGGCTCATGCCTAAGTGTTGCATTGAATTGCAGATTGATTAAATGCAAAGGAACAAATAACTCACTGCAGGAGGGAAAACACACAGAGTTGTATGCTGTAAGGCTGGCGTGTTGTATTAGAGACTCGTTAGAGAGACCCTACAGACAGCTCCTGCTCTCACATGTGTTCCTTGGATGGCAGTTCAGCTCCGAGGGACAACTCCAGCAAAAGCAGAACGGGAAGGATGTGGGTAAAGCCCCAGAGCCAGGACTGGTTCTGTGTAATCGATGGTTCTGCTACAATTTGCTTCACACTCTCTGTCAAGTCAATTCGCTCTACATTTCTAACACTCTCCTGGCTATCAGGACCCAATTCCCAGCTTTCTGAAGCACAACTACGACAAAACTGGAGGAAGCAAGGATATCCTTGAGCTCCTTTATCTGTATGAGCTCTGCTCCAGTCATACTCCCACACCCTGATTTTCAAGAGCATGAGTCAAGCAGGGTTTGAGACAAAAAGAAACAGACTCCTGTCCTAGACAGGAGTGGAAGAAGCAGCCCCCCAAAAACAGTTGCCAGCACCAGAAGGTCAATTTAACAGTGACTAGAAACTCTCGAACAGAGAAGAGGGGAAATTAGTAGAAACTCAAGGATCCTGTAATCCCATGATATAAGCACTGTAAAATGAGGATAGCGTCTGCCAAAGATGTGCAGACACCTTTGCAAAGAGGTGCAGCATCCTACGTGAAGCCAGCAAGCCCTCACTGCGTCTCATGCTGGTATTGCAAAGCTTCCCTACCATTAATGAAATGCTGGGAGAGCCTCAGAGGAGAGATGATATTGGACAGCAAAGCAGCATTGTTCATCAGTGTTGGAATTAAGGCTGCGTGCTGACAGCAAAGTAGATGGAACGAAAAATGTCAAAGGCTCAAAAAAACTGCAAACTTCAAGATGCATAAAGGGAGCAGCTGCTTTTCCCCTTCCCCCTTCTTCCCATCACGCTCAGATGTAATAACTTTCCCCAGTTCCGTGGCTCTCACATAGCTAATGCTGTGTTCAGTTGCTGGAGTCTTTACAGATGCAATGCATTAGCAAAGCCTGCCAGTCGGCATCCTGTTTTTCCAATCACTCTTCTGAAACTCCTCCACTTTTCTCAGAGGTTTTATCAGAAAGATGTTCCTCTGAAACATTTCAGCGAGGGGATCTGACAGCTCTTCAAACACCAGCTGAAATTCATTTGTTTTCCGCTGCTTCCTGTTTTTACAAGTTCATTAGTGTTCCACCAAGATAGACTAAAGATTAGGGACTTTCACCAGCCACGCTGGATCCCTGGCATATAAAGCCAAGGGAGACTGTCTGAACCTCCACACTGCATCCACAAACACAGAAATGCACGGCCTGCATGCAGAGGTGCAAACACACAGACAGGCACACAGCAAAAACACGTGTGTGAGCTCTGGGCACTCAGAAATCCCCTCGCCTGCCCGAGATATCGAGGAACGCGCGCGGCCGCGACGTGCGCGCGCAAACACATCCACACGCGTCCCTAGGAAAAGCAAAGGCCCCATTGTGGGCAGCCCGACACTGAGCCTTTCTTTTTTAGTGGAATTTCTGAGGCCAACAGAGTAAATAAGCGCCTGAAGTGTCTCAGCTGTGGTCCACGGGTCAGGGCTGCTCTCAGGACAAGCAGGAGGCAGAGCGTGTACAGATACATTCCTGAGAACTCACAGGGGCTGAGTGTTGCAGCTCCGTGAAGAAGGCACTGTGTGTGCTCAAGCATCCAGGCTTTTAGCATTATCTGTCTGGCACATTAATATGCTAATTGTAGGAGAAGAAACGTGGAACTAATTCCATGTATCATTCATGTAAAAGCATATAGGTAGCAGCAAGATAGGGTTGTATCAAAACAGACATAATCACATTATTTTTGATGTATTCTAGAACAGGAGTACAGAGTATGTTCTCCTATTTAAATAGGTTAACAGGCTGTTTAGTTACAACAGCAGCAAGAAAATTGAAATCTATTTCTAATTTACACACAGAAGCTGCTTTCTCCTGTGTCCCTGAAATGCAGCCGGACAGCTTCTTCTTATAAATTGCAGTTGCGAAGAAAAGACTTAAGGAGCAAGAGAGACAGTTTTCAAATTAGTAAATTTGTTTATTCTAAAGTCATAAAACGCTATTTTGTTGCTAATAATGATGATTTAACAGTTGGCTCTTAAACTGCCTGTCTTCTGTTTGGTTTTTATTACCACTTTCTCAAAATCTCCCATAATTGATCAATTCAGAAATTACGAGGAAAGAAAAAAAACAGCTGAAGGGAAGCATGTCTGCTTTGGTCTAATGATTTTAAACAAGCCTGATGTGTCAGCCAACAGAAAGTGCTGTTGATATAATCATGAAAGGTACTGGGTAACTTACTGTACTCCTACATTAAACTAAATCTGTATGATCCAGGAGCTGGAGCTTTCTGCTTGACTGCTGAGAAAATGTCAAATAACATCATATTTTTTTAAGTGGGTTCTGAGGCTAGTGGTGATTTACAGCCAAATGTTTATGATAGAATCAAAAAGCCTTTTTTATTTTTTTTGGTTTGCTTTTGTTGCAGGTCAACTTCTATGAATTCAGAGCTTCATCACGTGAACAAGACCAGCCTCACTTTAAAAATGGTTCCCTGGATGACCAAAATATCAAATTCCTTTAAAATTGTGCTGAGCCCTTAACACCACAGAACCATTATTAACTTATTGCCAGAGACTATAAAACAGAGTATTATTGCTTGGTTACACACTGTATTTGTTGTTTTCTCTTCTGTTTGTAAGGGAAGTAAAGCAACTGCTGCAGATCTTTCCACTTTGAAACTATTTACCGTTTCATGCTATTATTAAAATTATTATTTATTTTTAATGACTAGTGAATACTCTTTTATTATGTAGCTCGATAGTACTACAGTATTTGGTGTCTCTTTGTGTTCCCTCTAAGGTCTTTTGAGCTGCCAAACAGAGGTGAAAACGTAATCAGGTGTTTTCATGCTATTTTCATTACTGCTCTCGCCCTGGCCGAACCAGCACTGCTGCAAGAGTATTTTATTTGATGGGTTTCACCTTCACCTTTCAAGGTTTTGCTGAGACCACCACAAAAGGACACTGGAGGGAAAAGTACTAAGTAAACTAGCAGAGGTTTCCTAGGCTGTGGGGAGAAGGCTTACAGTCAGCTCGAGCAATGGGGAAACGTGCAGACCATCACCAAGCTTTATCAGAAAAGATAAGAACCACCACCATCATGTGTCAGTGGGAAAGTTTTTTTCATCTGACATCGCTGAAAATTTTACCTTGACAGTACAGCCACATAACAAAGAGACAAAGGGTTCTTTGGCACCCCACAAGCCCTACAAGAGTATTGGTGTTTTGTTGGTCATCTGTGCTGTCAAAAACCTGCAAGTGCCTGTGAAGGAAGTAGCAAACCTGACCCTCCTACCTGTTGCCTTTGTTTAGCTCCAGCCAAAACACTTTATTATTCATGGCCTACATAACTCCAGTAGCATGTGAGAATCTTTACAGGCAGGTGGAGAAGAAAGTAATACCAGAGGAAGCCAAGGTCACTGTTTACCTCTTCCTGGCTTTTTAGGAAGGTCTTTACAGAAACAGTGGGTTCCCCATTAGCACAAAGGATAGGATGAGCTGCCCTTTGCAGAATCTACCAGCATGGGTACTAATGCCTTCAGTGCTGAAAGGGGGAGATCAAAAACTGTTCTCAAGTCAGGTTGTTAAGACAAAACTCTACCTGGCGGTTTCATCAGTTCATTAGCTGTTGTAAATGAGCAATGTATCATATTTACTTGAATATAATCCTTTTCACTCTTCCAGGCTCTTAAGAAATAAGTGTCACCTTGGGGCTGGTATCCTTGAATCGGAGTAAAACCAACAGAAACCTGGGGGAAGGGGAGGGAGAGCGGTAGAACTAGAAATGATAGCAAAGTTAGCATGTTTGGAAATGATTTCTACTGTTTCCCTCTGAAAATCCCCAGATATTTAATGTGGAGTCTTACGAGTGTATAAATTACCTTTTGGAAGGAATGAGTTTTAATGATGTGCTTGACAGAGGGGAAGCACAGGGGCACAGGAGAAGCCACCTGGGACCAGAGCGCAGCATGACTTCAAAGAAAAAAGCCAAGAGCTGAGAGTAGGAAAATTCATCAGGCAACTTGGCCAAGGCAGCGGAAGGCAGTGGAAAGAGATGAGAGAATGGAGACAAGCTCCAGTAGATCTTCCTTCCTCATTGTTTTTCTGCTGCTACTGACCCCTCCATCTCCTTTCCCTCCAAGCAGCCAAGGCAAGGTGAGACCGTCTGGCGTCTGCAGCCCAATCTCCTCCCCCCCTTCTCTCAACACCATCTGGGAATCCACACTCCTAATGGAGCTTCCAGATGTTCGTGTCATTCTGGTGTCTGTGTCATTCTGGATCTGCTCCTTCGGTTCTGATCTCCTGTGTCTCAGCCCTGGCATTGGACATGCATCAAAACTTCACACTCCACGGCAGAAAGCACCAGAATCTCTGCTCGAGGAAAGCCTGATGCAGGCAGGGATGACTGAGCCTTCATTGCTGGTGTTCACACCAGCAGAACTCTCTTGCAGGCAGTAACAGATGTGCTGAAGTATCTCAGGGGTGCATCACCCCATCTCCATACAGCTTTTATTTAATGCTGGTCAACCTTCAGTGCCCACACCTCAGTGATCACTACTGGGATGTGCATTGCCAGGAAGAGTTTCCCGACAAATATAGATAAATCAACGCGTGAAATACCAGAAGGAATAACTTTACCACTTGATTGGAGAAAATTCCATGTAATAGGTCGCTTGCACCGACACCTTCCATGCTGTAATAGCAAAGTTATTCCACAACATGACAGTGTAGGGATCCTTCCCAACTTTGCACCTGCACTGCTTAAACCAGAGCTTCTCCAAGACAGACCATACCCCTGACATGGCTATAATTAACATTTACTAGGTTTGAAAACAGAATTATTACAGATTTGTTTCTTCAGAGTTATGAATATTTCCTGCAAGTGTCGTTCAGGTGGATGTGCCCATCAAGACCTTTTCTGGCTTGCTTTGAACATCCTTCCTGCTTTCAAGGTATTGCTTTGACAGCAGGTTTGCAGTAGATGCTGCCCACAAGGGAGGGTTTTTTGAAGCCTGGGAACTGTGCAATATCTCTCTATCTACTAAAAGTGAATAATGTATCAACATTGTTCTGGCCTTCTAAAAGAGGATAAAATGCAATATAGTTCTCTGCAGCTACTCTGAAAAGTCTCAATGTTGCTCTAGTAAAGACCTGACCATAAAGCAAAGGAGCACTAAATAAATGAGGACTAAAATCTAAAACACAGTAGCCATTTCACAAACTCCTGAGCCACAAATGCCATTTCTGTAGTTTAAATTAATCCCCTTGGAAAGTGGATCAAGCCAAGTTGCACAAAGGCACTTTAGTAGAGGAACACCCGCTCTGGGATTTAACACAGAACAGTTACAGTGCCTAAAACATACCCCCAAACTTATTCTGTACTAACTTCCTGCTCAGATAAGCCCCAAGAGTTGAACTTTATGCTCCTGATTTCCCCTGTGAAGCTGTGCAAAACCCAGAGTGGTGGGAGCATGTGCCTTGGAGAACAGGGGTCAGAACCAGAGAATCTATTCCATTGTTTTCTCGCTTCTACGACAAAAAAAAAGAGAAAAGTTCCCTTAAATTCCCAAGCAAGGAGGAAAGTAACTTGGCAAACAGACTTCTTCTGAGTTCTTTTGCTGGAAAGATTTATATTTTGCTCACCACAAATATATGGAGCAGACGTATAGCACACTGCGTACATGCCTGTGCTCCTTGTAGCAGAAGGTTTTGGCAGTCCTTTCTAGTGCAAGGCTTAGAAAAACTCACGCTGCTGAGGGCAACCTGGCCATTGTAAAAGCCAAACCCAGCTTTTAACTAGATATATTAGAGATTTAGGCAGTTGTGATTTTAGGCCAGAAGGTACTACTGATCACCCAATCTAATCTCCTGCACAGTACGGGCCATAGGGCTTCTCTAAATTAAATTCCACGCTGAGTCCAATAGCTGCAGATGAATTCAACTATCTTTCAGAAAGCCATCCAATTGCAATAGGAAAGTTTCCAGTAATGGGGAACACACCACATCACAGAATACCATCTGTCCAGGATTTCTTGGACAACCTCACTGCATGTGTGGTGTTTGCACCCCGTACAGCAATCCAGACACTTCCAGAAAGCTCCGAGCCTGCTGTTCCCACGACGAAGTTATTGCAGCCCATAGCCCTTAAGAAGTCAACCTGCCTTTGGATAAGAGCTCCTACCTACCCAGAATCCCTAGACAAATGAAGCCAAACCCCCAGATCAAAAAGAATTAGGGGAAATTCCCTCTCTGCGCCCTGCAGAGGACCCTCAGAAGAACAGAGGTACAGAGCACCCAAATCACAGCCCCTACTGCTTCTAAAAGGAAATTATCCTTAGCATCTTAGACATACCTTGAGGAAAGGCAAGTAAAATCAGAAAGAGAAACAAACCCCTTGCTGCGGTAAAAGAGGCCTGACAAAGCTCCTGACCTCTTTTGTTCATCTCTTTTTTAGGCTGTTTCTCTCACAAAGAGTCTCATCTGCATCAGGCAGAAAAGGCCCTACAGCTGCCCAATCCCTCTTCCCAGCTGTGAGCAGACTCTCTCCCCAGAGGAACAGTGGTAACCTTTTCTCTTCTGACCTACTGGGCTAATTTATTCTTTGGGGTCTAGGGCACATAGAAAGTGTCATAAAGACTTGCAAGAAGTCAGTTGAAAGCAGAAGGAAAATCACTGTTTCTTGAGGCTATGTCAAAATTGCTGGTTGCAATTGCTGGTGGCAATAAATTCTGCAAATTAAGGTGCATTTGTCTCTATTGTGGGTTACTGAAAGGAGGGAATTTCAACTGCACAATGATGATTTAATTTGTTCTGCACTTTGTCATGCCAAATTTTAGTGCCTTTCCTGAGACTTCATGTTCTGTCTTGAAAGCAAAGACCTAATTATTGTTGAGCTTCACCTGTTTCATATAGTTCCTCAAAAGTTTGACAGCACGACAATCACCAGGCTTTTCAAAATGCCTGGTGATCATGAGGACTTTTATTCTGAGGGCTCAAGCCACTCAGTGAGTTTTCAAGCAGAGTCCAGCACCCACTTTCTGAAATGTAGGCATCTTTCAAGTATTTCCAGCTGGTCAAGGATGTCATTTCGGATGTCTCTCCCTGAGTGTCTGTCCTCCAGATATTTAGCTCAAGGAGGGGTGGTTCCAATGCTGCTGCTGTTGGCATAAATCTGCCTTCTGTGGGAATGGTTCTGGGCTCTCAGTGAGGGCAGAGTGACAGCAGTCAGCTTTTGAAGAGGGGCCACACAATTGCACGGCCCCTTTCCCCTTCCTGCCCTGCCTGCTCCCACCCCAGAGAACCCTTCTGGTTTGTTAGTTCTGGATTTTTAGAGCACTCTTGATGGTCACCAGGCTGCAAGTGTTTTAGCTGGTGTAAAGAAATAACATACCTAATTTAACTAATACAAATATAAATGCAGAGCCCTATCATACAGAATGGCCTAATGCACTCAGAAAGGTCTTCTAAAAACATTGCTAGGTAAAAGTTACATTATCTGCCTTAGAGTGAAGCAGTATTAGGGATATGGACAGGAGAGCGAGGTTGGGGTTTTTTTCTCTCCTTTTATCCTGTGTTTAGAAACAGAATTTTACAGGCCAACCAGCCAGCTGGTGCAACATCCATTATTTACTCCTGTTGGACTGGGAATCTCAACAAGACCCAGCACCAGCGACCTGACACTGGCAGCACAGAGAGTGGAGGCAAGAAAGATGCTCCCCAATGTCCCCAGCAGACTGTTCCTGCTGTCTCAGACAGATGAAGAGCACTGCATGTTGGTCTTGTTTGGAAAGTAAGAAAAAAGAAAGTCTATTTATTTATTTATCCAGCAGCATCTTAGATGATTCAATCCCTGCTCGGTGGGCCTGATTTTCCATTGCTGCCCTGGAAGATAGAGTTTCTTACACCCATGTTGCACTACTTTTGTAGTGATTCAAATATTGTTATTTTATATAATAAAATCACAGAATCATTTAGGTTGCAAAAGACCTTTAAGATCATCAAGTCCGACTGTAAAAATTGAAGCAGCGTAATACTCACAAAGAACAAAGCCATCAAATTCCTCCATAAGCATACAAGCTTTTCCAGTTTTAGCTAAGAATTCATCTCCACCCCTCCTCAAATATTTGCCATGTACATCTCAACTTTTAGGACTCGGGGATTTTTGCCATTGATTTTCCTGAGCTCACTTGCATATTCAACTTCCATTATAACAGCACAAACTGCACAGCCTTCAAAGATAAGACAAATGAAGCAAAAGAAAAGTAAAAGATGGTATAAAAAAAGAAGTTGCTTGTGCACAGAACACCGCTGTTCATTTTCTTGGTTGGTTTTCTTTTTTCCTAAAAGAGAGAGAGACTTCTGGGCAGGGAGAAGCTGAGTCCACCTGGTACTACCACAGCACTGGTTTAAGCTCCCATTTACACATTCCTGATGGAGGAACAGAGAGGTGAGCATACAATCTGCTCCATGCCTGTGGAAATCATGGACCTCTCTTCTAAGCTTACCATGGGTGGGCCTGGCCCTGCAGCTGGGCAGGAATCACAGGGCAGGAACTGCATTCTACAGGACAATTTGTGTGAGAGCTGCAAGAGAGCATTGCTGGCACCAGCACTCCAAGGACTCAAACATGCTGCCCAAATTCTTCCTCTAACTCCTTGTTCCAAGCCCACTCCATCCATGCAGGGTCCAAACTATTGCTGGTTACAACCACACTTAGGTGTTTTCATTTCTGAAATGCAGAGGTTTTATTTAGCAGCAGAACTAGCCTGAGAAGAGAGGGAAATTCAGCTTCTAGTCAAAACCCTTTCATTCACTCACCTAGGTGAGTCCTAAGGGATCCTCGAAAGTTAGCAACCAAAATTCCACTCTCCGTGTACTAAATTCATGCGTAGATGTTTGCACTTCTGAAAAAATTGATAGGTTCACGATTCCAAAAGCATCTAAAACACGCTGCTTTGGGAAGATGACCGTAAGAAGCAGAAAGCACAAACCACAGGCACGTCCTTCCAATGCACAGCATGTTAACAAACATCTACATCCAATGAGCTCCAGAGTTAAGATTCTCATTTTTAAATTTTTTTTACCCTAGATATTTTGCCTCCCAGCCCCCACCTCACACAGGTTTTCTTGCAGAATGTGTCATTTGTGACCAGCTTTGGGTATTTAAAACATTTATAGGGGCAGAAAGACAGATTGATGCCTTTAGTGCAGCCTGCACTCATCGGGTCTAAAGACAGGTCAGGGAGATGACAGGAATACTAAGCTTAAGGTGACGGGCTTGGCGCCACGCTACATTTAAGCCGAGACTGAGAGTCCAGAATTTCTGGACATCATAAAGAATCTATTATCATTGTGGTCACTTTCAGCAACGCTGGTTTCATTACCATCTGTCTTCATCCACCGATGCTTAGGGAATAAATATTAAATATGGAACTTTTCCTGGACTCAAGTCGCAGAAGGCAGAAGGCGAAGCCATTCTCTGGTAATACGATCTTGGACCACCTTCGAGGAGGTGGAGGAAGATAAAGAAATCAGATAAGATCATTAGCTCTGTCGAGTTGAAAATAAGGGTTCAGTTTTCAGTTGAGCAATAATTCTCTTTTCAAGGTGGGCAATATTTAAGCAATCATCCCTAGAAAATTGGTCATTACCACTGGCTAATAACCGATTTGTTAGTTAATAGCCCAAGGTGAAACCAAGGGCACTAAATGCTCTGGCAAACCACCACTGACTGCAGTATTAACAGATTTCAAGGGCATCATTGCTATTATAAACCATGTTCATTGATTTATAACAACACTAATATGTTTTATAAAAGAGCGGTGCAGTGTTCTGGAAAAATTAATCATTTCTTGCCAACCCACAGCCGACTGTCCACTGCTCTCAGTCCTGCAGTGAACTGGATACCATCACGTTTTGTTCTCTTTAAGATGAGGAGCACAAGAAATGGACTGGAGGAAGATGGGGAAAGGAAGGATCCTTTCCCAGACCTGGACATGTATGATCCTGGTGAGGAGACTGCCCAGTCTCCTCATCCACAACTGAGGTTTTTTCCCTTGCTCTTCCTGGTGTCACACTAACATGCATTTCTTCCACACTGCCCAAGAGCCATTCATAGGTGGCATCTCCTTCCAAAAGCTTTCACAATCATCCCCCAAAAACCAAAACAGACAGGAGGCTCAGACATACATTCGCACCACAAATTACTGCTTCCCGCTGAACTATGAGCCCAGCACACACAAGCTCCAGGCAGCATCATCTGTGACATAATTTGAGCCCACCTGATCTTAGGGAAAGGAAGGATTCTTTCCCAGACCTGGACATATATGATCCTGGTGAGGAGACATTTGACTGCCCAGTCTCCTCATCCACAACTGAGGTTTTTTCCCTTGGTCTTCCTGGTGTCACACTAACATGCCTTTCTTCCACACTGCCCAAGAGCCATTCATAGGTGGCATCTCCTTCCAAAAGCTTTCACAATCATCCCCCAAAAACCAAAACAGACAGGAGGCTCAGACATACATTCGCACCACAAATTACTGCTTCCCGCTGAACTATGAGCCCAGCACACACAAGCTCCAGGCAGCATCATCTGTGACATAATTTGAGCCCACCTGATCTTAGGGAAAGGCACTGACACTAAACAAGGCTCCTTTGCTGCTGGAGAGAGGCAGGACTGCACACAGGGATATTACTGGAGCTCAGCTGATGGATTATGTCTGAAGTGAAGTGACCACAGCTCTGGCACATCACTGAATCCAAAGGCTCTGCAACCGAAGATGGCAGCTATCACAGAGCTAATCAGATCAGAGCAAAGCCCAAGCACACCCACACACCACACAGGGCTGGAAGGAAAAACCTGCAGCTCCTACCTGACCTGTGTAGCAGTTCCCCCAGCAGCATCCTTCCCACGTCACCCCACAGGGCTGAGGGTGTCATACTTGTGCACCTACTGCGTATTATTTACTATTCTTTACCAGCAGCTGAAAGGGATCTACAGACCTGTGCAAACATCCTGCCTGTGTGCACTTGACTCCAGTGAGAAAGGTGAGGAACTCCAAGAAAAACACTTTGTAGGAGTTTTACCTCTTAGCATTACCACCTGGCATGCTGGGAATTCCAAGTGCTGTTGCAGGCCCGGTTGAGTCTCGACAGGACTCACTTAGAAAGAAGAGCGGTTAAAAGAAAAAACAAACAACTTTCTGTTAATCATTCCCTGTTGGCAAAAAGCAAGATTTTCCTAATTGCTGCAGTACTTGAACTGAAGCTAGTCAGCTCACATAAGAAAACTTTGGGCAGGGCTATTCCTCATTTAGAAGGATACTGAGAGTTCATTCATCCCTTCTGTTCGTAAATCTGCTCTTTTTGCCAACAATGCCCCTCAAGCCTGAAGGAACCTCCGTGCTTTCAAGGGCAGGACATGGCAGCTCATGCAAGCTTTCCCAAGCTGTAGCATGAAAGCCTCAAAGAGAAAAACTTGCAGGTGCTGGAGCTCAGCTTCCAGATGGCCAAGAAAACTCCTACGATCTCCAGTGATGCAGCACTCTTTAAGTAGCTGAAGTTCTTGAAGCTTTCCCAGAGCTGAAGCTGGGATGCCCAGCTCCTCAGTGCACTTAGATACTCCTAGTACTTCAGTGGGAAGTTGGCACCGAAATCCCATTAAGTTCTGGAGTAAAGTCTTCAAGCAGGGAAGGACTTTACAATCTCTGCCTGTTGTTTCCCGAAGGAAATTTGAATGTGAACCCAGCTTGGCCAAAAGAGACAGATAGATGAGTTAGAGCTACTGTATGTACATACCTGCCTGTATATAGATTAATCATAATAAGGGTCTGGTGTGGACATTTCAACCCAGTAATTTTAATGGAAATGAGGCTCTAAATCTGTATTATCGCACCAAGAAAAATGGAGCTATTTTCACATCGCAGTTGCCTAATGGACTAGACACACATTTCCCTTTGTCTTGGGGAATGAGCTGCAAGTGACAGGCTCTCCCCTAGTTGTTAATGATGTTTTCTTCCGTTGCCTGGCCCACGTCAGCCTGCTTGGTACAGCTGCTGCGAGAAGCACCATTTTCCACCCCAAAGCAGTTGGTGCACACATGGGCCATGAGCAAGGACAGCTGCACACCTCGGCGAGCAACCCCTTCCACTTCTGAAATGAAAATTCCTGGTGAGCTGAAATTCCACTTAAATGCAGCTGTGAACGTTTACCTCATGCAATAGTTAAGGACTCCACGACTTTTTCAGAGGTGAGTTTTTCCACAGAAAAAACCCACCCTGTTGATCCCATAGTGAAGACTGAGCAGAAACCAAGTCAGAGTTTTGGGACCTGCCCCAGTTCCACCAGGCACTGGAAATGTGTTTCCATGTATTACACAGGCTCACTCTAAGATACGTTCTGAAGCTGGCCCTGCCCAACAGACCCAATAAAGATTGTCGACTGCAATAAAACTTCTTTGACAAGTTAGGAAGAACAATTGGAAACATAAATTCCTGCTGTGGATCCAGCACCTCGGCAAACATTTACTGCTTCTTTTTTTTTTTTTCTTTCCCACAGAATGTTTTTTTAAAAAAAAAAAAAAAAAAGGAAAGAAAGAAAGAAAGAAAAATGACAAAGAATTAGCTGTACGTTTGTGGTTTATTGGTTTTCCTAGAATTTATTGAGATGCCAGAAATTAATTTATGAATAATAGCAAGCATGGGATCACAACGAACTTCATGCGAAGAAAAAAAACACCTAAAGAATGTTCCAGTTGGCAGGAAAAGGCCCCTGCGTCAATTTGAATGCCAAAAAAGGAGGGTAGATCTCGCATACCAGCTTTGGAAATCATTAGGGGTTTGTAAATTATGAGACAATGTTACATTGTCTTCCCAAACATTTTTTCCCATTTACTTCTCTGTGTGCCTAAGCTCACAGTGTCCTGGAATTTTATTGCCTTATGGCCACCGATATGCAGAGATTTGGGGAAATGTCGCGCTTTTTTCTCCCCCAACAGTTGTTCTTTTTTTTTCTGTGAATGGAGATTGCCATGTATTACTCATTCCCGTGTCTCTTTGACAAGGCTCATTACTTATGTTTATCGTTAAAAGATGCTCCATATTACTGTCATATGGTTTCAGGATTTGTTATTAAAATGTTGCAGAGTCCGGAAATGGCACAAAACAAAGACCAGTTTTTATTTGACATTTTTGGGATAGTCTTTTACAGCCAAGCTCCTCCCTCGTTGCTTCAATACAAGCATCTCTAAGGTCTAAAATAGAAGAATTAATTTTGCATAGGGGAATAAAAAATGGGCCAATTCTCATCTAGGAAAAACAGGTAAAAATTCAGAAGAGACATACAGGAAGTTACATTAGTTTGTGGCACAGTTCACGTTAGCATTGGCTAATACACAAAACTGTTGAGGGCTTAGAGCTGGGTAAATCCCACAAGTTCCAGGAGGAGCATTTCTTCATCAGGAAGAGGAACCTCAGGACTGGCATCCTTAACAGGCAGCTCAGCAGAGAGAGGAGCAGCAGGAAGGTGCTGCTTTAACCAGTTTAGAGAACACAGAGGTACATCAGTGACACTTGGGGGAGCAGGACTGGAAGCCATGTGCATGAAGGACTTTGCAGATACATGGACAATCCTCCATCCCACAGCCAGAAAAATGCCCTGCACTGTGAGATCCTAAAGGAAGAGGGAATACAGCCTTCTTTATTTGTCCTTCAACCTAGCAAATTCCTCCCAGACAAAAACTCTCCCATCCATGTGTAGTTACAGAAGCACTGGGAGCTGCCAGCGTGTTGCACAACAATGTACTCGAGAAAAATTTGGGGAAGACACAAGAATTTCCCAAGTGCTGATATCTGAGTTCTGGGGAAATGGAGAAGGAAAGGCTGGCTGGCCAGACAGAGTCCACAGTCAGTTCCTGCATGGCCAAGTATTCGCTCCAATTTCACCTGGTCAGGACTCCTGATACTGGCACAGACAGTGGGGCAACACGAGACCATTTTTTACAATAGGTTCTCTACCCATTAAATGAATATTATATTTACCTTACCTGAATTTTAGTCAGCCACTGTTTATGGAGATTTTCACTACCACCAATCAATGTTATAATCCATTTATTAAAACAGAGCTTTCTCAAGAATTCCCAGACACGGCTACATGCCAGTAAATGCAATATGAATATTATTTTAAAGACAATCGTGGTCCTAATCTGTAGGAAAAACTGAAGTAGTAACATCTTGACCACGTAGATACCAATATAGTAAACATCTGCAGCTCTGGGAGAAAACTTAAATTGTTCTAAACATAAAAATGTGAAAAGGAAAATCAACATTTTTGAAGTTGTGTTTCATTTTGAATTTGGAAGAAAATTAAAAACTTCAAACTTTCTGTTGAAACAGCCTTCATTTATGCTGCATAACCATGTTTTCTGTCAGAAAGGTCAAAATGCGTTCACACTGTATTTCTTTTAAATTTAATTCATACATTATAAGAAATTATATTGAAATTGAAATGAAACATTTTGACCCTTTTGGAATTAAAGGTCCTTTCTTATCAAATGAAGCATTTCAGTCTTATCTAAGTGAATTTTCAAACATCTTCCCATACAAATGTTGATGAAGCTGTTACACTTGTGAAAACATTGGAGTTTTGTTAAATGGATATTTTCCAGGGGACTAATTCTAGTGCACTTGCCACACAGAAATATCTTGCAGAGTAAGACAGACCTAATGTTGAAGTTCTTCTTTTATAAAAGCAAAAAGCACCCAGTGCCTCTGATAACTGCTAATTTGCGAGATGTTTGATTACATTCAGCAAAACAACACGATTTGTACTAGACAGCAAAACAGAAAACCAGTGAGGTTTTGCAGAAGTCTGACAGCAACCTCCAAATTACAGCACACAAAAAACCATCTGGTCAAGCTCCCACACTGCAAAACCTCTCCAGCAAAAGATCTTAGATGCCTTCTGCAAAATCTTCTGAATACGGCCAAATATTGCCTCGGCAAGCACAAGGCCAGGTAAAAACCAGCTAGATTTGGAGCTCCACGAGGGCTGTGCTAGAGAGATTCCAGCTCATGAATCAAAATTAGGTTTCAGAGGCTCGTAGTCGGCGAATCCTGCAGCAGCTCTGCGGATGGCTGCTCGGGAAGCCGGGAGTGCTAATGAACAGAGAGCACACTTAAGACTTCCTGCATTGGAAGTAAATGACAGAGGTGGTTTATCTTATTGTTTCCAATGGGTGCGTTTGACAGGAGCTCAGCTGGAGCAGAGAAGGAAAAGAAAAAAAAAAAAAAAAAAGAAAAATGTTAAGTCTGGACCAAAATAATAATGACTGAGAATCACGGCGCTTTCCTTTCAAGTAGCTCCAAAGAAGCTGTCATCTTAAACAGGGATACATCTTATCAGGAACGGAGTGACAGCTATATAGGTGGCTGTAGTTATAAATGCTGGCTATAGAGTCACTGGAGTATAAAAAACACATTGAGAGGATGTTTTCATTACACATTTGCTTTTGTCTTCCTTTGTCAGGTTAGTGTTGCATTTGCTCTGTTGTGCAGTAGCAGTGACTTCTATTGATTTGCGTTTTTTGTACTGTAAACGCTCCTGGTCAGGGGCTGTCATCATCGCTTGGCATGACTACTTTCTGTATCGTACTTAGCATGAAATATATCAATAAAAATGGGGGAGCCCCCAGAGGATTTAGCTGTGGAGTGCTGAGCATGTCCCTGACACATCTCACCTCGGGATGCACAAAATAAGGACTCACAAAGGAATTCGAGAAGAACGTTTTGCTCCGTGCTCCTTTCTGAATGTATCCGCTCCTCTGTGCATACGGACGGGCGCTGGCATCTGGGAAAAACGGAGTCACGATTGTATCAGCTTTTTTTCAACCTTCGACTCTAAGAAGTATAAGTTTTTTAAAGATAGAGATAGAGATAGATAAAGATGCAGAAACACAGAGGTTTCTAAAATCCCAGGACCCTGGAGATTAATTTTTAAGAGAAAAGATCCATTAGCACAAGAGTACTACTAACATAATGGAAGCCAGCAATGATCTGTTCAGGGCTTCCCTTATGAATCCTCCTTAGAGAAACTTTTCATCTTTACTATTTCCTCGTGACCCAGTTCAGGATTTTCACTGTGATCCTCTGGGGGCCTTTACACCACTGCTACTTGTCTAATTCGGGTCCTGAGTCAGCAAGATACTTTACATCTCTGCCTGGTAGCCCCACTGGCTGTACTGGGATTACACCCATCTTTAAAAGTAATATCTTGCTAAATTGAAATAACATGCCCTACTTAAAATCCCATCAACCAGAATGTGCTGGGTCCAAACCCCAAAACCATCAGGTGTCTTTAAGCAACCGTGACTATCTCAGATCACTCATGTGATCAGAACTCAGGAATCTTGTGTCACCAGCTGGATGCAAGAAATGTATATATTTTAGTCTATCACTTTTCACTTTCAGGTCCTTGGGGTACAGAGGATGACAATATTTCTCTGCCAAAAAGAAGAAAAGGTCTTAACTGCTTTTAATTTAAGAGATTTCAATCCAGTTATTTGTTAGAGTGATGGAAGGGTAATGGAGCAATCCTGTTTTACCCAGATGAATTTCCCATGACAAATGATATTGGCTCATCATCTGTGGTCCTGGTTGAATTCCAGCATTTTCCTTGCTCCAAAGCATGGATAGGGCTGCAAAGAGCTCTTGTTTTCCTTGGGACATTTGTTTCCAATTTTGCAAACACTGAGAATGTGGTTATTTTTGTAGTGCTGTTATGAAAGCCTGGCATTTTCTTCTTCATGTTGGAGTTAATTATAAATCATCAGAGTTGCACTGCCCACAACAAAGTTCTCAGACCCAGAAACCGAATCACTGCTGATCACTGCTCTCCCACCCCTGCTCCCTCTCTCACTGTCAGTTGCTCTTTGAGGAAGGGAGGGGGCGTTATTTTAAGATGTTTTTATTGGCTTCGGAATATAAAGTGTCAGTTCCAAGGTCTTTTTTTCCCAGAGCAAGATAAACTCCTTTGGGCCATACATCATGGGGCTTTCGCATAACTTGACAGGACCTCACATTTAAATGCCTTTGCAATACCATATCTGATGACTTATGGGAGGACTGTAGTTTTTCAGGGGATGTATCATCAAAAGCCCCTTTCAGTAGCATTGGGCTTAGTCCCAGGTTTGCTTCTTCAACACTTTCAATAGCCACTTTTCTTCCTTTGGAAAAAAAAAAGCAAGAAAAAGAAGCACACCAGAGCCCACAAGCACACTCAGACACACCCGTGCACAAGTTAAATCATCACAGGCTGACTGTGCGCTGTGTTTGTTTGGGGGGTTGTTATTGCCCTGGTGTTGTTGTTGTTTTAAATTAACAGCTTAGCTCTTTTGTGAGTTTTGCTGTTGGTTTAGGTTCAAGCATGTTCTTTAAAGCAGATTAAGCCTGAAAATTCAGGTCAGAGGATCACATCAAGTTCTGTTAAAGGAAATTTGTTAAAGCTCCCCTCCCACTAACCTACTTAGTGTCAGGTCTGATTTGAAAGTAGGGCACTTATAAGTGTAAAGAGTTTAATCAGGTTTTCTTTTTTTATTAGAAAATATGAAAATCCTGCCTCTCTTTAAAATAAACTGCTCTATTTTTATTTGAGTCTTGGTAAAGGCGTTTGTGTTCATTCCTAGGGATGAATGCGTTTGCAGGAGCTGTTTCCTGCAGACTCGTGAAAGGGGATTGTCTCTGGAAACAAAATAATCATATTTAACTTAATTGTGCCCTTGTTCAGCAAAGCACTTAAACACAAGTATAAATCTAATCTTACTCAAGACAAGACTTATACAAGCACTTCAACCTGAAGTGCTTAATTTCCAGTGGAGTCAATGGAGCATTCCAAAATCATGACTCAGGTCCTAGAATCGTTAGACTGGCATGACACCGGGGAAAAAAAGCATCCCTAGATGTTATTTTTTTTCCCTGTCACTATGGTGGCTAGAAAGTTTTTTTTTAAAATAAAGCTTCCTCCTTCAATCTTAGTGGCACACTTAACTTCAAGATTTTTTTCCTGAATTAGAGCCACGAAGCATGTCAGTGTATTGCAGTCTAATGTCCCCTCAAAGGAAGATCTTTCCAAGGCCTGAGAAATCCACGTGTCACCAGAAGATGAATGCAGTGGTATAAAGAGACGTTGGCAGAAGACTTCACTGGAGGTGGGGTCAGAGACCAGAACCATTACATGGAGGTTACTGTGGAGCACAATCCCCAGTGGTGATTGTGAAAAAAACACAACCTCTCATTTTCAGACTGATGCGTGGAGTGGCTGGGGATAATTTACAAATCCTTCCACTGCCTCCTTTGAAATAAAAGGGAATCAATGTTGGATGCAAATACCAGGACAAAACGCACATCTATAAATGGTGCATTAAGTCCCCTTTCATTTAAATAAACAGCTTTGTGTTTGTGAAGAGGAAAGACAAAAGACGTATCTATTTTGCAGTTTCAGGTGTACTGGTACTAAAATACACCTTCTGGGAAATGAGCCTGTCAACTTGCATGCATTGTATATTAAGGAAATAATATATTCAGTGTTAAATTACTTCCTGGCATAATGTGTGGAATCCTATTTCTGGCCATACAGCTGCATGCTCATTTACACCAGTGGGCATATTGGCCTTAATTCCACTATTCAGCAGGCTCAGTTATTCCTCTTTTAAAAGCTCAAACTCATGACAATAAACCTGTGGTTGTAGTAGTTATGTCTTTTCCTCACTTTTCCACGAGTCTAAGACATTTAATATTCCAGGCGACTCCAATAAACTGTTTGCATCTGGGGTAAATCAGCCTGATTCCAGGGAAGACAAAAAGGCAATGGCAAATCCCTCTAGCTGAGAATCTGGCCTACAGTGCCTGCAACTTCTCTAGAGAGGCTAATGGGGAAAATGCCTGTCATTTTGCGGCTTCTTTCTCTCCACAAACACATTTAAGACAAGTTTGGTCAATTATCCCCATGTCTCCTATATCCATTTAGTGTAATTCCTATTAAGTGCAGTTCCACCTACAGCACTAATGGGAGAAATACTGATCAACCACAGGTCCCTCTTTGCTATATTTAGCGAACGCAAACGCTTGTGATTCCAGTGCACTGGCAGGGGAATGAGATCGTTACAGGCTGCAGCATTTCCACTTGACTTCCCAGGAGGATAGACCAGCATGGGTGAAATCCAGAAACCTGCTTCAGCAGGCGTACAAACAATAACAGGCCTAAGTGACTGTGGGCTCTGCAGTCACAACATGCTGGAAGCCAGGCAGCTGAGCTGAACTAGCACTAAACCAGGCACTGAGAAAGCTCAGTTCAACTTCTGCCACCATCCTGTTGTGCGACCCTAAGCGAGCTACTTCACCACTTTGTGGCTTTCTACCTTATTTCTTACCATCTTTGTTTCCTCTCTTTGCAGCAGGAACCAGCCCCAGCCTGGAGTGTGCTTTCAGTGAGTCACACCTTGGTCTCCGTGCTCGTTTTCGCTTCCCCCTCAGCTTTGCCTGTCAGGCTGTGGTTTCCAGGCTGCCTGTCAGCTGTACACAGTGCCCCAGCAGACAGGGAAATGGGTGCTGCTTGCCCTCAGAGACACACTGCTCCCCTGCCTGCAGGCTCTGCATGTGCACCCAGGGAGATGTGTTCCTCTCTCACAGCGCTCTGGGCCATCTCCCTTTCTGTAGATGCTGGTGCCTGATATTCCCTGTGGTTCTCTGGGCTGAGACACTTTGGGATTACTTCTCTGATGCTGGCTGGAGAGCTGTGGTGGCAAACTGACGGAGAGTTTTCGACGAAGGATCAACACACAACTGAGTTTTCTCCTCCTTGGAACGAACTCTGGCATAATCAAAAGCACCGCTTGTGATTTGACCTTACGTGTTTGAGCAGACCTTGGTACAAGTCTCAGACAAGAATCTGCCTGGAGGCTCTGTGGCAGAAAGAAGTATGATCTGGCTGCACCCCACACGCCCTCCACAATCAGAAGCAAACCAGCCACCCCAGTACTCCTGATATCCAGCTTCATTAGGTCTGCTAGGTTGCAGGGTTCTGCCATAAGTGCAAATAAATAAGAATACTGACTCAAAAAACAGTCAATTAAATGTGTGCTTGCAGCTTGGGATATTTTAAAAGCTTTGTAGAGGTCAGCGCTCAGGCACATGTGCACATCCGGCTCCAAAAATGGCTTTTTATTGGGCAGGAAGAGGATGTAACAGATAAGCATGCAAAATCAAGCCAGTGAGCAGGAGGGAAAGAGATAAGGAATCAGACCTCTAGAAGGAACGCAATGAAACCTTGTTTTCAAAATTTGTCCCTGTATCTTTAGAGCAGTGGAAGGCCTGGGCAGTCTGTTCACACACAGACACCAGGATCCTGCACGCTCATCCTGCTGCAGAGCCCAGAATGGAAACGTGGCAAGAAGAAACACCAACCTGGGCACATCTTCTGCTTCCTTCCCACTGTGAGCACAGGTAGTGTGATTCTCAGGAATCGTGGGCACAGTCACACAACCTAAGATATCTATTCTCCTTCATTCTTCACATGCTTAAAATTGGCCAGCTGGCTCCAAAACAGTTGAGGAGGGGGAGGACAGACAAGCAGAAGGTCTGTATAAGTCCTATTTTTCCAGGAAATAAGGGCTGGAAAGGATCTCAAAAGATCACCTAGGCTATCCGGCTGCCCCAAGGCAGGAGCAGCTCTGCCTGCCTACATCAGTCTTGACAGATGTTTGTCTGCCTTGTATCAGGCATTGAACACTGGCTTGGGAGCGTGCCCAGGAGATGAGAAAACTACCAATCTTCAAACTACCTGGCAAGCTTTTCCATGAGCTTGACACAGCATTTCTCAACACCTGGAAACTTGAGAACATCTGCTTTCCACACGGGCAGAGCAGGGCTCAGTTACATCAAATCCCAGCATCCATATTTTCACCTTATGCGGCTGACTACACTGCCATCAGCTCAGGAGCACTGGAGCAGGAGTGACTCCACACCCCCTGCAAACACCCCTCAGTTCCTGCCAATGTGGCTGTTCTTCCTTACACCACTTGCCAGCGAACCCCAAAGCATTCCAGCAAAGCAGTCCAGTGCAAGGTAGTGTCCCCTCTCCCCCCACACTGCTGGAGTGGCTCTGCTCAAATGCCTCCACTGGTGCCATTTTATCCACATGCTCTGGCCCCAAATCAGTGCGACACACCACAAGACCAATTCCTGTCATGGCCATCAAAGACTCTCTTAAAACGCTGCACCTTTCTGTTGCCAGAACAGTAGGAGATGGGAGTTATAGCCAGAGGAAAGGAGGTTTGGCTGGGCTGTCCCTGGGCTGATGTTGGGTTTTCAGCACACCCAAGACAGACCACACATGAGGCAGCTCTGAGCTGTCAGATGGAAGTGGCATCAGGATTACAATAATGTGAGAAGAAGCTTCAAATCCTCCTTTTCCAGATTACTGTTTGCCTTTTATATTCTCTATTCTTTTGCACCCTGAAGTACAGCTCAGTTCAATTCAGTGCTTGACAATTAAAAAGAGAGGAGTTCAGCCAGGACAGAGTAGTGACCTCTCTTTTTTCCATGAACTGCTGTGAGACTGCAGGTCCAAATCCAGTCACATGCTGGGTTAGTTAGGAATCCATTTCAATCCCAAAGTCCTCATTATACACACGGGTCACTCTGTTGTCAAAAAGTGACCTGCATAACATGAGTAACTCGGTACATGTCAGAAATATTTCTGACCTTATTAAACAATCTCGGTGCTCGGAAAAGTGGTTTTCACTCATCAATCACCGTTTTATTCACGCACGATAACAGCCTCATTAAATCATATGAGAGTTGCAGGAGATTTTATATGCTAATTTAATACCAATGTAACCAATTACACAAACTTCACATAATATCTTTAAATAATCAAGTGGGTACTCAATTAGCATGCAGTGACCATTTATTAAAATCTCAATTAATTCCTTGTTTAAGACTTGTGCAATGATCAAACTGTGCAAATTCTAAATAAACCCACCAGGAGAAGCCCTGGCCCTGAGACAGAGGCACTGCCCAGCACATTAACAGCAGAGATGCCCCTGTTCTGCAGGAGCTCTCTGACACTGCCTCTCCCCCGAATCTGATGAAGAATCAAGCAGCAGACTCAAAGAGCACAAAAGCTTTGGCTCTGATTCTACTTCAGCTGTCTCAGATCAGACTTGTAAGGTCCAGACATGCAACCAAAAGCAGCCTAATAAGTTGCCAACAATCAGCACAGCCCAGTAACCAACTCTGTTGGCATTAGAGATGAAGTAAGGTGTGCCTCACAGGCAGAGCCAGCTGATGGGCAGTAACTTGCCCCAGGGTCAGTCAGTCACTTGGCCAGGCACCTTGAAGCACATCTCTGAGGAGTACTCCAACCTTGGGATGGAAATTTCTGGGGCCATTTAAGGCATTCCTGCTCTTTTCTCTGTGCCCCTGTTGGAAGAATGTAAAAGAATGAGGTTTGGCCTTTGTGAAGATCTGACTTGCATGTGGGAGGGCATGAACCTCTCAGGCCCAGCCCCGTGCAGGGCTGTCTGGCCATGGGAAACTCAATTTGTCTGTGCTGGTGATCAAGCACCACAAATGCAGAGTCTCTAAGTCTTATAAATAAATGTTCCTGTTGTACCTCAACAACAGCTGGTCGTCTTTGTCGTCACTGTCACCATAATGCTATCAGCTCCTACACAAAATGCATCACAAACATTCAACAACTTTCCAAGAGCAAAAAACCACATTTGGCCTCTCAGCTGCAATGAGGTTTTTATGCATTTCCTTATGAAAGACAATTATGTGCATCACTTCCAGCTCAGCAGTTGAGAAATCTGGTTTATATAGACAAAATGTTTGTGTGCACTGAGAGCTCCTTTCTCACCTGTGAAAACAGAGCAAGGGTGGCATGTGCAAACAGTGGTACTTACAAGTGGCACAGCTGCGTTCTGAGAAGCCGGCTGGAAAATTTAGCCCATAGCAATTTTGCATCTTTCACAGGGTTTATTATGAGCTCCCTGACAGTTTTACCCTATGGTCTCTTGGGATTGTGTCACAGTTGGTTTCCGTTTAATGGTGTTAATCAAGAAGTAGCTGTGAAACTGATGTTTGTCACCGCTGCAACGAGAAGACCATTCACCTGACAGCAAAAAGAAGTCAAGATTTGGAGGAAAAGGTGAAAACTACTACCCAAAGTGCGTCCTCCTTGTTCATGCAGCGACCTCCTCCTTTCTCCCGCAACAAATCCTTTAGCAGCGTTAAGTGCAATAAAAGAAACGATCGTACAGACGAATGGTTGCTCCATCGAGCTTTGCAAGGGAAGCAAACCCTGCTCTTTCCTGCTCAGCTTGAGGTGCTTTAGAGGAATTGTTCCACTAGATGTCAGGGCCGAGCACGGAGCGACAGCCAGGACCCGACAGCCAGGACCCGACAGCCAGGACCCGGCTCCCCGCTCCGCCGGTTCAGCATCCCGCTGGTTCTTTACCCGCACCGCTCAGGCAGCCCCGCGGGACTCGAGGGTCGCTCGGAAGGCAAATTGTTCTGTCTGCTGCTGCAGAAAGGCGCAGGGAACAGGAGGGGGTCCTTCCCAGTTGGAGTTCTGCCGTCCTTAATCTGCAGAGGAGATTTGTGTGCGTGAATGGCTTAGGGAGGAGAGCAGAGTTAAAAGTGACTCTGGAATGTGCTGATGTGTTATTCCATGGTGTGCAACCTGTGGAGGGTTCCAGGCGTCCCTGGGAGGTTACTGAGGGTGCAGCTCTGCAGCAGCTTAAAGCAGATCTAATGAAGGAGGGAAGAAATGCTCCTGGGAAAAGCATACTTGGCATGGTGGAGTGTAAGGAGGGTTCATCCTACTCATTCTGCCACACAGAGCAGCCTGTGACCTCTCACACATGGGAAGATGCATGTATCAGATCTCCAGATGTGGATGGACAGAACTCCCAGCTGTGGTGCACAAAAGTGCCTCTGATGGGGATTATAGGGTGCATAAACTTCACTGCCCTCTCCTGACCCTGAGCTGCCATTCACATCCTCATCCTCCTGCCATGACCGCCAAGGTGTGAGGCTGAGAACCTACATGGCTGTGAGGCCCTGCTACAACAGGGTTGCCTGTGGCAGAACATCACGGGGGATTCAGTCACGAGAGTCCAGAGCTCCAGGCATGAGATTTTGGGAGATCTGCATTGGAAAGTGGTGGCTCGGGGCGTCACAGAGATGTTGGGAGACACCCTGTGAGAGAGGCTGGCTGTGTGTCAGACACTGAGCACTGAAACTCCAAGATGCAGGGCAGGATATTTAGGATTCACGCACCTTTTAGTGGAGCTGCCTGCACCCACCTCACGGTGCCTTTAACATCTTGTTACTCTTTTACAACTTGCCCCGGCTAGACTGGGAGTTACTGGACTCCCAGCTGGAATGAGCAAAGAGCCCACATGAGGGTGTGAGGTTTGTTTCTCCTGCTAACTGGAGTGAACACGGAGCCTCCAGTATCATCAGAGATTCTTGCATACAATGTCCGGGTCAGGCCTGGGGGTAGGTGTGTCTGCTTAAATGCATGAGCTTCCCTGAAAAGAACGGCAGAGCCACTCTGACTGGTTCGGCTCGTTTTTCTCTGGATTTCTGACAAATGCTTTGTATTCAAAAGGTCAGGCTCGCAATGGCACCTCACGCCCTGGAGCAGGGAGTCATTCCTCACTGCTTCGCTCTGCTCACGGCTGGCTGCTCAAGCTTGCCCCATCTCCCTGCATCTGACATCCAAACTCCTCTCAATGCAGGGGAGATGCAGCCAAGTCCTGCCATCAGCTGTCAGCTCAAGTAGAGGGGAACAGCACAGTGACATCAAAAATGTGTTGATGGGTATTAGCCCGTTACCCAAGTCCTGCCTGTAACTCCCATGCAAACGAGAGAGTTTTTCTCTTCCAGCAAGAGCCTTAATTCTTTTGCTGCAGCAATAATCTCACAGTCCTGGTTTGGAGGGGAAACAGGGAGGCTGTACTGTTTTTGTCTACAAATCCTGTAGTAAATAGCTGCAAGTCTTGCAAAAGACACTTGTCATCTTTTGCATATTCATGTAAGACAGAAAGAAGCAAGCAGAGTGTTCAGGAGGTGGGTAGAGTCCTAAAAAGAGACAACTCCCTCCCCTCCAGCAGTCTCTTCTCATGGGCTGAATTTCATGTCAGGAAGCACCCACCATGATTTAACTCTTTTCACTTTCAAGGAGAAATCCTTCCCCCCAGAGACCAGTTTTGATGACTCTTCCATTAGCAGGTGTGAAAGTGCCTCTAGCAACCCTCTTCTCTGTGTACTGGCAACCCTGGGGAGTCTGTGAGGACTTTCAGCAGAAGGAAATGCATTGTCAGCTGCCAGAGCAGAGAGCAGACCTGTCCCAGACAAGAAAGAGGGGTGTTTAAACAAGAAAAAAGTAAATACGAGTGTGTTTGCAAATATACTGGAAAACCAAAACAGGGAAGTCCTAGCCCCACTGACTGGATCAGACCTGCTTCTCTTGCTGACACTCTCATACTCTCTTTGGCAAGATCTATCCTAATAGATACTGAACTCCTGTGCACATTCCATTTCGTTCTTGGCACAGGAAAAGGCACTCTTTGAACTCCCTCCTGCATCGCCCGGTTCAGGTCACGAAGGTGGCAGAAAATTAACACTACAAAAAGAAAAAAGTCATTAGTTTGTGAACTCTGATCCAACGGTGAGCATGGAGGGAATGCACAGCTAGAAGCTGTGCCAGTCCCAGCACAGACTAGCTTAGGCTGGGAAACCATGCTCCAAACGATCCTCACTTTTCCAAAGGACCTGTCTCCAGGCAGAGATAGGAGGGCAGGACCAGTCCTCTTGGTGTTGTGCTGATTTAGGTCAGCTCAAGGTAACTGTGAACCTGCTCTCCAAGTGCAACTGCTCTTCTGTGGTATTCAGCATCTTCATAAAGGTCAGAGTGGGGTGGTTAAAGAGGTACCCAAACACACAAACCAACTGCCCTGGGAGCTGGGAAGTGCCCCGTGTCCAAGCAGAGCTTTTAGCACATGGAAGGCTTTCTTTATAAAACCAAGTTATTACAGCTCAAAAAAAGAAGAAGGTTAACCCAGACTTCAACAAAGAGGAACAAAGCTGCTCACCCTTTCTCCAGAGGATTAAAGCTGATTGCTTAACAGGAATCCAACTTAGGCAGTTTATTTTTCAAAATAGTTGGCAGCTAGTTTTATTACACAACAGAGTTTGAGACACAGAGTTGTTGAAAGAGGGAACCTTGCACCAAACTGTTCAAATGAAACCTTCAGCATCTTTCAGCATTGGCAATATTTAACACAAAACATCTCATGCCCTTTAAAAATATTTTTTAAGCATTTTTTGGTAAAACAAAATTGTCTTCTTGTCTCTGCAACAATACTTACTCTCTGGGTGTTGGAGAGCCAAAATAAGAATAACGTCTTCATCGGCATTCTGGTAAAAAAAAATTGAAAAATAAGATTTGTGGAGGTGTATAAGAAACAAAAAGAATCTTTTCAAACTCCTTGAAGTGAAGGTTTTCAAATGATAGATTTTTTTTCACAAGAACACTTTTGTGAGATGATATGAGACACAGTAAGCCTTTCAGAATTTGGGATCAGGTTCTATTCTCACCTGTACCAGCATAAATAAGGAATAACAGCTATGTTATATTGGTATGTATAAAAACCACCTGGCTATCATCTTTTCATTAAATACACACATTTTGTCTGACACTAAAACAAAACAGTGTAAGTATCGCTGTTGTTACAAATTAATCTTATTTGATATTGTAATTAAGTTGTGATTTTTTTTCTCCAGATTATTATTTTACATTTCTCTGAAGGATTTTAATCAGACTGAGATCTTATTTATAGTTTCTAATAACTTATGCTAAAATTTAATCCATCTGAATACCAAAGACAAGTATAAGGACAATATTATTACAGTGCATAGGAAATTAATCTGGAATGATGAGATCCTTCAGATAAGTTACCACATGGCATTTTAAAATGACCCTAATTTCTCTCTTATTTTTATAATCTTAATTTTTTTGTCATCTCCATTGAGTTAAAAGGGCTATCAAAACGTTGGGTTGCGAAATTACACAAACTTATCACAGAGAACCTCAAGGAACGGGAGAGTTTACTAATCCTTTAACTTTGCCTTATCACAGAAATCCTACCACTGCAAACATCTGGGGCCACTTCAATTCTCGTTGGTGATATACCTGTAAAATGAGAGATGCCAAAGGCACTCCAACAAATCTTTGAGTTGCCATTCCTACCACTCATCTCAGGCTCTGTCATAAATGTGTGACCAGACCATCCCATTGCTTTGACTGGCTCAGGCTGGGAGTGTTGGCTGTAGGCTGTGGGCATCCAATAGGCTGAGCACAGATGCATAAAAGGCATTCTTTCAGTGAAAAGTAGCACTGCAAGCCTCGTCTTAGCTCCTCAAGTGTAGCCTCAGCAGGTTTTAGTAAAGCCAGCCTCTGAAGCTTTTACAAATGTAAATGTCATAGAGGGTTGAAAATCATAATTATTGACATTCTTCATCACTAACAGTAATTAAACAACAAGCTCAGCGGGCCTCCCTTTAATGCTTTAATGGTTTATTATATTTTTTCAGGCTGCCAATCTATCCCTTTCCCTCCATACTTCAGTCACTTTTATGTTTGTAGTCCACATATAACACAGTGCACTTGTTTTCTTTTTACAGTGTCTTTCCTTTAACAAGCTGGAGAGCCAGCAGGAGCAAGCTGTAAATGAGATAGGACATCGCAGTGTGGCCATCCTAGGAGCACATATTCAGTAAAAATCAGTTCAAGTACCTCTCTCCTCAGGTGGGAAAAGGTGTGGGAATATGGTCAAGATTCACTTTAAATCATCCTCTCAGTTGAAAACAATTCTAAGGAACCAAAGAAAAGAGGAAGAAAGGAACTAAAACAAAGGGGTTTTTTTCTTAAAAAGGGGAATTTCTTATGCACAAGAACCTCACCTTCAAAATCCAACGGATGGGCTGACTCAGTGTGAATTACATACATGAGAAGCATCATGAACATCTCATATCTCACTGTTAGAAAAACCCTTGTAAAGCCAGAGCAGCCACAGTGACCCCAGCAGTGCCCAGCATGGCTGAAATGAGTCCCTCTCCCAGTGGAACTGCAGGGGAGCAAATACAGGGAACTTTTGCTGATGTCCATTATTCCATTAATGGGTCCGATTTTGGTACCTTCTTGTTGGTTGCAGCTATAAATGAAAAGCAGAGTTGTGCCCCAGAATTTATTGGATGCCTCAGATGAACTCGGTAGAACACAAGTAATATTTGGAAGAAGAATACTCACTAATGCTGCTCCAGAGTCATGGGGCCAATCCTGCTTTCAGCTACACCACTGTAAATCCAGAGGAAGCTTCACTCGGATAAATGAATTAGTTCACATTTTATTAGGATAAATGAGACAACTTCTGACAAATCATTCACCAAGCTGCCACTCAGATGATTTATTCTCCTTGATATTTAAATAAACACATAATAAATGTGCACCATCAGTGCACACGGGAACTGAGTGCAGTGTGGCAGCCAACTGACTTGGTTTTCTCCTTGCCATACAGAGAGACAGAGAAGCCACTGGTGGGAACCAGGCTGCAAGGAGACACGCCAGGTCATTGTGCCTCTGCTCCTAATCTGCTGTATAATTTTAGAAGCAGTTTTCCCCTGCCCCATGCCCCCATCTCCCTTTTTATCATGCCTAGGTAGACTGACAATTATTTGGCATAAAAACATCATGAACTCGGTTTTGACTCGGACCCACGAAACTTTAATCTAAGAAGAACTTAAGAAATAAGGTCCCGTTTGAAAAGAGAGAGAGGCTTTTATTCCTGAAAATCTCTCAGCTGCAACACACAGTTTGGAGCACATAATTTTCAGCAATTAACACCACAGATACACCGAGTCTCTAAGCCAGCAAAAACCAGCACTGCTGCTGAAGGAAATGGCCCTTCCTTCCCCACACCCGCAGCCCGCATTCCTCCTCACTCCCTCTGCTACTCCCTACCTTGTGCCAGCACAAGCGTTCTTGTGGCCCCGCAATGAACCAGATCAGGGAACTCATCCAGGTCAAAACTAACCTGAGGAAAAGGAAATTGTTTAGTTTTAAGCTGGCAGAGTTCCCTGGCCTGGTTCACTGCACAATCACGTGTGTGCTGGTGCCAGCATGGGGAAAAGAGCAGCCCTGGGCCAGGAAGGAGAAGGCAGAGGAATGGGAATGGTGGACTGCCCTCTGAAACGGGTTGTTGCAGAGCTGGCTTATGCCAGCTTTAAGCGTTTGTAGAAACACAGCACATATTTAAAAGCTCTCTCTTCACGGAATATTTGTCTTCAGAGGATTAATGCTTCCCAGGATATTCCAGCCTTGCACATCTGTGGAGCATTGCTTCTCCCTCTCTCCCCCCAGCCCAATATACTGGCATAGAATTAAAGCCTTGAGAAACTTGAAAGCGACAGGCCTGGGGATTTTGTGACAAATGCAAAAATGCTCATATTTGTCAAGCCATTAGCAAAGGGGCACAGCTGTTGTGAGAGCCTTGACCCCGTGCCAAGTACTCTGGAGCCTGCTGAAGGCTGCGAGCCTGAATCCGACTCACCCTGGCAACTCCCACCGAGATCCCTTCTGTGGATCTGCGGCAGGTGCCCAGACGAGCACAGCGCACTCCAAGATGTCCAGAGGAAGGTTACTGCACGTTACCTGAGCCACAGGCATTTCCTAAAATGCAGCTGCTGGCTACAGCACTTCCAAGGATGGTTGGGCTCCAGTGCTGCAGCTGCTTCTGCCCACCACGGAGCCCAAGTCCTGCCAGGCACGAGCCACCTCCTGCAGGTCCGAGCGGGAGCTCTGTGCTGTGTGAGCGAGCCCGTGGTGCTGGAAAGCCTAACACAGGAACAGTGGAGCAGCTCTGGATAACAACAGCCCAGACCATGCCCAGCCCCAGCGGTGGCCCTGGAACTGGAGGCAGGAGCTGCAATTTCAAATCTGATAGAAGACAAAATGAAGCCACAGCCTTCACTCCGCACGGCTGGGAATGAGGGAAGAAGGGAGGAAGGAGCAATGTTGAAGGTGTGGAGCAAGAAGAGAAGAGGCAGTGGTTGGTAAATCCCAGGGTGAGGAGCAGATGACAGCAGATACTTCTGCAGCAGCACTGTTTCAGGGTACAATACACTTGGCAGCTTCTTTCACTAACCCCACTGACCCCAAAAATGGGTAAAGAGCAGAATAAACATCTCGGCCCCAGGTCTGCCGGTCTAGGCTGAGTCTGCTACAGACGAGGGCATTAGTCAGGCTTCCTGGGTTTTCATGGAGATGATTGGTGCTCCACTCTGTTAATAGCTAAGCCCAAAGCATTTCATTTTGACTAATCGGCCAAAGTTCAGAGCTGATCCCAAAGTCCTTGGTCAGCAAAGCTGGCTAGAAATGTCATGCGATTTGGACTCCACCAGATTCCCAGAAATCTTTGGGCTGGAAATGCCATGAGGATTAGGCAAAAGTGAAATCTTTCTCTTAGATTATCTAGATACTATTTGTCCCTGCTCAGCAGAGCAAATGTGTTTGCTTTCCCTATTTGCCCATCAGTTTAAAGCTTTTTTTGTTACTGCTGCCAATTTTGGGGTACTTTAAAGCCTGACAAATCCTTCCTCTCTTCTGTACCATGTTATGTTTGCTGGGAGCACTGATTAATCCCTTTCCACCCTCATTCTTCAAGAGCAACCTTCACTGTTTGTGTTTAGGAAGAGTGGCTCCAAGGCTACAACAACCCAGATAGAGCAACATTTGAAAATGGAGCTGCCTACTAAAAATAATCAATTCTATTCTGGCTGGTTTCCATGTCACTCTCTGACCTTTGGTCAGACTCTGCCACTTATTCTCAAAAGATACAAATTTTTCCTATCTCCAGGGTTTGTACTTCCATTGTACTCTGCTGGGTGGGATGAGCACTGAACACTTTGTGTGCATAGACTGAGAGACACATCCACAAGTTCTGTTCTGTGACGCAGAGAGAGGAGTGAGGAAGGTTTGTTATGACTTAAGCCAGGGAGAGATTTCCTCTTCTCTCTGTAGTTGTGCCACTGTGAGCCCTCGTCCCCAGCTATGTGACAACGACCTGCCCACCAGCACCTTCCCCTCTAAACATGCTGATAGAGCAGGCTCGTGTGACTGTGCTATAGTTTGCTTCCTGCAGAATCATTTGGATCAGTTCATCCATCCATCCACCTGGCACTGCCTGAATCCAGCATCACCCATGGGGTGTTTCACTGGCAGAAGGGCTGGGGCAGTAACCTCTGGCAAGGTAGATGATGATGATCTCCTGGGAGCAGCAACATCTTCTACCAGCACAGCTGCATTTGTTCACAGCTGTGTCAATTTTGACCAGCTAAATCCAGCTAGTCAAAAATAGACTTCCAGATGAATCCCAGGCCCCTTGAGCTCAAGTTGAGTGAAGTCTCCTCTATGTCGCACAGCCCTTCAGCTGCTGGGAAGAGCTCCAGCAGTTAAAAACTACTGAGCATCAGGCTTTGTGAAGCTTTTCAGTGCTCCCTTCTCCAAACAGACTAAATTTTCTCTCAGATCAATCTGAGTAAAAAGCATTAAAATCATTGCAGTGCTTTAAAAGAGCAAATATGATCAAGAAATAGTGAGTAAAATTGATAATTACAGACAGCCACACAGAGATCAAAGACAATGCAGGACTCTCAATGTCATCAAACTCCCCCTCAATCTCTCCAGCAGTGGATTTAAGACTACTCTTTACAGCTACAGGTAAGCAAGTTTATAAAATAATTATTGTGTCAATGGAATGCCAGATTTTCCCCCAAATACAGTAACAAATGTTTCAGTTGTTGGTCAATGTGCAGTTCAAACTGCAGAGCCAAGGAAGAGAGATGTTTCATGGACATCCTACTCTCTTCACATGCATGCCCACATTCTCACAAAGACACAGATCCTCCCCTGGGACTGGGTGAGCAAACAAGCACTTTTTCAAGGATATTTTCCAAATAAAATGATGAAAAATCCTCAGAACTGAGAAAACACAGGGAAATAAAACTGTACATGCAGGTTTCCCCAACTGTTAGCTAACTTTCTCTCACCAATTAAAGGAGTGAGTGAATTTAAAAATAATAAAATAATTTAGGAGATATCCCAAGTGGGGCACTTAAGAGGTATATTCAGAGGGATGGTTATAAACCTCTCGTGAGGCAGGAGAATTAGTTCCCTGGTTTGCCAGTCAAGACAGGCAAAAGCCAAGTGGAGTGAAAATCATTGCTGTGATCACTATCAGGAAGGGAAGAGATGAGGTGAAACTAGAACCTGTATCTCCTCTGTGATGTGAATACAGCTCAGTCTTGATGGAGCCACCTGGATGATGTCTGTTCTTGTCCAGGGATGCTGAATCAGACTAACACTGAAAACAGAACATGCAGAGACTGGAAGGCACATGAACCACCCCAAGTAAAACTCATCTGGAGCACATACAGGGACAGCTGAAATTTCAGAGCCTTTTGTTGGAAAATGTCTACTGGAGGAGCAGGGGGCATTTAGTGGGAACTGGCTTTTTCATGACAATGTTCACCCATTATTATGCCAAGGATGATTTCCTTTTATTCAGAAAATGAAAAAGGATCTAAGAAAAATGTTGATGAAACAAAAAAGAAAAACTGTAATTGAAATATTTTCCACTGGAAATAAGGAACTGAGCCATTTGCCTGCTGGCTGTCAGCGTGCTCACTCATCCCACTGGAACTAACCCTCCACATCCCACCTGATGCCTCTTCCCTCATCTGCAGACCGGCCTCCCAGAGCTGCAGAGCAGCTCAACCCCCCCGTCTGAGATCACAGGCAGAACAACCCAGTCTTTCCAGTCTGCCCCAGCTCCCCAGGTAATTTGGCACAAGTTCACTGACAGAGGCCTTTTCCCTTGCAGAGGGACTCAGAACTGGAAAAACTTGAGATATTTGAGGTCAGAACCAAACATGTCAGCAAAGCTGAGCTGAAAGGAGTCTTGCACAATGTCTGTGTAGTCTGTGCCAGGAAGCAGTTAGTCCTAATGCCCCTCCAGTTCATTAGCATCAAATCGACTTACCAGAAAACAAAAAAAAAAAGAAAAAGGAAAAAAAAAATTAAGCTCACTGTCCTTCTTCCTGATCAATTGGTTTCTCAACATACAAACCCCCTCTCCTCTCTGCAATGGTGTATCCCCCGTGCACCTCAATGCCAGTGCCTCTGGCAGAGGGTGTCTCTTTCACATGAGGGATTACACTGCCGAAGTGCCCTGAGCTATGGAAAGCCAGCGTTCTGCTGGGCTGCACAGCTCCTTGAACATTCATCCCAGAGCTCTCTCAAGTGCAGCTGGTGTGTTTCTCAAGAGCCAGTCTGGGCTGATCCCATTCTCTGGAAAAGGACACACATTGTTGCTCAGCAATGGGTGTGCTGGGAAGAAATTCTAGCTGTGGCAAGATTTCAGGAGGCTGTTGCTGTCTGCAGTAAAACTGAATTCAGCTGGCTACAGGCAAGGCTTGTGTAGGTTCCTGGCGCCAGTTTGCTCCCGGATCCCAGTGCTGACTGCACCTGGGCACTGACCCATTTTCACAGGACATCCTTCCCTTGTCCTGAGCTCTGTCAGTGGGCATCACAGCCACCTTCAGTGTGGAACCTTTTCTGTCTGATTCAAAAAACCAAACTGAACCTCAAGTGAGACCATCCTGAACCAAATTGACTGCGCAGCTCTGTGCACGTGCAGATGTGCCAGAACAGTAAGAGTTCTTGCCAGGAGATAAGAAATTCTGCTAAGAATCACAGAATCCTTAAGGTTGGGAAAGATCCCCAAGACCATCGAGTCCAACCTGTGACCAATCCCCACCTTGTAAACCAGACCAGAGCACTGAGGGCCACATCCAGGCATTCCTTCAACACTTGAAAGGATGGTGGATCCACTACTTTTCTGGACAGTCTGTTCCAATGCTTGACAACCTTTCCCATGAAGAAATTCTTCTTAGTGTCCAACCTGAACCTCCCTGGCACAGCTTGAGGTGATTTCCCCTTGTCCTGTCACTAGTTTTCTAGAAGTGGCCAACCCCCATCCTGCTACACCCTCCTGTCAGGGAGTTGTGGAGAGAGACAAGGTCTCCCCTTAGCATCCTTTTCTCCAGGCTGAGCCCCAGCAGCTCCCTCAGCCTTTCCTCATCAGTCTTATTCTCCAGATCCTTCCCCAGCTCCACTGCCCTTCTCTGGACACGCTCCAGCACCTCAATGTCCTTCCTGAACTGAGAGGCCCAGAACTGAGCACAAGACTCGAGGTGTGCCCAGTACAGAGGGACAATTCCTTCCCTCGTACTGCTGGCCACATTATTTTTGACACAGGCCAGGTGCTATCAGGTGCCACCTGGGCACACCTGGCTCATGTTCTGCTGCTGTTCACCAGTACCCCCAGGTCTTCCACTGGGACACTTTCCAGCCTCTCTGCCCCAAGCCTGGAGCACTTCAGGGGCTTGTTGTGGCCAAAGGGCAGGACCCAGCATTTGGCTTTGTTGAACCTCACACCGTTGGCCTCGGCCCATTGATCCAGCCTGTCCAGATCTCTCTGCAGAGCCTTCCTGCCCTCCAGCACACCAACACCCCTGCCCAGCTTGGTGTCACCTGTGAGGCCCAGCAAGGGTCTCACCCAGCAATACATGTGACATTTTTAAAAGAGTTTTGGTCGTTAAAGTTTTCAGCGTCAAATTATTCTTATTGAACACAAACAGTATTTTTAAATTCTACCAAGCTCAAAGAGCATTTCAACCACCTTGTTTTGTTCACACACTTATTGAAGCCCTATAAATAACTTTTTGCAGCTTCAGACAGTGTAGAAACCCATCCCAATTTTTTCCTATCCCAGCATGTCATTCTGACTCTTTTGTACGCTGACTGACTTGCACAACACAACTCTAAGCATGTAAAGTTAAGCGGATAAACAATTACAAGAAGTTCAAGCTGGGTATAATGAAAAGTACACCATGTAGAAATCCAGGGAAATCGAGCTTTTCACAGCTTTTGCAAAGTTGTATGGATAGGGAAATTCTGGTTATTGTTTGAGCTCAAGCCTGACAAGAAAAAGGGAAAGGAACAGAGTGTTGTTTGGTTAAACTCAGCACTGCAGCCTGTGTCGGGGTTGCCTGAGCAAAAGAGGGTAACCAAAGAGTCCTTGTACTGCCCAGAGCTGTAAATTCTCTCCAGCACCAGATGGGACTTAATTCAATCCATGGAGTGGTGAGAAGATCCCAAAGCTGTTCCTTGCAGGAAAAATGAAACCCTTTCAACTGGCTAGTCACAGCCTCTGGGCACTTATGATTTTGTTTTCTTTATTACTTTGCTGTGAGTGAGCAGAATTTGCCTTCACCAAGCCACTTGCATTTTTTACATGACACGCATTAAAGCCAAGCTGACCAACACACAACCCCTCGGGAGCTCTCTGGGCTGGTTGCAGATGCAGTGGTGATATGAAGATGGTTTCAGCAGCTCAGTTATTCCTTCCCGACACTTCATATCCATGGCACACATCTATGCTTGGATTCAAGCAGTTTTTCACTGAGCCTTCATACCAAGATCAGCGTTTAAGGAAATGAAACCAAGTATAATAATAATTCTATTCATTAAGGCTAAGGCTTGTAATGGTACTTAGCCATGAAAAGATGCAGCCAGTGGGATTTTCAAATTGCTTAAGTAGATTACACATCTAATTCCCATTGACAGCCAATGGGAATTAGGTCCCAAACTCCCTTAGGCACTTTTATAAATCCTATTAGGTGTCTGTCTGCATCTTTGTATGTTTAAATACCTTTGTAAACCTGAGCAAGGGTGTGTTCCCATGCTCCTCATGTTGTTTTCCAGGGTTTTGGTAACAGAACAAAGTCAGATCTTCTAACTGATCTTGCAGAAGTCAAGATTTGGAGTATAAACCGCAAATCAGGTGAATTTTTGCTACCTTTGGAACCTCTGACGTTAGAGGACTCCTGCTGAGATGTGTTCAGAGGTTGCTCACTAGTGTTGACTCATTGCTGCCAGAGCAACTCTTTTATCATCCGCTCCTAATCCCTTCAGCACTACCAGAACAGGTCAGAGCAGAGCCAGAAAGCTCAAGCCTCGTAGGGTTGAACCTAAACACTCAAAAATGCTCCCTCTTTATTTTATGGTGCCATAAACACAGATGCAGATTACAATGACAGCACAGGTCACTTGAATTTTGCTGTGGCCACAGCTGGTTTGTGTGCTCCTGGCTGAGGGGCACGTGGAATATGTGCAGAGTGCTAATCAGACGAAGCCAATTCCCTGGAAGCACAATGGTGCCATTTTTAAAAGACCACGGCCATGGTTTTTCTAAGTCTTTGCGAATGCATCCTTTACTGAAATGGCTCTTTCACAATGAGGAACCAGGAAGGCCAAAATGAAAGCAAACATTCCCCCCCTCTGAAAGGCCCCAGTGTGATCACAACAATACCAGTTGAACTCTACTCTAAGCTAGAGCAGTGCTGGTGACTATTTAGAAAATAATTAACTGAACTTTACATGACATTCAGATGTTTCTTGGCTCAAATACCAGTCTATTCCTCAGCTGAATTCTAGGGATTCTGCAAACAATGAGAAATATTTGCTTAATGGTAGACTTGCATACCATGCTCATGTAGTGCTGAGTCACTGTATCAGTGAAGACAAATGCTGAAGAGAATGTTAGATAGAGAAAAAACTTCGCTGGATAGACTTTGAGTGTGATGAAGATTTGTCATAAATATGAAGCAAATACGGGGTGTTTTTATGAAAATGTGTTACTGGCTTTGAAGGCAGTTTTTTTCAGGTCCCCAAGGAGATTCTTCAAAGAATGTGGATTTTTTGCTTGTTGAGATAAAACTGCTAATGTCATTGCTAGAAATGTTAAACAGTCTTTGGCTGGAACACAAGTTAAATCCAGTACCCTGTTCATATCCATCCACAGCACATGAATAAAATTGTGCTAAACAGTTTTCTCTGAGGCTGGGATGATGCAAGACTTGATGGCTGATGCTCCTTCATCGCTGTTGCTTGACATAATAATGCCTGATAACTCTTGAGAGTGGGCTCAAACTTACGTCAGGGTGACAGTGTAAACAGATGTGCTACATTTTTCCCTGAAAATCTGAATAAGGAGAAGCTGGTTGCTTGGCAGCCCAGAGAATGTTCCAAGACCAAACTGCCAGCTTTTAAAGAGAAAGGGAAAGGCAGACAGATTATGAAATGGTTGAAACAATGACGGAAAAAAAGAAATAAAGACAAAAAACTGTGCATTTTAGTCACCAGGACATTTTTTCCTCTTACGGATGGCTGGAAGGGCAGATGTCTGTGTTCATGTCACACATATGTGGGCACACAGTGCTGGTACTGGAATTTCACATATCTGAGGGAAACTGCATTCTGAATTGTCACGAAAAAGTGGATATTCAATTTATTCTAGAGAACGACAACTTCTAAGAAGCACCATGACAGATCTACGAGAACGGACAGACACAGCAGTGAACTACATGGCTGGTAAAAGTGGCAAAGGTTTCAAATCTGGCCATGGCAACCAAGCAAACTTATGAAACACTTGCACATAATATACATGTTCTTAAAAGCCTCTGTTGTCAGCCACTGTTGCCTGTTTTCCCAAACAACAGTTGCACTGTTTCAGTTTCACAAAGATGTTTTTGTTATGAAACAAGTATGTGTGCAGGTGCATCCTAAAACAAATGGCTTCGAGGCCAGTAGCAGGGCTGGCTTTCATTTGTGAATCAGAAAATAAAAAATTACCCAAAATAGACTTTTAACTAAGAGGGATTTACGCACGATAATAACTGTGGACCTGCTGAAATCAAGAAGATGACAAATAAAAAGTACACAGATTGTGCACAGCATAATGCAATCTCAAAAGAAGAGAGATGGCACCTAGTAAATATTGGTATGGAAAGATAAACTCTGAGCAGCAGATGCACACGAGACACTTCCTCACTCAAAATGGAAGACTGTCTTAATGACTTGCAGCTTGCAAGCTCCTTACTTAATGGATCCTTGACTGGGCTAAACCATTTAACACAATCCTTCAGGCAATAAATAGCTTCTACTCGCAGTATTGTAAAAATATCTCCAAACACAAAACCATCCTTCATATGCACTAAATACAAGCTGCAATTGAAAAAGCTCTGATGTCGGACAACTCGGAAGGATTTGAGAAATGATTGTGAGTGGCTGGTGCAGGATGTGTTTGTGCTGCAGGAGAGCTCCCAGTGGCTCAGCACTCCTCACCAGCCAGTCGAGGAGCCAAGCAGGTTTGCAGGGAAGCACACGTCACTTAGAGCAGGGACTCAGTGGCAAAGAGCTAAATAGTTTTTGAAAGATCTGATTACTGAACAGTTCCCTTTTATTGGCCATGTGCTTTCTCCATGGATGGATTCATTGGATGTGCAACAATAATTGAGTTTCATCCCAGGGGTGAAGTCCATTTGGCGACTTAAGTGCAGTCACTTGTCAGGATGGATTTTTCCACAAATGTACATTTTTCAAGTTTGCATGTCTTTTGTCAATACCTCGGCTCTCCAAGGGACAGCATGTCAACTTCCTACACTCTTACATTTGACTGGTACTGAAAATCCGTCTGCTATGGTTCTCTGAAGTCTGTTTGATGGGGAAGGCTTTTTGACAACTCCTGCCTCTCTAGAGCTCTTACCTCTTTGTTACTGTGGTAGGTTGGTTCTTTTTTTTCCTTTTCCCAATAACAGAACCTTTTATTCAGTCCAGCAGCATTTATGGTCTCTTTTTTCTGTCCCTGTCTTCCAAAACAGCAAGGAGTCCCCAAACTGATGAACTCTAATGAACAAGCACCTCAAAGCTTAAGGGCTGCCAATATCTCCTCTCTCAACTCAGCCCTCAGCCTCCATCCAAAGGTGTGCATTAAGTTCATGACACGGAGGGAGACAGTAAATAAAAGTCACACCAATGGGAACCAGAGGAATTGAAAATATTGTAAATCAAGAAAGCAGTAGAACTATCACAAAATTAACCCAGCCACAGTATTACGGTCTTGTGCAACACGTTTGTTTTACTGGGTGGTACTGCGTGCAAGGCAAAATTTGAGATCTGTCTGGCAATTATTCCAGGAGGAGGAGACAGGCAGCTGGAAATGAGCATCACTTTGTTCCCAAAGCAATCCTCAACATCAGAGAAAGAGTAGATGGTGGCTCTCTCTTGCTTTGATGGGATCTAAGAATTGAAGGTCCAGACACAGTACATCTGAATGGAGCTGAAAGAATTGCCAAGAACTTCACAGAAGAATTTTGGACTGGGAGATGATCAATATGTTCAATTCACTATCTTTCACCTGATGGTGGCCAAATAATCCTAAGAAGGCATCTGTAGTAAAAGATTGAATAAGGTTACTCAGTGCTGCAAAAAATGTCCACTTGAATCCCAGTGGAACAGATCTGGTTCTTTTAGACAAGAAATGCATGCTGTTAATTTATGATATTTTTTTCCATCTGAAATTTCTCCCAACTTGACAATAAACCTCATCAGTTTCACCTTTGAAACTGAGTTTGCTCTTTCAACTTTCTTTTTATTTCATTAAAACCTCAGTAGCTTTTATGCTGGTGATGGTGTTTGCAGTCTGCTTTTGTAAAATACTAATAGTCAACGGCAACTTTTAAAGCCCTATTTTTGTTAAATGATATGAACAAAAACAACCACATTCCATGCAAGCAATGGAAATAGAGAAGAAGGAATGAAGGAAGCATGGAAGTCAAAGTTGCTAAAACACCATTTCTTCCCCCTAACAGAATTTACACAGGTGGGCACCCTTCATGACAAGACTTGCATTTGCACTGTTTCCCTGTTGATGCATATAAATTATTATGTGAACTGATACAGAGAAAAGAAACTCATTAAACAGCACTTTCTTAATTATTATTTGAATGTAGAAAAATCAGCAGCACTTTTTTCCATTCTTTTCTTTGAAACATGACCTAATTAAAAACTGTGGTGGAGGAAAAAAAAAAAGCAAGCAGCATTTTAAGGCATTGTCTCCCACTTTGAGATAGAAAGCCAGCTCCTCTGACTAAAACTGGCCGGATCATTCCAGCCTGGAGAGTCCCAGTCTGCCAGTCTGTGAAAACGTCTCCATCTACTGTGTTTCGATCCAAGTCCAGCTAAATATTCTGAAAAAGGGAATTCGAAGACCATCCTTTGAAGTGTTACCATGGCAGTTTTAATTTCCAGCCAAATGAAAATGAGACTAATTTTTGTCTGTTCAAGCACTGCTTTCAGATCTCCCTGGGTTTGTTTGTTAGCTTGCATCCATGAAAACACGTACTATGACCTTTAAGAGAAAAAGCAGCAGTGATTTCTTTGCCCATGTTTCACTGGCTTACCAAAGAGCAGCTGCCCTGGGCCACAGCTTGAAGATGACTTTGATTTGCCATTTCTTTCAGCTGTTTGGGGGCTATTTAGATGCATCACAAAGGAAGACTACAACTCTGTCCTCTCGTGTTCACAGCTGATGGAAAGCCATAGTAGGGCTTTATCTGATGGGTTCTGTAAGGCATTTACAGCACCAGTTAATCTATGTGAGAATAGCCAAAGTGAAATGAGGTCTTCAGAGAGCAGTAAAGGGGACCTGTTTTCCTGTTTGTGTCTTGTGGCTGGATTCTCCTGTGTGTAAAACAAACTCTCTCAGGAACGCTGGTAAGAACGCTCTCCAAGGGGATCCTCAGTTATCCAAGTGAACTCCTGCTACAGCCTTTCCACTCCTACTACATCCTTACAGAGCATTCCTGTGGTATCTCTCTCACACAGCTGTGCATTGTCACAAAACACAACTCCAAATCCTTAAGCCGGTCACCCCTGTATCTCATCTGATTGAAACTGACCCAACAGTAATTGCAAGGGGACTGAAAGACACAAATACAGAGACAGGGAGATCTCATAAGGTTTGTATCCTTAGGAAATCAGGCAAACAAGACCTTTCTGGCTCGGGGATCTGGCACAAAGCGGAGTGACTTGGACTACAATCAAACTGACAATGTAATAAATGGGAACACTTACAGGCTGCAACCATCCCCAAGAATTCTGACCTCACTAGTCTGGCATGTGCTTCTGGTTCAGCCCTGTTCTGCTACCAGTTTTCTAACTCTGGCCACTGTCACAGGCATTTTGGAACTTGAAACCCAGACTGCTAACCAAGACAAATCTGTCAGCAGCTGACTGTTACAAAAAGCAGACAGTGACCTGTCCTTCTCTCCTCCTCCCGGATAGTTTAAATGCCAGAGAGGTGAATTGTTGTCAGTGGACAAAAGAACTTACTGGAACAGCTGCAGAACAGCAATCAGCAACCATCCAGGCTCTAGAGTCTTAGAATATACTGGAGCTGTAACAAAAGACTGAGGAATCTGGACATGAGTTTCTGGGAGAAGAATAAAGACCATGTGTAGTTCATATGAGAGAATTCTACTGAGGATCAGTTCTCAAACACAAACTCCTAAATTTCCCATGGAAAGTACCATATCCACTCAAAGGAGGTGTCTAAGGGCACGACAGAGACAGCTGTGACATCAGGACAGAATTCACACGGGATTTCCTTGTATTTTCAACTTCTAACAGTGGTAACATTTTAAAAACTGTATCTCCAAAGCCTCCCCAAGAACAGTGTCAGATCAGATCACATCACCAGCCTGAAGGAAAGCTCAGAATATCTAATATTATCCATTAATTGGCAATCCCCAAACCCCACGTTTCCATCCTAATTTGGAGACGTGCACACACTGCCAGTTACTAATGTGGGAGAAAATGAGAAACCAAAAAAACCCCAAGTAGCTCTGTAAAAATTGGAACTAATGAAGATTGCTTCCCTGGGGACATTTGTCTCACAGTTGATTGGTTTGATAATTAAATGGTAATATTTTGGCAGCGGGAATTCACCCCTTTCTAGACATCAGGGAATCCACAACAAAAAAGCAACGCTGCGAATGCCCCAGGCACAGGAAAAGCCAGAATTTACTGCTTACTGGACAATGGAGAACCCTGAGAACTTTGACCTTAAATGCTTTTCATTAAAGGCTAAGCACATCTTTTCAGGAGCAGTAACAATAAGGTCTCTCCTATTCAGTCATTTATTTTGAGGCAACTTGTAAGAATTCTGCATAAATTTGTAATTCACTTTGAGAGCAAACCACCTCTGCATCATCTAAGTGAACTGGTTCAGCCGTTTCAAAAGATTGTGAGGAGACAGAGTGAAAATCCACAGCATGGAATTAACCTTCATTTCTTCAGGCTAGAAAAAAAAAGGCAGCACTGGGCTGGATGCAGCCTGATGTTAACATTCAGCACAGCCTCCCTGCAGTGACTCCTGCCCATGTTCTGCTGGCAGAAGAAGCTGTCTGAAGGGCAGGGTTGTCCTCCCAGCTCCTGAAATAAATCATCACCTCTGCCTGGCACTCCCAGTCTTCCACAAGCATAACACGGGCAGTTGTAGTCCTGGCTCCAAAGCTTAAAATAGAATCATCTTCACTTCTTAAAAAACTTTGAAGTTTGCTACCTACGTTCCTTTCTAGTGAGTCAGACAGGTCCTGGCCACGCAAAGGCTGTCAGTAAATGGGTGTAACATCTCAGCAGGGCAGCACGAGGAGGGATAACGTTGGAACACCACTCACGGTCTTCTTTTCACTTCCCCCACATCTTCCACAGGGGATATTCCCGGCCAATATTCCCTGTTACTGCCTGCCCCTCAAGATTCTCTCCTGAAACGAGTGTGAGATAGGCTCGGGTGCGGGGTGGTGGAAGCTTCCCAAGCAGTTCTACGTCCGTGGAAGGGACTGGAGGATTTTGCCAGAGGCAAAACCATTCTGTGGCAGAGCAGAAAGACAGGTTCTGAAACAGCCCACCCAGGGACCCTCTGGCTGGAATACGATGTGTTTGTGTGTATGGGATGTGTTACAGAAAGACACATTTGGACTCAGAGAAGCTGCAATTTTTCAGAAAAGCCTGGATGGTAACCAGCCTACAGACAGGGAACATTATTCCAGTGCTGCTTCTGCCCTACTGACTAATTCTTAGAACAAACAAACTTTATGAAATTCAGATTTCAGCCGTGTAAGTGGGTAAAAAGTGGAGCTTTATGAAATCATGGAAACAAATACTGCTTTAAATGAAAAGTTTTTCTCAGTCTGTGCCATCGCCTCCCTACCCTGCCACAATGTGATTTTCCTTGACATTCTTCTTTTCCCCCTTGCATTTTAATTGTAAATTAATCACTGACTTGGACATGTCTCTACTGTGCATTAATATGGTTGATATTAACAACAATATTGCTCTCCAGGCATTTGGAATGTGCAAGACTTTTTGTGCACCAAATGGCCCATATTAACTTCTGGAATGGCCAGGTGCAAACTCTATTGCAGTGCTCAAATTAGTTCAATTTCTCTAACTGCTTTTCCTGTAATTGATGGCTCAAATTATAATAAAGTACAGTTCCTCTACATGATATATGTTACAACTACTACCTGTTATGCTGAATATTGCATTGCTTTGAAACTGCATTACCCTCTCCCTTCACCGATCAGATCTTTTTTTTAAAGGAATTACTTATGAACCAGAAAGTGTCTTCACATCATTCAGAAATTATACATATGCTCATGCACTTTATCAGCAGCTGACAGAATGGGGATGGCAAAATTACTGTCAGTCATGTTGCATTCAATGTCACATAAAGACCTGCTTTTTACTATACCTTAAAATTGACAATAAATGCCAGTCATCTCTCCTTGCCCCATTACTGCATCCAGACATAGCAAGCAACGCTTGGAAGATATTCACCTTCATCTTTTAAATCCCTGCTTCAGCCTTTCTTTCTTCTGCATATATTTTTGTTCTCCTATGCCTGCACCTAAAATACTCTTCACCATTCTCTTTTTTTCTGAAGTGTGCAATTACAACGGGTCGTAAATTTTTTTTTCCACGTGGAAACAACAATTTCTAGAAAACAAACAAATCAGCCAAATCCTGATGGCTTATTGACCCTTAACTGCTTCAGTTCAAATGTTATCCCCGATGGGAAAATAGTGAGGAATGGGTGCATTTGATCTTGGGGATATGTGCACCTTGAGGTGAGCCTGGACCCTGGAATCTGCCTCTGGCAGCCCACCATGAGTTGGCAGCTCTGCCCCAGCACTCAGAACTCTGCAGCTGCTCAAGGAAACCAGCTCTAACAAGAACATCAATTTCATTGCACCACAGCAGAATCTGGGGAATTTGCAGCTCATCAGAAATGTATTTAGAAATTTGATCCCGATCCAATAAGCCACACTTAAAAATAACAACATTTCCAGCCAATCAGAAAAGGTGTGTTTCTGCAAGCTCCAATAATTTTACCTTATGTTATCTCTTCATTTAACAGAGGTTACAATCATCTGCTCCTGAAGACAAATGTCAGTGTATTCACAGAAAAAACCAAAAGGCTGATATTAAATAGCAAGAGTCCTCTCCCAGCTTGCTTTGCCAGATGTTCCAATAAGAAATTAAGGCTCTCCCTCCTCCCAGCCCACAATGGCCACGTGCCTCACATTTGTGGGGGCAGCAAAACTGGTGCTGAGCTCATTTACACACCGAGCACCAACAATCACCACAGATATTGTGCTGCAGATCAAAATATCATCTCAGGGTTCGGAAGCATTCATAAATGAACACTCTATTAAGAACTCTTGTGAAGGGAGCTGAGAAAAAAAGCCATAAACCATCGCTAGGCTGGTCAGTGTCCTCTGCAGAAATTAAGTATATTGCAAGTCTTAGGCAGACATAAACAGCGTAGTGAGAAATCTACAGATTTCTAAATTTGCAACTGACAAGGAAAGGAGCACTTGGGAATTGTTATGTACTAATTCTCATGCTACTTGAACTGGGAATGCTAGGAAGCAGACAATTTAAAACATACAAAAGGGACCATTTTGTCATGTGACAGTCAGAACACTGAATTCATTGCCAGGAGGTGTAGTGTGAGCTCATCTCAAAAAGGCTCAAAAAGCAATCGGCTACATTCATAAAGCAAAGGTCCATCCAGTGCTCCTAAAGGGAAAGTTTTAGCCTGAATACTGCAGAACTGAGTCCCTAAGCCACAGAAAACTGAACCTTTGAAAGAGGTACCCGAGGACTGATCCATCCACACTCACCAGTTCTTACACTCATGAACATCTAGCACGGTTGTTAGGAAGAGGATGCTGCATTTGATGATCTGTTCGGGAAGTTCTTGTATTCAAACAGATCTCACGGAGATGCTCAGGAGACAGAAGCCATGAGAGTATCTGTGTGAAACGAGACAATGGGGTGTCAGAAAATGGCCAGGTGTTCAGCTGTTCAGCTTTCCTGACAAGTTCAGAGAACCACTAACTTTTAAAAGAAGTGACTTACTTGAGCAGCAAGTGCCATTGCAACTGGTCTTTCTCACACCTTTTTTTGCTGGCTCTGACGGAATAACTAAAATGAAAATATTTGGCGTTTGTCTTTGGATAAAAGTCTGCAGATGCATCTTGTCTTTTGGCAAAATATATTTATTTATGGCACAAACAAGAAACATACATCAAGAACGAAACTGGGTCATTTAAAACTCCAATCAAATACAATTTGTAAGAAAATAAATATGTGTAATGAAACTGTCTGACAATCCTGATTGTAAAATCACTTTGATGACTTCACTGTTTTCCTTGTAACTGTGATTCCTGCTCAATACCTGCATGGGCAATATTTGAAGATGGTCTTGCCTGTTGGTAAGAGTGTTAAAACAGTCAATGTTCTCCTGAGGCAGCTTTAATGTAGGTGATTGTTCCCTGGGTTTTGTCAATGAACTTGGTCTTTCTCAGGAACGGCAGACAAGGTTCCTGCCTGTGCAGTGCCCC
>VZTA01003761.1:322241-394421 GCA_013398855.1 Mohoua ochrocephala
CCCTGCTGAGGTGGCGGCCTCACACCCCCTCTGTGCCCGGCTGACCCCGGCCCCGTTGTCCCTCCCTGCCTCCGTCCCTGTCCCCCGGTGACTGCCCAGGGTGGTCCCTGAGCGTCCTCCCGGCGTGGCTTTGTGGCCCCTCCGGGGCTGCAGGGAGGCAGGGGTTGCTTTTCAGATAGTCTGTGGCCTTTCCATTATGGCTGGCTGCTTTCCCGTTCCTTTCGGGTGCATCTGGGCCCTTCCAGCTCTTGGTGATCAGCTCTTCTGCTTTGGGTGCCCCTTCCCCTGCCAGGGTCCCGGGCCGTGTGTGCCCGTTTTGGTGTGTGAGCCCTTGGAATTTGTCTCTGCTGGACTGGCTCCCAGCATGGCCCTTAGGCCCCTGAGGGGGGGACAGACAAGTCTCTCAAAGCAGGAGGGGAGTGAAGAACCACCTGCACGTTTTCAGAGAGCTTCCCAAGTCATTACATGCTCTCTAAAGTGTTTCCCTCCTTCCTAAGGACAGCTTTGCCTGCAATTGCCTCGCCACCCCGGGCCGTTCAGAGGTGGAGCATGGCAGAGGACTGAAATGCTCATTCGCACCCCTTACACATTCAAATAGCTCAGATATTTACAAGTTTGTTTCCTCGAATAGAGCCTCCTCCCACTGAAAACTTGTCTATGGACTCGGTTATCGTGCTCACGGTGTTGCAGATGGAGAGCGTGACGCTATTGTTATATGTGTCAGCCACTCCTTCATTTTTGGCACGAGAAAAATGTGATGTGGTGGAGAACTTAGCGAAGGTTGTTTTGCCTCCTCAAGTAATAAAACTTTAGGGGAAAACTTGGAGCACTTCTCCATCACTCATTTCTGTGGTGCCCAGTGACGGGACAAGGGGCAATGGACACAAACTGAAACACAGAAGTTTTGTCTGAATATGAGGAAAAGCTTCTTGACTTTCAGGGTGACAGAGCACTGGATCAGGCTGTCCAGAGAGGTTGTGGAGTCTCCTTCTCTGGAGATGTTCAAAACCTGGCTGGATGTGATCCTGTGCAGCCTGCTCCAGGTGTACCTGCTTTAGCAGGGGGTTGGGCTGGATGATCTCCAGAGCTCCTTTCCAACCCCAGCAGTTCTGTGATCTGGTTGAAGATGTCCTTGTTCATGGCAGGGGTTTGGCCTAGATGATCCCTAAAGTTAGTGTCCAATCCAAACCACTCTGGGGTTCTGGGAATTGTGGAATGCTAAGAGGAATAACTGGCTGGAGGTCTGTAGATTGACATACACCAGATGATATTAATGACAAACAGTTTTACCCGGCCTTACAAGTCAAAAGTCTTTCAAAACTGAGGTTCTGTTTTAAACTTTTTAAAGTTTTTATTTCTCCAAGCAGTTTTTAAAGTGGCCTGTGTGATGTATAGGCTTAAAGATGGCAAATTGAAGAGAAATGTCAGCTTGTTCATGATGATCAACTGTTTTGCTCATGGTGCTGTGTACTAGACTGAGACTTTTCTAGGCCAAGATTTGGATGACATTTAAAAACCACTGTGAATAAGTCTTGTCCCGAGGAAGTTGTTTACTTTTTACAGCTTCTTGTATACAAAGTCAACCCTGGCTAAAGTAGCTTTAATAATGTGACAAATGAGATATTTACGAGTACAACCCAAATAGGCCTGACTTGAGTTCCAGGACCTTTCAGGGAAATAAAAGTTTTTCTAGGTTTTACTTCTGTGCTTTTTTTGTGTGTAGGATTAATGATCACTGTAGCATTATAATACTGTCACTGTTGTTAAAATGTTTACTTCTGAGGATATAAGTTATTAAGTCAAACAGTACATCACAATCTGAATTGGAAAAGACATTCTATTTCCAGAACAGGTGCAAGAAGTGAACATTTCAAATAATAAAAAATGTTTTTTGAATAAGCTTCAGTTTTCTGGGAGTAACATTATCCAAATAAAGCAGATTGTTTATTTAAAAAAAAAAAAGGGGGAGGAGGCAGGAGGAAAGTGGAGCCTGCAGAGTAAATAGTATTTAGAGACATCAGGATCAATAGTCCCATTGTGTGTGGTGCAGATTTGTCATAATGTCTTCTGTCTTAAGGCCATGACTTACAAAATTCTCTGCAGAGGAAGCTAAATGATATAATCTGCCTCGTAAATAACAGCTGATGCTGTGGCAGCAGCATACTGAACTTTAACAAGAAACTGCCTTTCTCGCCTTAAAAAAATGGATATGATTATGTGAGGATTTTGAAAAAGTGCAAATAGCTTGAAATTTTCCTAGTTCAGACTTTGATAGCTTTGAGAGTGGTTTTGAGCTCCGCATCTTGGCTCCATATTCAGCTGATACTTATCTTAGAGTTTCAATTTACTCATCTGGGGTTTATTTTTTTTTTATCCTTATTTGTGCTTCAATGGCTGAGAGCTTGGTTAGGTCAGCTATTTCTACATGGAGGACTTTTCTTACACAATTCTCAGATATTCTGGTGTGTGAAACTTCAGAAAGCGATGATAAATAGCTGTAGGTTACTTTAAATACAAAAACCCAGGTAAAAATGGTAACCTGTTAACATTCATCAAAGTCTTAGAACCAAAAAATAAGTTAGCAAGTGCAAAATACATATGAGAAATTCAAAATTGGATTTGGTATTTTTGAAGTATTTGGTCTCTGTATTTCTTCAGTGTGCTTGAAATTGAGCAGTGAAGTTCATCAGGTAAATTCTGCTTTGTAATTCTCTTCACACCGCAGTCACCTCTTATTTTTATGGCAGCATTTTTTTAGTAACTCCAAACTGTGGATCTGCATCCTGTGGTGCATGAGACGGTTATTTTAGATACTGAGTGGTAGTCCTATTGCATTTGAAGTTTAGGAGGAAGACAGTGTGGTAGAGTATCAGATTTACTGTTCTAGGATGTGATGGAATCCTTCTGTTACGTGTCTTATTCTGCCTTTTGTTAACTTCGTTGCTTTTCAATGCCAATGCAACTCCCCTCCTTAAATATTAAGTAGCTCGATTAGTTTTGTCTGAACAGGAATACCTTGTTTCTGACTGGACAGTGGGAATAAGGTTGCAGTTTAAATCAAACAGTTAATAAAACCTGTCTGTACCTAGTACAATCTGCTTGTCGTAAGATTTATTTTTGCAATTTCAAAATAACTCAAAATTCTTCCACCCTGCAATTTCTTAATGGGTACTGCAGTGTGTTCAAAAGTTCTTCAAATGTGTGAAATTATATTGAATTTCTGGTTAGTCTGTAGTTTAAAAGATGCAGGTCTACATATCTCTTCTGGAGTAAATTCTGTTTCACGTTATTATGTGAGTAAATTAACTTCAGAAGGCAGCTTTTCACTTTTTTCAGTGTTCACTCGTATGGGTTCTTTTCCCCCAGTAATTCAAAACTGAATTTGAAAGTAAACTAAACAATTGGATAATAAATGCAGCCCTCTGTGCTCAGCTCGTTGGCTGCAGGACAGTGAACTCTGTTTAAATGGCAGAGGTTTCTGATGGCTCAGGGCCAGAGTGGTGCTTGGTGCAAAGTTGGTGAGTCAGGTGGCACTTCTGAGTCACTCCTGAGGCAGTGTCAGAGATTTCTTGTTCGATTCTCTTTTGTCATAGGCTTAGGTGAGGGCTGCAGTGTAACTGTGTTGCCTCAGCATTCCAGGCAGGAGGTGGCCAGTTCCTGTGACAGAGCACAGAGGCACATGTCACATACTCGAGCTGGCTGGTGGGAGTGTGAGCTGCGGGAACATTTGGCAGGTGGGAAGGATTCTGGTCTCCCGCTCTCCCACTGCTCTGCTGCAGCAGGGGATTTGCAGCTTTGTCTCTGGACGCTCTGGTGAGAGCAGTCCCAGATATTGTGGCACCCATGGCAGAGGGTTCAGGTTACCCCATGCCTGCTCTGAAACAATCCTGTAGTTGGGAGGAAACTTGAGGCCAAGTGTTGCATTTACTGCTTGTGAGCTGCAGGAGACCAAGGATCTGCAGGCTGCCCGGTACTGTGTAGAAGCAGCTTATGCAAGAAAAGTCATATTTTTATTGGTATAGGTGTATCAGTACTTTGATAATCAAATCACCAGGGGCCTTAACCAGGTTCCTCCTCACTGTGTGATAACAGAACTGGCAAAAGGTGTTGTAGTCACTGAGAGCGAGTTCAGGAGTCCTGGCTGTGGAAATAAAGAGTTACACAACTTGGTAACTTCACTTTTAAGTCTTATTGGACAAGTACATGCTGTGCTTTGTGTTCCCTGTGAGATTTCTAGGAGACTTCTACAAAGGAAACCCCATGGCTTTTTCAAAAAAAACCCCCCAAGGAATATTAAGAAACCCTGTTAAAACAGGTTTTAACTTGGCAGAAACTTGAAGGTATCAGCTTGGCCTAGTGGCCAAGTTCAAAAGCCAGGCCATCATCTCTCTTTGGTTCTGTTGAATTTCTGCTTCTTGAAGCAGAAACTGCAGATTTGAATTTTACTGAAAGGTTCCTGCATGTTTTTATCCTACTCGAGGGGGTTCAGCTCAAGGCAGGACATGGTGTTTGTGTGTATATAGGTAGCAAGGCTAGCTGGACTCCTCATTGCAATAACTCCTCTCTTCATATAAGATGTCATGTTAACATCTTTGCTGTCTAGTTTCTGTCACAGACATGTAGGACGTGCAGAAAGCAGGCTGGAAGACCTTTGGACCCACTGAGATCAGATTGCTGCCTATGTAACAGTGTGGTGAGACTTTACAGCCACTTTCTTTAAAATTCCATTGCCATTCTTAGCTTTTGTGATCTTCTGCATGCATGACCTTAATGTGAGAGAGCTCCTTTTAAGCACCTTTCCACACATCAAAGGATAAGAAACAGTCTCATGAAAAAAGGGATGAAGGTGACAAATCTGAATGTAGTTAGGGCAGTATGGCTGAATTGTTCATTTGCATTAGTTAAGGTGAGTGAGGTGGTTGTCACTTACTTGAAAATAAGAGGAGAGAGCCTGTGAATTTCTTGCCAGTAATAGGAATATGACAGTTGCCATATTCCTGTTTTGTTCCACGCTCCTTCCAGTTCGGTTTTGTCCTCTTAACTGAGCCCTAACTGCTTTGCTAGTACTGCTCTTATCCACACCTTCCTGGTGGCCCAGCAGGAATGTGTTTGCACTCCCTTATGTTGTAGAGTGGGAGGTGAAGCGTTACAGAGCTGTTTCCATACACTTCACAAGCTTGATGAATTGCCCCAGTATGTAATAGTTTAATTTCTTTTTAAATGGAGAGCAAATAGTCTTGTTTAGAATTGATTGTGATAGGGAAGCATTATAACACCTTAAAATTTATTTTAGAGGTAGGCACTTGGGTCCTCTGATATCTATTCTGATGCTACATCTATGCAAAGAAAAAGGATTTTTAGTGTTTGTGGAAAAGGAAGGATTAAAGGAGCTGTTGTTGTGAGCTCCAATAGAACTAGGCAGGGGAGAAGTTCTGGTTGATAAACAGCATGTTTTCTTTAGTGCTTCTAATTGTACAGTCTGTAAAGAGGAGGGTAAATTATTGGTAAAATAGAGTGAATTACTGCTTCGATTGTCATTGCAATTTCTCGCTGTTGTAGCTTAAAGCATGTAATGAGACCTTGCACTTCACTCCCAGGTCACAGACAGAGAAGCTAGTAAGATAATTCTGTCAAGTAAACCAAGTCACATTATGCTGGTAACAGTTAAAATTCTGCATTTGTTGACTTCCAGTCTCGTGTTGTCGTCTGCTACCTCATGCTATGTCTGCAAGATACTGATGTGATAAATGCACACCAGTCATTTACCCCACAATTACAGACCTTACCGCTGACTTGGTTGCTCGTTGCTTGTAGAATGCTCATGTTTGCCCAGCATATAGGCAGGATCCCATGGATCCTTAGCTGGGGGTTTTCAATCCTCCAGCCTAACTGCTTTCTCTTTATAATGTGCCTGTAATTGTTCTTATTTACAGGCGATTTTCTTGTGGTCCATGGATTTGTCCACCCGGACTATTGAGCTCTTTAATGAAATGCTGTTTGCTGGTTCAGTAATAGCACGTATTGTTGTAAATGATCCATCATATAATGTATCCAGCAAAAGGGTAAATTACTGTCTAACGTTTGTCCATTGCTATCTGAATCTCCTGTAAACTCCTTTGCTTCCGTTCCAGGATCATTTAGTTTTCTCTATATTTAAGATTTATTTTGGTTTGCATAAGCAAGATCTTCAGGGCAGTGAGCACTTCCATAGTTTTATGTAAGGGACAGTTAACCCTCACTGCATGAGTTCTCCTCCTATTGCTGCTAAAGCGGTGTCCCACTGATAACTGCTTTAAGAACAGCATTTTGTATTACTATTACAAGCAAGATGATGATGATTATCTTCAGCCCTATAAGGGCTTGTCCTCTGCCTGGTTACCAGAGAGCTGAGAGAGAGAAGAAAGTCTTGGCAATACAAAGGAAGACTGGATTTGACCATAGCATTTGGCTCTGCAGCCAGGCATGGCCATGTCTGCCAAGCACTTGTAAGAACAAGTTACTTCTTAGGACTTTCCTCCTTCCCTTACAAAAACTTCCAGAAAGTTGCTGGTATTAATAAGGAGTAAAAAGGGTTCTAGTCTTTGGGCCGTGTAATTGAGTATGGGAGATAAGCATCTATGAAAGTATTATGCTCTGTTATCTCACGTACATGGATATGGATGGTGTTCTCTTGTTTGAATATTCAGCTGGTGAAGTAATCCATCAAATAGGCAAATATGACAAGCTGATGGATTTATTAAGACTTGGCACAAGGTAGTTGTGGCCAAGCACACGGGTTTCATCAGCACACTCCAAGTGGTGCTTTTGTTAGTGCTCTTTCAAATGTGTTATTGCCATTTTACACCCTGTGGTAGCTTACAATAGCCTGTATTATGTTGTGTAAGGCTAGCTAAGGTGTTGGCTTTCTGTATTTTCAGGGAATCTAAGTGATGTATGTGTGACATTTGTGTTCTTGAAATGTTTCTAAAGCAGAGCTTTGTGTGTCCTTGCCAGACAGGACTGGGCTTCTGCTTGGGGGAGTGCAGGAAGCTGGTCAAAGATAAGAGCCTTACCTACATCTCTGTGTGCAGCTGTGGTCGAAAGGATCAAGGTGCTTAACTCAGTTCTATGTTAATTCCTCTTGGTTGTGTTGCCAGTTAGTGTATTACAAAATATTAGCTGATTTGCATAATTATTTCATATACAAGGTATAATTACTTTCAAAGCATTGGGCAAATCTTGGACACACTACTGTTTTCTCTCCTCAGGCTTTGCTATTTCAGTGTGCTCAGTTGTTAGAGTTGTCCTAAAATACAATCTTGAAATGCTGATTTGATTCTTTTATATCTGTCTCCATTCATTTCAAGTGTTAAATGAATTTCTGTATTTATATGAAAATGATAATTTTTTTTCTAGAAACAAAGATGAGCCATTGGAGAATGAGTGAAGCATTTCTTCACAGGATAATAGGTTAAGAACACAAAAATGTAATGATTGAGAGTCGTGTGCTTCATTTTGGAACATTTGGAATTTCTCTCATTGATTTATTCTGAAGTTTGGGTACAGCTTGTCCAAAGTTATAATACAAGAATTCCAATTTGAACTCCTCTCCAACATACAGAGTGTGACTGACCTGTTGACCTGTTGCTTCAAGTACGTTTCAAATACTTTGCTGGCATGTGCTTGATGAGGAACTTTAGCTTCCAAATTACCACTGTGTGCTCTGAACTTAAATTGAGACAGTATTTAAAGAAGAGGGCCAGGAAATTGAAATCCTAGAGAAGAGCTGTTCCCTTTAATAGTTTTTTTACTGATACAAAGATGTGCAATAGCATAACATTTTGTTAAAAGTCGACTGTTTCACAGACTTTGTTTAAATGCTTATGTCAATTTTTTTATACTCAAAAGGCAAAGCTAATGTAGGGCTGAATTAGTAGCAAATGTAGCAAGTGAATAAAGTAGTTAGATTTGCAATTGGTCTTTTTCCAGCTCCTTGTCGTGTTCTGGATCTTATTGACAGGGGTCAACTATGGACGCAGTCAGAGAAAAGGATTGACAGCTGCTGTTGTGTTTCAGTTTGGAGCAGGAGCTTTATTTACCTGTTCCATTTGGAAGGAAGAGCTGTTACACAGCTAAAACTGGAAGGATGCTTGGTAGCCTCTTTAGAAAGAGCAGTTGTGTAGAAGAGTATAACTCTCCAGGACAAAATGGTCCTTCTGTTCTGCCTCTCTGCAAAACAAGATCTGATTCTAACTGGGGTCTACTCACTGTTTTTTAAGGTATGCTGAGGTAAGGTTATGTGAAATTGTTACAAGCTGGTACCTTACTTTTTTCCAGAAAGCTGTGCAGGCTGTGGTGCTCTGAGTACTCTTGAGTATTTTTTCAGTAACAATTAGAAGAGTATTCATTACTTGTTCTTGCATTGTATGCAGTGTAATGATGGTGTTTGGGTTGCTGTGCAAGGAACTGGGTAGAGGAACAGACCCAACTGGAAGCTCTTTCTCTCCCAAAAGGGCTTTATAGATTATCTGGTTTTGAGTTAGTTGCCTAAACTTGTTTGCCATACAATGGTGTTGCACATTTGAGGGAGCAGTGTTGAGATGGGAGGGGAGAGGAGAGGGACCCTTAAAGCTCTGGTGTAAGTGGAGGGTATTGGACACAACTCCCCTTGTAGATGCCCTGAAATCTCAAACACAGTCAGCACTTTCACCAGTAAGAAAACATAACCTAAGCCATGAAATCTGAGTTTGTAGTTTCACAGTCGGTGTAAGCGTAGGCTGATGGTAAAAGAGGTTTCACAGCCTCCCGTCTGCCACAGCCTGCACACTTCTCTCCCTTTTGCTGGCACTTGCAGACTTTCTGCTCGATGAGAGAATCTCTGACTAACCAGTTGTTTTTGCCAATTTAGTTCTCCACTGGATTGGTTCCCTGGTATAGTTAACTCCATGGGCACACAAATATTTGTACTGGCATAAAGGAAGGAATGGTATTTGGGCAAGAATAAGTGGCTGGGGGCAAAGTACAAGTTGAGTGCTCACGGTACACCCTTAGCATGTGATTTCACAAGCAGGTTGAAGAGCTCTGAGATTATTCTTCTACCAACAGAAAATGTCTCGTTTTTATACCTGGCCATTCCCTGTCTTTGCCTTCCTTGTGCTGCTGGTGTGTGGTTCAGTATTTGCTCGTGCTCTCTTGCTGATACAGCTGAAAAAGCCCTCAAGGTTGTAGGGTTCATAACTGATTTGGCAGCATGTTGTACAAACAGCTGCTCATGGCACCGCAAACACTTGTGGTGGTGGGAGAAGGACAGGAAGATCGGCTGTGGGCACCTTTTTCCTTGATAAGACATGTTTACGTATTTTTGTTTTTTAAAACTGCCCTGTTAGTGGTTTGTTAGCTGCAAGGTTAAATTTGTTTAAGGTTGTTCTTCCATCTCATATATCACAACTTGAAGCTCTCAAGCCAACCTTTCTGTTTGTATCACTGTTGTGATGGAGAGGGTAAGCATCAATATTTTGGTCCCACTCTTGGGTCACAAACTTCCGAGAAACGATGTAAATTGAAATACAGTTTTGTGTCTTGTATGGTGCTACTTTGAGTGAGTGAGGCTGGAATTGATCTCAGGATCCAACAGGTCTTCATGTGAGAAGCTTTCAATTCAATTTCTGCAGTTTATTGTATTAGAAATACTGATGTATATTTGGGTTATATCAGAGTGGTGAAGTGGGTATTCTGTGTGGACCGTTACTTTAAATAGATTCAATCTTTCTAGAGGTGTTTGGTTTGCCACTAAGAATGAAACTGCCATGACAACACCACTATTGTCAATGTCTATTTATGGGTTATAAGGAAACCACCTCAAAACTGTTGTACTTTTCCCACCCTCATCCAAAGAGTGTGTCCTATCCTGCCCAGTTAAATATTGACTGCGTGCTTAATAGATATTAACTGGTTCATTTGGGATACAATTAGAAATATTAGTGTATATTCAACTTATTTAATGAGACTGGCCTGCATTTTTTTTTAATCTGTTGTAATAATAATGAGACCTGTTGGGAGTCAGGGAGGAGTTTTTTCTCTACTCCGTTCTGAGTCAGAGCAATAAATGTTTTTCTTGGTGGTTACTCTCCCCATCCTGTCAAGCTGTTTAGAATCATCCTAATGTAGGTTACAGACTGTGCTCAGTGTTTCCTCTCAAGACATTACTTTATACTTAGTAAACAAATACCTCCCTGTGTGATTTTTTGGAGGGGTGTGTTTTGTGGTTTGCATCCTGCAAGACTACTCAGTTAAAGGGTTCTCTAAGACCGTTTCGGATGTGAAGAGAAGAAAAAGGTTTTTGATAACCTTAGATAATTTTATTGGAGTTGCAGTAGGTGAATGCATCTTCTGAAAAATAAATTAGTCTTGGTAACGCACATCTACAAATAGAGCTGATATCTTAAAGATTGCTGTCACTTTAAATTATTCTTTGTTTTGACAATTACTTAATTATTTAAACTGTTTCTCTATATGATCATGTGAAGTGTGGGGGAGAAGCTCTCTGTTCAGAGATATTTATTGTCTAAATGAGTTAACTTCTTTGGCAGTGTTCTAGCTCTCCTTGCAGCAAACAGATGAATTTCTTGAGACAGCTTGAAAACGTAGTGCTAATAGACTCCTAATTGGCAAGTGCGGCCTCAGCCTTTAGACTGCCAGTGTTGTTTTTTTGTTAATTCCACAGTAACTGTAACTCTTGGAACTGCAGACATTAGCTCAGAAAAATCCAGTAATCTTACCATTAGTGAGTAAATAAATAAATAGTGCCTGTGTTGAGCCACTGTGAAGTTTGTTTGTTGCAAATACACGGTGTCATTTGAAATTGTCATCTCTGTGTGGACAGGAACCAGAAACTGAGTCTCTGAGGCAAATGGAACGGCTCCTGTTACCTTTTTAGGACATGAGTTACTTGATCTCCCGGAGGAACCAGTTTAACAAAGGGATACCTATGAAAGGAGAGGAAACATCATTATCCTCCACAAATAAACATGGCTTGGCATTTTGAAAGTTAATTTGTCTGTAATTGACCAGACTCATTTCACAAAAGAACAGTTGCTTTCAGTCAAAATGCACATTTGTGAACTTGTGGTGGGGTTTTTGTTTGCCAAGTGACAATTTCTAGTTAATGTGAGATACCAGCCTGAAAATTGTAATGAAATAATGTTAATATAGCATTGCTGTGGCAATACTGATTCTGAAAGGTGTGTTCTTACTGCCCGTGCCCATTTTTGGATACTCAGCTGTGAATAGCTCTGGAAGGACACTTTGTCATTAACTATTAACCACAGTTTCTTTGTCCAGCTGCTTAATACAGCAGCAGAAGAGAAGTTTAAATGTCACCTGCCTTCATGGAAAATGGAATGACTAAAGACAGTTGGATTAAGCAAGTTTAGTCTATTTAGGATTATGGTGACTACTTTTTATTCTTGGATAAACTTGTAGCAGAGAAGAAATGTGGTCATTCAGGCTTATTAATGGATGAAGGATCTGAAGTAGGAAAGTATTCAATTTTTTTTATTTTGTTGATTTACTGGCTGAAAACTAAATAACTGTACTATTCCTGGGAACTGGCAATTCAGGACTAAAGGCCTGGGGCAGAGCAAGTTCAGGAAGAGGACTGTATTTTGTCTCTACCTGTAAAATCTTGGATGCTCCCACCTTATTCTGCAGAATTATCACTGCACACTTGCCTTTACTGTTTACACAATATAATGAGCATCTTTTGACATTGTCAGATTACGATGCTGAAAAGGTTTCCCCTTGCACGGCCCTGCTTGTGCTGACAGTGTACAAAGTACTTGCTGTGAGGCTGCAAAGTCTTAATTGCAATTTAATTATAAGATGTTGAATTTCTTGTTCTTTCTTGTTAGCAAGGTGAGATGCAGGGAAAGGTTTAGTGTTTCAAACAGCTTCCTTTTTAGGAAGAGAGAGAGGATAGTTTTGGAGACACTGAAAGAGAAGTTTAAAGGACCTTGATGGTGTGTTCTCTGTCTGTGTGCAGTGGAGTCAAGAAATAAGTTTCTTGCATCCAGACATACTCCAGTCTTACATAAAGACAGCACCTCCCTTAAGTTGTCTGACATGTAGTGGTCTTCTGGATTGGATTTCAGTATTGGATATGAAAAGAAATTCTGCAGGTGCATTAGAGCTATTGAGTGTAGCAGGTATTGTAGGTCTTCATGGAATAATGAAATAATTCTTGCTTTCAGCTTCAAATAGCAAACAGGCAGACTGAAAGGAACTGATTTTGAGAAGAGAGGCTGATCAACTTCTCTGTAGTGACATCAGTATTCATTTTCTGATTTTATTTTGATTATTTTCCAGAAATAAAAGGTCTGAAATCTGATGTTGAGGTGGTGCATTTTGGGGGTTTTTTTGCAGACAATAGCAACTGTAGAATTAATTCCTGTAAGCGTAGAAATAAGCTTTGTAAATGATAATGCACTTCACTTTATAATAGCCAGGATAAAGGTAGTGATCTCAAATGTTTCTCACTCTTCCTGAATACCTGCTGCCTAGCAATTCCACTGAAAGACATTTGCATAAATGAAGGAAAACAACTGCTTATGAACCTGCAATTTGATTACTTTGTATAAACTGTCGTTTCCTCTTCCTTTCTCCTGCTCAGAAGTGCAGTTCAGCTTCTGCCTCAGCCTTAGGACCTTTTCCAGGGCACAAGGCCATATTAAAAGTGCAGTTGAAGGTTTTCTGGTTTAGTGGCTTCACCTGCTGCTTGGACCATACTTTGTTGATGAGGTACACGTCCCGGGCTTTCCTAGGTAATGTGGTGGTAAGACTTTGCTACCACACAGACGAAATGGGGAGCTCTACAGAGTCATACCTGGGTAGTTAAAGGCAGGAGGAAGCTGCAAGCCCTTCACGGGCAGTCTGGGTGTTAGTGATAGAGAGCAGCTTGTGTTGTAGAAGGTTGGGTGTGTTCAATGTGTGTGATTTATGTGCACTTGGGATGCTGTTGTCTGACCCTGGCTGCCTTGAGCCTGAAGGGCCAGGGACAGGAGCTGGCAGGAATTGGAGCTCCGGAGGCAACAAGGGCAGCGCTTCCAGAGTGGGACTCCAGACAGATCTGTTCATCTTACCTGTACTTTGCCCCTGAATCTGATTAGAGAAGAGCTTGTAACAGGTGCTTACTGTTGGCTTAGAGGAGTCACCTGTACTCAGGTTTATTCCTCAAAAATGGTCACAGAAGGCGATTGATATTGAACAGTACAGGGGTGCGTGGGATGTCACGGTGCCAAAGTGATGATACGGCCGCAGGGAATGATCAGTCTGTGTGTTAAAAGCTTCAGTGCTTGCATTGTTTAAACTTTAATCAGCCCTCCCTGGTGGAACAGCAAGCATGTGTTTAGAGTAATGCTTAATTTGTAATAAATTTGGAATTAGGGCAATGTTTTAATGGTACTCGGCTTGCAATGAAGGGATAGCTGAAACTACAAGGATCATTAAGCATGGCCCATTAATGTTGGGGTGTGTGGTTTTTGGCAGTATTAAACTCCATATCACTGCATGTGTATTCTTCTGTCCTCACCAAAGACTCTGTCAACTGACAAATAATTGAAACAGGTCTTTGAGTAGGAAAAGTTTGGATTATTTAGAATTCACTGTGATTAGAAGCACTGATTAGATCTGTGCTGTTCACAAGTGTACTGACTCCCAGGCAACGTTCCTGCTTTTCCAAGTAAAATCTCTTACCTGTAACTCTTCAGCTAATACACTTCAGGCATGTATGGCATCAGGAGGTTTCCTTGGCCAGTTAGTGCATTACTGTAAGCTTAGAACTGTTCCAAGCTCTTCACGGTGTCAGAAAACTCTGGTATGAAGTTCTCTGGTGAACACATTTCACATGAATAGTGAGTGACCAGTTACAAAGAGCACAGAATTGCAGGAGCTTTAGAGGTGAGTGAGGCCCATCAAAGCAATGGTACCTTCTGGGGATCATCTTAAAGCACTAATGCCACCTCTTCTGAAATTCTGAAAACCTGAGGTATTAGGAGATACTTCTTTAATACAGAGGTCACTACAGAACATGTGGGAGAGTGTGTGAAATGTCATACCTACTGTTAGTATTATTTTTGCTGTGAGGTTGATTTTTTGGCTTCTTTTTTTTTTCCTCCCTATCTTCTGCCTCCATTCAAGGTCACTCTCAAAATTTTTGTGGTCAGAAATAGGAAGTCTGAGGCACACGAGTGGGTTGAAGTTGCACAGCTTCAAAGCTCTGTGTTGCCTCGTGCTGAGCTGAGCGTAGCTACAACTTCCGTGTCCTCTGAAAATTTCTACCCCTTTTGTTTGTTGTTTTTAAAGAAGGATAAGACCTTATCCTTCTTGTAAATATTTCTCTCTCAGCAATAAAATATTGTGCCCTAATCCTGAAAATTCAGTGACTAGCAGTATTTGTGACTCTCTTTATTTATCAAAGATTTAAAATACTTGAGCTGTGGGCTTGAATATGGTCTCTTAATTCTGTGTGCATGCAAGGAAGGAAGTAACACTTGATACTTACTTGGAAGAGGACTTATGACACCTTATGAACATCTGAAACCAGCTTTTTATCTTCAGGAAAAGCTACTCTTGAATGCTGCAAAGTCCAAAGAAACACAGCTGATTGCAGGGTGTAAGCTATGGCAAGGAGTGCTTCAGTCTCTCTCTCCCAAAATAATGTATTCAAATTTTAGTTTTATGTTGTCATTGTCTACCAGGGTTTATTGGGATTGACATTTTTGTGCTGGTATTTTACTTATATAAAAAGCATTCTACAGAAGTGTGGTTTTGATTAGATTTCACTCATTCTTTCTCCTACTTGGTCAAACCTTGGTTTCCAGTACAAGTCATGTTACCTGATTAGATCACATGGAGGGAAAAATTAAGAATAAAGCACGTGACAGAAAATCCATGATGGCATTTGCTGACTCTTGAAGATTGCAGTGCAATCTGAATTCTATAATGAGATGTAGTTAAGTCTTAAAAAAAAAAAAAGTTAAAATTGTTGCAGCTTGTTTGTTACAGGAGAAAAAAAACCCTGAAGTGTAAGGAGCAGAGTAGCAAAATAAGTGTGAGGATTGAGCAATAGTGAATTGAGTCATGTGATTACAGCTTGCATCTGGAAGTCTCTTTAGTTCTGCAGTTACAAAAGGTTACACAAATTTCGGATGTCCACTTCTTTTTTGACTGTACAGCTGCTGTTATGTGACCATCGCGTGTTGAACCTTGAAAGAGATTAAATCCACAGGAATAGGAGCTGCAAAGCAGTGACTCCAATCTGATGTGCCAGATGGAAGCTTGCATGAGGCAAGGAGACTGAAAACCTGCACAGGGCAGGAGCAGCACTGTTTTTTATTGTCTGAATCAAAACCAGAGTTGCTGTTCAGTGTGTAACTGTCCCACCAAACTGTCAAGTGTGGCCTCAATGGCAGCTTTTTTCCACTTGTTTGTGAAATTGGTTTTCATGCTTAAGTTTAATTGGATTTGTAACAAGAATGCTTTAGGTGCAATGATCCTCTAATTTCAACTAAAAAAGTGACCTAAAAACTAATACTGAAAACCAGTGGAAATACTATTACGGTGTTCTTACTATCTAAGTTAGCAGGAAATACTTTGATTCATTCTACTTGCTGGAGTGTAGCATTTATTTTTGTAAGTTACTTTTTAAAGAATGCTTTTTGAATTAAGTATAATAAAATGACAACATTATTAAGCCTTTAAAAATGGAACTGCATAAATGTGCATTTGAAGGGAAGATAGTCTGCAATCGGTGAAGTTCAGGGGATGGGAACTGAAGAATGTGAGGGTGGGTGTTTGGTGTGAAAATTTCCCATAAAAAATGGGGAAATAGAGAAGTGGATCTGGACTTTAAATGAAGATACACTTTGTATAGAGGTGGTACAAATCCTCAATCAATAGTATCAACAAAATTCTTGATGAGTTTGAGAAGTTATTTACTACCACATATTAAGATACATAAAGCAGCCATGTATCTGTTGGTGAACCACAAGGGATTGTTTTATATAAGAGTATGAAAGTATTAACACTGACATACTGCAGGGAATCTGCAGTAGGAGAGGTGAAATCAGTCTTAAATCAAGTGGGGGAGGAAGTGTTTGTTCCTCTCACAAATACACTTTAAAACTGCCATGTTCCCATGCTTCATGTTCCCAACATCTGCAAAAAATAATTCGGCTGTAGCAAGCGATTACAAAACCATTTAGGATACAGCATTCTGCAATTGGGGAACCTGGGAGAGGGGGAAACTTTGAAAGGGAGGACTTTAGTAAGGTGGTTTCTGTAAGAGAGATCTGAGTTCTCTCAGGCTGCAGTTTAATTTTTAAAGTCACTGTTCTTTTTGACAGTGTGTGTGGTGGATTTTGGGCTATTTTGTTTACTTGGTAGTCTTTTGTGATTAGAAGTTGTAAGGCACAGGAAATAGCTTTATAGTTCCTTCCTCCCACAAGTTGTAATTCATTTGTGGCCATCAGGATGTTTTTCTTGGCTTATCTCTTTCTGTGCAGTTTGCCTTGCACATCTGCCACATAAATTATGAAACTGAACTTGAAAAGCCGAAAATGTATTTCAAATCCTACTGTACATAATGAAGATTGTATCATTGGTCAGGAGGAGTATGACTGCTCCTTGCATAGAAGGTCTGGAATAATACCTGGCATTCATGGACTGAATTGACTGGTGTCATATTTGTAATGGTTCTGAGGAGTGGCTGAAAAATAAATAACTTCAAACGGTCAAGTATCGCTGATGTTGTACTGTTACCTCTCTGTAACCTGAGGTATTTCACCAGGCATTTTGGCAGATGGGTCCCCATCTGTTTCTTTGTTGAATGTGGACTGCTGGCTTCCTATTTGGTATCCATATGTTTTATCTGTAAGGCTCTAAATCTAAGCTGCATGTTTTATAACAAAAGTGACATTACTGACAGGAGCAAAATGAAAATGCATTAATTTTGTTACATGTTTTTTAGTTAGTTTGTCTTCACCCAGCAAGAAGAGAGAGGCTGGCTGAGAGTGAATGTATGAGTTCAGTGAAGGGAAGAGCAGCACCATCTTTATTTGGAAGGCAATTAATGTCTCCTTCTCTGAATAATTGTTAATAGCATTAAGTGCATCGATTCCTAATATCCACTGTATTGTTTGGGATAACAGGTGGATAAATGATGTCCTCCCTGTGAACCAGTCTCACACTGAGCTTTCAAAGGTACCGAGTGACAGAGTGTCATAGGGTAGTGAAATCTCATCCTGAAATGCATTTTCCTGTTCCACTTTGTATTAAATCCTTTCAGTTTCTTGGAACACAAGTTTGACCGTCTGAAATCCCTCAGAGCCTGAAGGAAGGGATGCTCACAGCTTGGAGAGGAGTTCCTAGATGCTGCACCTGGTTATGGGGTGCTGCCTGCTCTGTGTCCCGGCCCCTGGTGGTTTGGGAGGTGGCGCCGTGCGGATCACGATCGGATCTTTTTTAGCTCACCACTTCAAATGCTCTGTTGAAAGTATTTCATGCCCAGATGGATAAGTATTAAATGATTTTTTTAATTGGCAAAAGTGTTTCTGGAAACTAATTAACAGTTTAATAGATGCCAAGATTCCCACACCTGGGAGTGGGGGAGGTGTATCCAGTACTCGGGCAAGTTGTGTAGCTTTTTTATTTACTGTATGTTCTCAGTAGTTGAAACTAACTTTTGCACACAATTTAAAAAAGGATCATTTAGTATGAAAGCAACTTCTTTGCATTCTCAGAAAGCTTTCCCTCTATTTCCACCCCTCCTTTACAGGAACCTTTTAATCTAGATACTAAAAATAGTTCAGATGCGTGACTCATAGGAGTTGAATGGTGAGGATGAGATGGTGTTCACTCCTCTCTGAGGGCTTCATCTTAAATGCCTGTGTGTCTGTGGGTGGGGGTCTTCTGGATAACTGTATTGTGAAAACATTGCCAGGGCCTGCCTTGTCTCTTCTCCGGATGTTGGATGTTCACTTGGCTCATTATATAGTGCATTCAATCCTTCACTCTTTTAAAAAACAAATACAGCTACAAGCTCAAATGTCTAGAAGCAGCTCTACATTATACGTTAGCGTCGTTTTGCCATAAGTTCTCAGCCCCTCTACAGATTTTTGGGAAATCTGAAAACAAATTGCTACTGTTACGTTTGGATAATATTCCTAAAACATGCACCGTGAATCATGTGAGCAGTAGCTCGTGGGTCCCTGTCTTGGCTTAGTCGGGGACTGCAGCTTCTCAGCCGAGGTGGAGCAGCAGCTGAGCTGTTGGGAAAATCAGCTGCTGGAAGACAAAGGCGGCGCTGGAGCTGCAGGGGCAGGGAGGTGGCTCAGCCTTCAGGTGTGGGTTAGTGCTGCCTTCGCTTGGAGCTTTACTTGGAGCTGCCACCGTGCTGGTGACACACCATCCCTGAGAGAAAGCACTGCAGGTGTCACCTGTGTGCCTTTCCATAGAAATAGTGGGGATGTTTAGATGGAGGTGGGAAAGGTGAATAAATGAACCATGTGCATGTGTGCTTCCTTATTCAGTTCAAGCAAACTTTCCTTGTGCTGTAACTTAATGCTTTCTTAACTATTTTATGCCATTTATGAGCCTTTCTAGCTGGATAATGCAATCCATTCGGTTTTAGATCCAAGAAGCACCAGCACAGAGCTGTGGAATTGTTTCCTTACTGGGGTTTGTCCATGTGGAATGCAAGCCCTGTTACTGTAATGGTCTCCTTTGCGATGTTACCAAGTGAGGTGATGAGATTCGATTCAGAGTCAGTAACATCTGTTCTGTCATGACCAAATTTAAAGTGTGCTTTGCCTTTGTTCACTGTGAAAGTCACAGGAAACACAGAGAAGACTTTCTAAAAATAAGGAAACTGCTAACAAAATTACTAAAAGAATGAGATTAAAGTATTAGTATGTGAGACTGCCTATTGAAAGGATAATGTTAAGCATGTTATTCAAAAGATAAAATCATGTTGTGTCTGTTTTGGCACATTAAATAACAAAAGGTTAAAATATTTGCTTCTTGTAAGACTTTGGCACCACACTTCATAGTGCTGCATAGTAACAGAGCTTCTCTTGTCCTCTGTTTATCCAGACCCTGCCTGCTCTAACAGACTAATTTCTTTCTTTAAAAAAAAAATCAATTCTTTAATGTTGCTGTTTGTTTGAATAGCATTAATGTTCATACTGGATGTATGGTACATACATGTGAGTAAAGCTTGAATTTTTTTTTTTTCTGCGCTTAGTCCTTAAGCAGATATTTGCAGAATGGTGTCTCATTGGAAACTGTTAATGGTGGTAAAACATACCAAGTTTCTCATCTCAGCTTTTAGTATTTTAGTGTTCCCAGTTGTAAAATTAAAAAAAAAAAAAAAGGAAAACAGAAGGTACATAATCCAGTGGTGTCCTTGGAGTAATAGTTAAAGGCGTAATATTATGCACCTAGGAGTCCCATGTATACATGATAATGTAATTGGTTTGAAATATACATTGAAAAAAATTGAACTGCGTAGCCAGGTTTCTTGTTCCTGCGGCCGAGTCCCTCAGCACAGTGGGCAGCTTCCCAGAGGCTTGAGAAGTGTTTCTAATTAGTCTCACCCTGTCCAATCCAATACCTTTATCATCACTATAAAGAAACTGTTGTAACGTCCCCTTTCTGTGGCTTCTGGTTCTTTCAGTTGTCATAAGATTAGACCTGGCATTTCACAAATCTTCTGTGGATCTGATGTCCAGAGTTGTGCTGGTGTCCTCGGTGACACCACCCACATCAATCGCAGCTCTAATCCTGACCGTGCTTTTAATGGAGTGCTCTGACTCTCGCCCCGGGGCATATTCAAGGCTTTTTACATTTGTGCAGAAACACTGGCAAAGATCTGTTAGGCTTTCTGCTTCCTTAATATGTTTTCAAGTAAGTTCCGTTCTGAATGGATGGATATTTATTATTCTTTCATTACCTTTAGTGTATAAATACCTTGTTTTCTCATGGCGCTTAGTTTTTCAAGTGCAGGTTTGCTGTGCACATGCCATTGAAAGGTTTCTGCACGTTTAAGAAACTGCTGGCATTTGAGCATTCATACAGAATTTCTTAGTCTTATGATGTTTGAAGATCTGAAAATTTGAGGTATAACACTATTCCTTTCCTGATGAACGATTATCTTAGGAATAGTTCCTTCAGAAGAACATTGCTCCCAAAATCTGGCCATGAACTGCAAGCTTCCTTTATGAGTTGTGATTTCATGCACTCGAATGTATGGTCAGGGTGGTGAGGGAACAGAACACCGCTGACCACGGAGAAGCTGTGGAAGATAGAGGAGATGCTGGGGAGCATGAAGTGGAAATATCTGTGTGATGTTCTATTGGGAAGACCATCGGCACTGAAGGATTTACTCTTCCTAGTGCTTTATGCTGCATCCAGGGTTCTCACCAAAGTGTTAAAGCACATAAACAAAAATTGTTGCATTTTTTCCTTTAGCAGGTTTGCTGGCAGTGTATTTAAATCATTGGTATGAAATGTTGTTTGAGGGTTAATGTTAGAGTGGACGTTAGCTGAGAAAATACTCTTCTATTTATCTTGCTGGCTATATGCAGAGCCTCGTGTCCCCACATCCACGTTTCCAAAGAGTTTCTGGTTCAAGGTATATGGTGGAGAGAGAATTAGGGTGGGATTTTTTTTTTCAGTGTGGAACCAGCAGTGATTGATGTGGATAATTAGTTCAGGCACAACAAAACTAAATGTGATGTTACCAATTGGAAGCTATTACCAGAAGCAGTACAGTTATAGTTGTGTATAAGTGATTGTAATCTCCTAACAGATAATTGAGCTGACTTCAGTTACAGCATATGAATCTTTGGAGAACACCTCGTGGTCCTGAACAATGAAAGATCTTCACTCTGAAACAAACATTTCAATTCAGGATGTAGTGTTTATTTAATTTTTTATTAGCATCTTGGGTGGAAGTACAGTGATTTTACTTTGCCAGCATAAAAGTGGTTTTAAAAAGAATTTCTTAGTCTGGAATAGAAACCAAATTCTTTTTCAGTAATTATTTTGTGGATATTTTATTTGGGGGCGAGGGGGGGGGAACCCCAACAGTGATGAAGCACTAATATGTTACTGAGAGCAGAATATACCTCATGCCTATCAATGTTGCCCTTCTGAGCATTACAGCTTGATTCATGTGGTGGTGTGTAAAATCAGAAGCCTGAGCAGAGTAGGCAGATACATCTATTGGAGTCTGTTGAAATCAAACCCAGATAGAAGTTTTCTGCAGATATATTTATCATTTACTAGTGGTCATGTGTGTTTATGTCCACATTGTGGGTTATGTTCAGTATCTGCTGATAGGGAGCAGGAAGACAGGGCTGCTCTTAAAGTCTGCCTGTTTTGTGTGTCATCTCTGAAGTGTTCCTACACTCTGTAAGGTTTTATTTTCATGCAGGCCATCCACAAGCTGCCTTTCATTTCCCTGCTGAGGACAATCTCAGACCTGTAGGATTTTTATCCTCTTCATGCCTGAAGGTTCAAGTGCTTTCAGACTACTGCAGCTATAAAGGTTGGAGTGGCAGATACTTGGTGAATGTTTTGGCTGCACCTTCATAGATTCTCTGGTCTGAGTTTTATATGGAGAGGTACAGAACTTCTTGTCCCCTCTTGCTGCCTGCTTGTTCTCCCTAATACCAGCTGAACTTTATTCTTACCTCAAATTGTACAGCTGAGGTATGTGCTTCCTCTGCTCTTTCCCCCTTGCTGATTTTCTGGGGTTTTAGCACACTGTAGGTTATGACACCTTTATCTCAAAAGTATAAATCTCAAAATGTAACTTAAAACTTGAAGCTGTTTACAATTGATTGAATTCTTTGAAAAATGCAGACAAAATTTTGGGCAAAGTAGGATTTCAGGGATACGTGGTACAACTATTAATTTTCAATGTATGTCAAATGATAGTTTATAAAATGCATGGAAAACATTTCTTCAAGAGGAAATGTGTCTTATTTTCTGATGCACTTGGAGATGGTCAAGTACTGAGAGCTGTTACCCACTGACTTCATTAGCAATGTCCATTTATTCACGTAGAAGGATTTAGTCTCAAACTTGAGCTACCTGTTCAGTGTTGCTGTAAATTGCAGATGCAAACATTTAAAGTTGCAAGAAAATGAAAAGCATTTTGCTGTCACAGTGTTGCTTGTTCCATCGAGATGTGACAGTGCCCTCTCTTGGCTTTTGAAAACGATTTTATTTTTTAAAAAAGAAAATGATACTGAAATAACTTGTGAGGGGTACAATAAAGAGTAAAAATAATCTGTTGACACTAGGCTGATTTAATAGACTTAAATGTCAGACACAGAGAAGAATGCAGCAGTTTGTGAGGTTCATGTCAACCCCTTTATTGCTGTGCCCCTACTTTGGATGTAACTTTCAAAATGTCCTTTCCTGCTTAATGTCTTTGTCCATGTGAGAAGTTTCTGTAAATGTTCTCGTCACGAGATTCCGGTGGTGCAGGGTTTCTGTGAACGATTTGGGGTGAATCCAGAGGTAGTCTGGCAGATAAGAGGGGGTTTAAGCGCCGCCTGAGAAGTTCCTTTCTGTCAGCCCCGAGTGTTGCAGGGCCGTTTGTTTGCAGAGCAGCCTGTCCCTGCGATCCAGCACGATTCCCTGGAAGCTGCCCAGGATAAACTAATCAGAGAGCCCCCCCTGGTGTCGGAAAGTGTCCTCGGATATTAAATTTATATCAATCACAGGAAGTCTTGGCAATCAAGCCAGTCACTTTTTCCCTTCACATCTGGACATAAATTATTTTTTTGCTGCAAAGGTCACAGGAATCATGGGTAGGGCAGGGAATGAGGGCCATAGAAAACATGGGAAAGGAAGAATAAAACTGTATTTCCACCTTTTTAGAAATGGTTATTTTTAAGTGACCTGGAATGATGCCAAACTATACAACAGTGAGGGGGTTTTTTTCTCCTTGAAGTTTACATTTGTTGCTGAATTAAATGTGGCTCTAAGATGCTTTGGTTTGGAACGTTTCATTCCATTAGATCTCGGCTTGGCATTTATAAAAGAGCTTTCTCCTAGCTTCTGAGAACAATAACTTTTCTGCAGGAGGGGTTTAGAAGTCGAGCATGTTTCTGTACTTAAAGAGGCTTAACTGCACCTTTTTTCTCTTGGCATTACTCAATTTCCCTTGTTTTCCTTCCGTTTCCCCCTTCCAGCCACGCTGCTGCTTTAGCCACGTGCTCTGAGCTCTTGCATAGCCAATGCTGCCATTTATTTTTGTACACCAAGTTTGCATCTCTTCAAGCATTTTCCATTCTTAAATTCCTTGCTCTAAGAAATTAAGGAAATACTTCATTTTATGCTTCCCCCTCCCAAGTCTCCATCAAGTCTCTCAAACAAATGCTTAAGGAGGGGTTATAAAAACAAGCAGAACCTTTCCATTCAGTTCCCTGCCTTTCTTTGCTTCGGACAAGGGAACCAGTGTGCTGGAAGCTGCAGGTCCTGAAGCCTGCAGCTTTGGGGTTGTGTTTTTTCCACGCACGTGGGAAATAAAGATGGGATTGGTTTACATTTGTATGTACAGTAAAGAAAATACCAGAAACAGAAGCTCGAGGTGCGTTCAGCATAAGTGAATTTGTAAAACCTTAATTGCTGTTGTTCCAAACTACTGCTGTGTTCTTACATGCTTGCTGTAATATAGATAGGTTCTGTGAGCTTGCTGATTATTTATTCAGTCATGTAACTTATGCTCTCTTTAGACACAAAGTTGAATAAAATCATACATCAGGATCTGACAGCAGGAATTCTCATGCTGAGAATCCGAGATTAAGTCCAGAAATTTTATTCTGTTTTAACAATTACCTTCTGTGTCCCCTTTCAGACTTAAGGGGATCTCATTCTTGTTTCTGCTGTTTATAACTCCCAGTTCCAAGATCTTTGCTATCCTTATGCCAAATAAAATTGAGCGGGAGTTGCTTGAATGCTGCTTTGTGCAAACTCCTACACGGACAGAGGGACAACTGTTGGGATGGCTATTGAGCATCTTGATTTTTTTTTTTCTTCTTTTAGATCTTTCAGGTTCAGAAGAGGTTTTCAAGCAGAAAACGCTTTCTCCACGTTGCATTATAAATAATTAGATCTTTCCTACAGTTTAATTAATTTGTCTTTGTGGGTTGGTTTGTGCTGAAAGTACTCAGAGGGGTTTTTCTTAGCTTCTGAATCAGTTGTGTGATGTACTTTTAAGTAAACTTTCAAACTTCTGACATGATAGGTGTAAATGGGTTGTTTCAGTACACTGCAGGTATGAGGGGAAAGCAGAGACCACCAGGTCTCCTTTCACTGCTGATTTCGTTGCTGATGTGAGTTCTGGTGCTCCAGAAGCAGAGAGCAGTTTTCAAACGTTCTCACTATGAGTGAGGTTTTAGGGCTGCTCGCTCACCTTAAACGATGAGGGAAATGATTGTGTTATCAAACACATCTGGATGCTTTTAGGTGCCCAAAGGAGGTTGCTGGGCTCATATGTTACCAGTTGGAAAAATCAATTAAAAAAGAAATCACATATTTATTATTTTAATATTAACATCACGGAAAAAATTTTTTCCAAGTAAGGTTTTTCTGTGACCTCTCCAAGAGCCAGCCTGAGCTCCTTGCAGCATTTGCATTGCTGTAATTGTAACTGAGTGCTCTGCAGCTTCTCTTTTTGCTGTTTTCCCTTAATTAATTAAATGCAAGCTAGGAAACAGTCTTTCTAGTGAATCTCATCTCCCTTACTTTAGTCTTCCATGTGATTTTTTGGATTTGTTAGTTTTTCACTAACACCTGTTTGGTACTGATATTCTTGAATTTCTCTTGTAGCATTATTCAAAAAAAAATTGCTTCTGATTGAGTTAAAACATCTCTTGCAAATAACTTTACTATTAAAAACCTGTAAGCAAACCACACCTAGCTGCAGAAGCTATCAGCTTTGACTCTGGTGGTTTGGTTTGGATTTTAATTTGACCCAAAGCCATTTTTACTGGACCGAATCCAGCTGTAAAGTAATCCCCAGTTTCTCATCTGTATTCTTGAAGACTAATAGAATAGTAAAACCTTCTTAAAGATAACTTAAATGTGGTGTATAGTGTCCTCAGGGTAACTTGGGCACTAAAGCTGTTTTCTTTCCCACTCTGTAGAGGTATCTCATTAAGTGAGATACGCACTAGTGTCATTATTAAGTTTTCATGTGTTTCTCAGTTTTGATGCTAATCTTCATGTGTGTGAATTTTTTTTTCCTTTGCAGCACCAATGTGGTTATGAATTATTCAGAAATAGAGTCTAAGGTTCGAGAAGCAACCAATGATGATCCGTGGGGACCTTCAGGGCAACTCATGGGAGAGATTGCCAAGTAAGTGATAATTTGACTCAGTGAGGAAGAAAAGAAAGGTACATTTTATATAAGAATGTGAAATTTGATGCTAAATCAACTCTGTGGTATTCACACTGATAGTGCCGAAAAGTTGCTTCAAATAAAGTCTTCGGTTTTTTAATGCATAATCATAGAATGTGTTGAAAACTGCCAAACAAAAAATGAAGCCCAGGTGTTTTTTAAATTCTTGAGTTTTCATTTATGTATCTTCAGAATTCTGTCAATATAGCTGACTTTTTTTGGAATATTTATTTTCAAAGCGCTTTCTTGTAACTTTTCCAAAAACAGCAAAACATGTCAAATTCTTCCTTGAGGTTTTTTTTAACGTTAAAATCAGTTTGGAAGTTGCATGTTTGATTAGTGGCAGTGGTTATTAGGGTATTAATATTCATATTCAACATTATTTTCGTTACAAATCAGTGAAGGTTCTTTTACTGCCTCAGATTTTTAGAATTACTCTTTTCCTTTGTAGTCCTGGGATGTAAATGACTGATCTAGGAGTTAAAACAAGGACAGCTTTTTCCCTTTAATGTCATCCGATGTTCCTGGGCTTAGATCACTCCTGCCATCTACTGCCAGCCCCGAGTCTGAACAAGCTCTTGTGGCAAACCCGGGAAAACAACATTTCTGTGCTGCTTTTGTTCCGTTCTTTAGGGCTACGTTTATGTACGAGCAGTTCCCAGAGCTCATGAACATGCTGTGGACTCGGATGCTGAAAGACAATAAAAAGAACTGGAGGAGAGTTTATAAGGTGTGTAAGGATCGAGGCTGGGTGCTCGTGCCATGTCCTGGTGGAGTTCTTGTTTAGATAAATCCTACAGCACTTTCTCCCCTAGCAACCTAGAATTTCTTCCCTAACTATGTTTGATAATTCTGTTGGTGAAGTCAAAAGTGTCTTTCAAATGCTGTATATGAAAAAACCCACAGAATTTCTGGTTTTAGAAGCGTGTTTAAGATGCTGTTTAATGAACACAACAGAGCAATTCTATTTTGCTGCTATTCAGGTATTAGAGTAGCACTCACAGTTCGAATCTCCCCAAAGGAGTTGTTACAGAGCTCCAGGAGAAGGAGATGTTAAGTTCCTGTGCTATCAGGAAAACATTTTTGAAGGAATTCAGGAATACCTGAAATAAAAAGCAAACTAAGCTTAATTTTCTGCCAATTTGTAATGCTTTAAAAACTGTAGTTTAACTTTGAGTGGGCCAAATTTCCTTGCAGATCTTACACGGCACTTTTATGTCCTAATTGTGTTTTGGAAAAGATCAGAGTCATTTGCATTTTTCTTGTCTTTGGTACAGAAACTTTGTGTCGTGCTGCACTTTAAGTGGTGTTCAGTGTTCACTGAATTATGCAAATATAACCTCCTTTTTTAGAATTGATGTATTAGACTAGGTTATATTTTGTTTTTCTTGATGCCAGGACTGTGGCAAGACACAATTAGTTCTAAAGCATGGTTTGTGCTTTTCACAGGTGCTTGATGTTTTGTAGTCATAGTAATTGTTTTCCCTGAAGTACAATAGAAATTAATATTTAATGCTATCACACATAGCTACTTAATGTTATAAAGACTTCTTGGAATTGCTTATCAGGTTTGGATTGGTTGAAATAAAATGATAGTTTTAGCTGATAAAAGCACTACTTCAGAGAAAGTGCGTTATTTTTTTCCAGATATAAATCCTCAACATAAGGAACTGAAATTAAAGTATTATTTAAACTTCATTTGTTTTGTCACTTGTCTAAAATTGTCCTGCAGCGCAGTTTTGTATTTCCATTGAATCTTGCAGAAGGCTTCTTAAATTCCTGTAGGAGTTACCTTTCAGTGAAAGCCACTGGAAAATTGTGAACAAAAGAGGCAAAAGAAAATGCTTCATTTCACAGGTTAACTTTTCCTCTTAAATTGCTACTGCTCTATCTTAAAACAAGACCGGAAGCTGATAGAGGTAACTACTTGTGATTTAGTGGTAACAAGCTAAAGTTTTAAAAATACAGTTTTTATAGTCTAAAGAGCAAAAGATCCATGTGAGGAAAAGATGGTTTTTTCCATGGGAACCATATAATAAGCATTTATTTTAAAAGGGAAAGTCTTATTATTTACTAATTTGGGGAGGGGGGTAGGTTTGGGGGTTTTTTTTAAAAAAAAAAAAAAAAAAAGAGTTTTTGTTCATGCAATCATAAGGTGCTTTGTATTTTTATAGTCTTTGCTGCTCCTAGCTTACCTCATAAGGAATGGATCAGAGCGTGTTGTTACAAGTGCCAGAGAACACATTTATGATTTGCGATCCCTGGAAAATTACCACTTTGTAGGTGAGCAATAGAAAAATCTTATAAGCAAATTAAAACAGTAGTTGGAGTTGTCAGTCACCTGAACCAGCTTAGAAGCTTCCCCAGTCTAATTAAAATGTGACTGTTGCCAGTTGTGTGAAGAGTGCAGAATCCAAGACGTGGGGCCCTAGAGTATTAATTAGTGAAGACAAGAACTTGCAGAAAAGACTGGCTAATAACAACAGAACCAACACAACATGAGTGTTGGGGTTTATATTAAAATATGCACTAGAGACTGGTCCCCTGTGGTGTCCGTAAAGGAATAGCTTTAATCATATGGGAAGAAAAGGTTAGAGCTCCAAAACACACACATCTGTTTGAAGCTGGGGTTCTTTCCTCCCACCAAATAATATTTACAGTGCGAAGGCAGCAAGGCTAGTGTGTGTTTTGAATGTGAAAAAGGCTGGAAAGGAGCACATTTAGCTTATAGTACTTCCCCACTGAAAGCAGTTTTTCAAAAAACCAGTTTTGCCATGAGACTGAGTTCTTGCAATGAAACCTGCAAAAACTGTGCTAAAGACTGAGGAGAAAGGATGGTGTTTCAAGGGGTTAAAATTGTTCAAGTGGAGAATACGGGTTCTGTCTCAGTCTTTGTTAATCTCTCCTATGTTTAGGTACACCACTCAGTGCAAACTCATTTATCTAAATTTTGTGTGAATTGGTCCCTTTTAAACAGATGCAGGGGACCTCGTGCAGTAGCCATGAAATCTTTGACTGCTGTGTTTATGATTCAAATTTTTTTATCGATTTGGTGTTCGGTATTGCTGCCTCTTACTTATTATTTTCCTTTTTTCCTCTCATCTTCCATCCCTCATCTCTATCCTGCCTTACCTGCGCAGATGAGAATGGCAAAGACCAGGGGATAAACATCCGCCAGAAGGTAAAAGAAATGGTTGAGTTTGCCCAAGACGACGATCGGCTTCGGGAAGAGAGGAAGAAAGCAAAGAAGAACAAAGACAAATACATTGGGGTGTCCTCGGACAGTGTCGGAGGGTTCAGATACAGTGAGTACTGGGCTTCCTTGGGCCAGGATTGACAATCCACTCTCGCTTTCCCAAATAACTGTTTGGACCCTTGAAGGATATCTGTGGATTTTCTGCGTGCCTCCTGGGCTCTGGTCAGATCTGACTTTCAATATAGGCACCAAGTGCTCTGCTTTCTCCTTGCTCCCAGTCCCTGGCATAGTGTGCAGCAGGGATCTGAGCTTGCCCTGGCTTTTCCATCTGATGTATCCCAGCATGCCATCCATAACCCAGTTTGCCAGTCTGTGCTTTCTTTGGCCTGAGTAAATCCTTGGCTGCTCTTAGTAAGGGATGAGTACCAAAGTCCCAATGGCACAAGGCTCTGGTTTGCTAGAATTGCTGAGTTCTTTGAGAGAAGGGTTTGCTGTAAGAACTCAGGAGTAGCTGTGCAGGGCTTAAACTTCACCTGTTTGTGTCTGATGCTGTCTGGTTTTTTTACTCTTCTTCTCTGTGAGCCTTCAGCTTAGATCTGTTCCCTCCTGTTTTTGACAGGTTACTTCTCCATTCTCCCTTTTCCTCATATGCAGAGCAGTTGAACATTTCCAAGGCAGGATATTTCTTGTTTTATTGCATTCCTTCAGGCTTTTGCTACCTGCTTGGAATTCGGGTGATTCTCTTTTTAGGAAATACTTATGAGTCACTGTGTTTGAACTTTGAGTACGTGTCCCTCTGTCTTTCACTGAGCTTATCTTTTGACTTCTCTGTGCAGAGTCGTGATCTATCCTTGTAGGCTGGGTAGAAGCCTTTCTCCATGTGCTCTTTAGGTATCATTCAGGTTTTTTAATTTAAAGGACTAGTTTTGTCTTGTATTTAATTTTTGTGCTAAAGGGTTTTGAATTATTCCTTCATTTGTTGAGTAAAGTTAAAAAAAAAAAAAGAGTCTTTCTAGCATCACTAAACAAACCCTTTCCCAGGTGAGATTTCTAATCGAAAAGATCCTAGTTATTTAAATATAAAATGCTTGTATTCAGATTTTTCCTTAGTTTATTTTGTCCTGAAAATACTGAGCTCTTAGTTAGTGTCTGTTTTAATTTTAAAATTTCTACTGCACAGGAGAACCCCTCTAAAAGAATCTGCATTAAAATGCTTGAGAGCCTGACATAAACTGAAATAAGGCCATTTTATTCTCCTGCAAAATTTAACAGCAGTACATTTCTGAGCAGTGTCTCCTTTTCCAGTGATAAAGATCTCACTGAGTATCCCATGGATTTGTAGCAGGTTCTCTGCTGGAAAAGTTTTATGGATCTAAACAAATATCATTGGAGACTTGCACCTATGTCTTTGCTTAAAAAATACACCCCATATGATATGATGTTATCAGACAGGTATCGTTCAAATTTTGCACCTTGTAGTGCTGGAATCATTTTCTTTTTATTAAAATGGTTTAATTGAATATACCTTGAACATTACATGGGCTGCACTATCATTTGTATGGAACTTGAAGTAGTGATTATTTCACTGTTCTTCCTTTCTGCTACTCAATTGTACTCAGCCTAAGTAAAAATAAAAAATTCACTAGTGTTTCACATTTTTAAAAGGTGTGCAAAAAATGGCTTCTTTCATGTGTATGATGACCCAGAATATAAAATGTTTGCCTAAAAATGTTGTCTAGAAACTGAGCTGGTTTGGTTTGCTTTATACACCTATATTTTGAGCAGATCTGATATAAGATCACAATACAAGTTAAAGTGTGCAGTGCTTCTGATGGTCAAGTCTTTGTTAAAATGTTGGTTTTTTCATTTGAATTAAACTCAGATTGGCTGTGTGTGTACAAATAAACAAGACTTTAGTGGTTTAGACTTCCTTGATGGGATTGCACAACAAATGTGTATTTCAAATAAAACTGGCAGCTGTTTGTAATCTTAAGATACCCGTATGGAGGTCTGGAATACTAAATTAGAAGAAAAAGTTTTTGATTTCTTGATAATAGTGTTCAGTAGAGATGTTCAGGGTATTCAGTGGCCCCTGAAAAGGTGAGTTGCTTTACTGCCTTTTCTTTTTTCATCTCTTTTAAAAAGTTGTCTTAATTGCTAAGGAAAATGAAAAGTTATGCACATTCTTTCAATATTTTGATACTGTGTTTTTGTGTATTAATGTCAGTGTATAAAACCCTCAGTGATTTACCTGTGATCACCCAGCTTGGCCAGGAATGGAATATCGTGCACTGTGTGGCTGTTCCAGAAGTGCCATGTCCCCTTCCTGATCAGCTGCTTCTGCAGCCAGGGCTGGTTGTGCCTCTGGTGCTTGTCCAGCAGAGCCCAGCAGCGTCCTGATGTGCTGTGCATAAAGATTCTGGCATTGTCATAAACAAAAGTCTTTGAATCTTCATTCCTGCCACTTAACGATGGGCATTCCATGCCTTGCTGTAATAATGTTGATTCAGCACTGAGGGAGCGTCCAGTTTGCTTTGTGAACTTGTACAGCTCATGTATATAGGGCAGGGGGGCTTGAGAGGGATTCCAGAAAGCCAAAAAAATGCCTGTGGTCTATCTAATAGTTCTTTGTCTCACCAGGTGAAAGGTATGATCCTGAGCCCAAGTCCAAGTGGGACGAAGAATGGGATAAGAAGTCAGCGTTCCCATTCAGCGATAAGTTAGGGGAGCTCAGCGACAAGATCGGCAGCACGATCGATGACACCATCAGCAAGTTCCGAAGGAAAGATAGAGAAGACTCTCCAGAAAGGTGCAGGTACTGGAGTTATTTTAACCTGAATTGATCTGGGACATTGCTCTAGGAAGCTGTTAGACATTGCTGGATGTGAGTTACGGTACTCTGCCACTCTTTGTGTCTGTAGGGAAGCGTGTTTGGGTTCAGTACCTGCTTCCTGAGCCTCTGCAGGTCTGCCTGGCCTTGGGGAGCAGTGTGGCTCTGGCAGTACTTAACTGCTCTTGGCTGCCTTCCATTACTGCCCCAGCTGCTGGCAAAGCAGGGAATTTGGCTGAAATTTCCTAAGCTTTTCCTTGTCTCAGCAATTCAGTGGTCATGTGCCAGTGTACCGAAGGCTTGTCACTTAATGCTGCACACACTCTGAACGCTGGAGTGCCAAGGAAGAAAATTGAAATTGCTTAGAGCTGCCTTGATACAGTGCTGCTTGCCTGAGCTGATCTCAGGAAGAACAGCCTGCAGGTGATTTCTTTTGAAACAAAAAAGTCAATTTCGGTTGAGGCTTTTCAAGAAAATTCTTGTATTTTACCTCTGGTCATTAAATTTTTTCAGTAAGGGAGAAAATCTACCCTGCTTTGGCTACAGAAAGAACTTTACATCTGTCACACTTCAACAGGTGCATGGAATTTAATTATCTGGAGATCAAGTTCATACTTAACAGAATCTGAAATTGCTGTAGAGAAAGTGCTCAAGTATATTGAAATGATTCCCTTTTGGGAAACAACTTAAAATTCAAATTTGCACTGAGATTTGATTAATATTTTTTACGAGAATATCTTTAGATAGTCGCACGTGTATATGAATATAAAAATACACATGCACACATTTGTGTGTTGCAAAACTGAAGCAATTTTGCACAGAAACAAAAATTAATAATAATGGTAGCATTTCTGGGGGGAAAGCCCGTGTGGTCTTCTTGCTGGGGCATTAATAAATCATAAAACTGGTATTCTTTGCACACATCAGGGTTCCCTCTTAGAACTTAATATCAATGGACTACAAAGAGAAGGGATCAGAAGAAAAGTAAACAATTTCACATGTAACAATGGTACATTTCTGTGTGCTTTTCTGTACTTACCTTTCAAATGCAACTTGTCCCGTGGTGTCTGCAGAGCTCACCAGCCACGTTTCACATAGGGGATGTACAGTAAACATTTTTTTAAAAAAATTTTACATCCTTTATTTTATTTCTGAATGGCTTCTGTCTCAATAGTTGTGCTGGATAAAGTCTTGTATTTTTCAGTGGTGTAGACAGTCCTTTCTGAAGTCTAATCTTTATCAAAAGCAGCTTATTTTGATGACTTCTCCACTCTACATCTCTACCCCAAGTCACACTGCTCTTTTTCTCTGGCTAATATTACATTTTTCGTTCTTGCTTTGCTCTTGTAACCCTTGTCTCTTTTGTTTGATTTTTCTGCTATTTTTTTGTGTATGTCAGGTGGGGTATTTGTCTCAACATTTATAAAATTGGTAAACTTGGGACTCGAAATAAAAGGGAGAATTTTTGGGATATACATGAGCAAAGCCAGTGTGGTGGTTGCGTGTTATTCTGCTGTGAGAAGGAATCCAGGCTGCAGCATTTCAGCTTCTCTAACATTGCTTCAAATCCCAGCCTGGAATTTTCTTTTCTCTTGGCATAGGGATCAGATACCACGGAAGGGATTATATCCAGGGGTTTGAATGAAGGGGCTTTTCTCTACAGAAGCCATCAGAGGATCTAAGAAGATTGAACTGAAGGTCACAGAATGTCTGTATTTATCCTTAAAGATACTGTAAATACATGCCTTAGTGCATGCTCTATTAGCAAAATACCGTATTTAAATATTAAAACTGAAGGTGGCATGAAATTTTAATTATCATATAACTTAGGCTCAAAATAACATTCTTTTGTAAATGCCTCATGAAATCTCTGCATTTGTGTTTTCAGACTTCAGCAATTTTTTTTCTAGAAAAAAGTGCCCAAAATGTGCAGGCTTATTTGTAGCCTGCTGCTATATAATAACAATTAAGTTGCCATTTCACTTGGAAAAGTGACTAAATGGTGATAGTCACTCAGCTGGCAAATGTGCTGTTATGTTCTATTGTTTCTACCTTAGTAACTTTATAAACCATTATTACTTGAGTACTGTAAAGCCAATAAAGGCCTCGAAGCACAAAGAATAAACGTGTCTTACACATCTCACCTGTGGCCAGTGGAATTTGGCATAAATTCTGGTCTTTACACACCAGAAGAACTTGGCCAAACTCGTGGATTTCTGACTTGACTTGCAAAGCCAGTAGTTTGCATAGATGGAAAAAAATGCTTGAAGTAAGAACTTTACCAGAGAGCTAAGTGAGACAAAATGTTGAGTGTACAGTGGATTTCAGTGCAACTGCTTTACACAGTGAGCTCTGGAGAAGCCAAGTCTGCTGCTTTTGCTTTCTTTTTTTTTAATTTAGATGAAAAATTCTAGCAGTGTTGTGGGGAAAATGAATTCTTTTTTCCAGTAGTAGATCCCTGTGAAAGTAGAGAAGACCACAAGCAATACCCATGGGGTGGGAAAGCCTCTGGTTTTCTTTCTTAGTGCTTGTTAGTTCTTAGGTGAAAAACCATTTGCTGCCCTGAGTCCAGCACTGCACACTGAAATTCTGGTTTCTGAATTAGCTGCAGACACACAGAGGTGGTTCTGATACACTGCATTTTTTTCCTGAGAATTCTTAAAACTGTTAATCTTTGTTTCTCCAGTGCTCAGAAAGGTCGATGCAGGTAACAGAATAGAAAGGAAGCAAAACTTCCAGTACTCCTATAAAAGGAGGCCCCAGCCATGTTTAAAGCCAACTTGTGTCTAAAGAATGACTTTTATAGTGGGGTGCAATTCAGATATATTTAAAGTCTCACTAAATTACTTTTGTTTTCTTAAAGGCTGTTAAAAAAAACCCTCACTACGAAAAACTTAAGGCAAAGGAAAAGAACCTGTGTCCATACTTTGATTTCTCAAAGTTGTAATCACATCCTTTCTTTGCAGAAGTTTTGTAATTATTTGGTACATTGCTATAATTTTATTTTTAAGTTCTCTCTGCAATTCTCAGATGAAGCACTGCAGCTTTGCTGAGCACAGTAAACACACTTAAAGCGAACATTAATCTGTAAAGTTTTTTTTGTTAATGTGACCATTAAAGAAAAATAAAAAGTGGATCTCCTGAGAGAGTTTGGAAGCCGTACAGTTTGTCATAGAAAATTGAGTCTTGTAATATTTATTCTCCTTTCTGGCATATACGATTAATTTCTTTCCTCAGAGCCTGTAGTCATTTATTTTGCTGTATATCACCAAAGACTGACTTTTTTCATTCTTGCATTAGTGAGGTTGATCTATAGCAGTCGTGTATCAATCCCTCCATGGATCAGACTTTGCTTGTCAGCTGTTCCCTCAGCCACAGAACATTCTTGGACTCTGTAGTGTGGACAAGAACAGCATTGCAGGTATTCTGTACAACACATGGAGAGACTGAGCCTTAGCTGTGCTGTCCTGGCCTTGGATGCTTTCAGCAGCATCCTTCACCCTCCTCCAAGGCTTTTGGGGTGGATGCACCCACGATAAGGTGCAGATCCCTCTGCTCTGAGGGCCCCTGTTAAATTCCTGCTGTCACAGATGGAAGTGTGGCTGCGGGCCCCTCTGGGGTGTTTGTGCACACAGGTGGGACACAGGGCTGTGCTCACACGGCAGGGTGGAAGTGCTTTGGAAAAATAAAGTTAAATGATGCCATTTGAACTCCCTTATCTCTGGAGGGCTGGCTCAAGCCAATGCCAGGAGCTGGTGGTTGGCCAGCAGCTGTGAAATTTATCTTTTTAACAGTAAAAGAATTGCAAAAGGGAGTGAGCATTTGTGTTCAGTGATGTTACTGAACTGAGCCATCCCCAGTGGTGAGCAGGTACCATGCACAGAGGAAATGGCACATGCAGCGTGTTCCCAAAAAGCCCACCATTGTCAGCAGAGAACAAAGGCTCCCCCCCAGAGTATATTGCAGTTACTGTCACATTCCCTCTGACAAAGGGACAGCCTTTCTTAAATTTTTCAGTTTTAGTATTCTAATGCATTATTAAAATATAAAACCCTTCCACTTTCAACTCTGTTGCTAAGGGAATTACGATTTCAAAATACGTTCCAATGTATTTAAGCTTTCTCTACAGCAATTCTCCCTGTTGTGTACAAATCCTGATGGTAACAGGCAACATGACTGCTGGGGAGGGCCAGTTACTTTCTTTGTGAAAGACTTAAAATACAAAAGTAGAAAATGTAACAAATGAATCAAATAGTATGCAGCAACATCGTAAAAGTTTTTGCCTAAAAGGGTGACATTTTTATTCTGTTGCATTTTGAGAACAACTGTGTGTGCTCTGATAATGGTAACATTGCACTGCATCATGCTGTAAGCATTCCTCTCCCACAAACATCTTAAAGAATATGAAAGGCTGTTTCTCTGGAAAAGGAAATGAGCTGAAACACAAATGGAGTTTTTCAAACCCAAAAGTCAGTACAGAATTTGGTTCATTGCTTTCTGTCTCTCGGTGTAAGTACTGAGCACACCTGCCAACTTAACTTTGTGTTGCTGAAGTGTTACATAATGTGTGGGGGAGTTCCTGTCAGAAGGTAATTCAATGTACTGGATTTAAACACTGATTTCCTATTATCCTCTGTCGTGGACTTGCAGTTCATGTTTAACAAAATAACCTGCTTTTCTCCACTGCTGCTGTACAACAGGTGCAATGCTGTGGGATGTGTTATGTAAGGGTGAAACGGTTCCTCTCTCAAATGTAGGAAAAGCAGCATTTTTATTATGAACTGCTGCTACAAGAAACCTCAGGAACCAAAACTCTTGTGGCTTAAGCCAAATGTCCACTCGAGGAACTGAGAAGTCCATCACAAATGCTGTGCTATCACTTCTGTTTTTCTAGTGACAGTGATGAGGAAAAGTCAAGAAGAGGTAAATCTCCCAAAGCTGAATTTAAAGATGAAGAGGAGACTGTGACAACAAAACACATTCATATTGCACAAGCTACAGAAATTACCACCATCAGACAGAAACGCTCAGCAAATCCTTCAAAAACCATTGACTTGGGAGCAGCAGCTCATTACACAGGAGATAAAGCAAGTCCAGAACAGAACTCTGCTGCTCATCCCGCGCAGCCTACGACAAAGGTGAGACGGCAGGACAGCACAGCATCATTTTGGAAGCTGTTTTCTTCTGTCCTCTAAGACAATTTCTGCTTTAGGATAGAGTTTTTGTTATGCAGCCTTCAAGGGAGCTGTTTTATCAAAAATGTTTAGTTGAACTTATAGAAGTCTGTGGGACGGTATAATTGTAATTATTTATGATTGCTTTAAGGTGTAGAATTTTTTAAAATATAGTCATTAGCATGTTTTGCTCTCTTCAGGACAGCAAAGAGAATTTTGGCCTGAAGTGTTAAGCTGCACATTTACTGAAAACTTATCAAATCCTTCAGTTATAAAAAACTATGAGCCTTTAGCTTTTCAGTATTTGATTTTACATTTAGCCATGATCGTTGGCTTTAAGACAAATCTGTGATCTCTTCAAAGCAAAAGCAAACAAAATCCTTCAAAACCCCAGAAAACGTCTTAATGTCATTTGATTAATGACCTCATGAGTTGAGATCTGGTGTAATTTCTTCTCCAGGCTGCTGTCCCCTCTGGCAGCAAGTCCTCTAATGACCTGGTGGACCTGTTGTTTGATGGAGCCAGCCAGCCAGCGTCCACAGGTAGGTTTGGGGTGTATTTCAGTTCTGAGGAGAGGCTTGTTTGTTGCCAGAATAAAGGAGATAAATTGAGAAATGAATAATTGAAAAAATGTGGAACTGCCTAGAAAGAACCTTTTGTAGCAAGGTACTGTGTGTGCTATTGCATGGGACTAATAAATGTTAGCAGCACAAAGATTAACTGCCGGATCAGTCTGTCAGAAACTCTGTATGTAATGCAGTTATTTATAATTAACTCTGAAAGCAAGTGCAATCCATTCATATTCAAGCATTTCTCAGAGTGCAATTCAAAGGCTGGGCAGGTGGAGATGGATAATCTTCATGGAAGCTTTCATCTGGGGTAGATGGCAAACTTGGGTTTTTGTCCTATTTTCTCTTGGCACTTGGTTGATCCAAACCCTAGGACCAAAAAGAAATTGCTACCTAAAGTGAAATTACTCATTTTAAAACACATCCTTCACTTTCTAAATGTGTGGCAAATCTGTTAATCTTCACATGGACTTAACCCTCATGCTCTCAAAATGCAGTTGATTTTTAGGTGTTACATTTCAGTGCATTGCTGTGGGATTGGTAGAGGAGTTCTGAGGATTGGTGCTGTGCTTTTCAAAACCTAAGGCTTGAACTTCAGCCTCGTTATTGTGCTTACACGTTCCTGGTATCGATGGGTTTGGGGTGGCATGGAATAGAAAAAGAACTTCTGTGCACTCTTGGTCTGATGGCACAGTTGGGAGACAGCTGTAACATGAGACTGCTTTGAGTAGCAAATAAAATATGAGCATTTCATGGAGAGAAACCTTTCAGAGACCTTCCCATTGCGAGTGAGGAGTGTCCCATGCTGGCCAGGATCATGCAGAGGGGTGCGTGTCTCTCACTGAGCCGAGCGTGCTGGGCCCCTGTTTAACAACGAGGTGAAATGACAGAGGCTGCACCAAGCAATGGCAGTTCACAGTGGCTGGAGGCCACGTGTGTGGCTGCAGTCAGGCATCTGTAAGGACTGTCCTTAGTCCCCCCTGACTGAAGCTACACCACTCCTGGGGGTGTTGTAGGGTCACACCTGGGATTTGATTGTCATGCGTGAGCAAAGCCAGTACCGTGAGCACTCTGTGACACGTTCCTTTCATCACTGCCCTACCTCTGGAAGTGTTTAATACACTATAAAATATATCAAAACTCTGCTGCAGGGAAGGGAAACCGTCACGGTCGTTTAGTATCAGGCATCTGTCTTAGTATTTTCTTTCTTATTTTGAGTAGATCTGTAAAACTTTGCTCGCTTTTATTCTTGGGAAAGTAGACAGTGTTTCATGTCTGTTCTGAAATGTGTTAATTCCTAGAGATTGAGAAATACCAGTCTTTTCATGTGTCTGGTTTTATGCACAAATGCATAAATTTAAGGAACAATTTAATTTTGTTCAATTTCTTATTTTATGAACTTCACACACAAAGCTGTTCATTGTACATTGGAGTTACCACAGTTCCATGAAAGTTTAAGATCCTGAATCAGAACCACTATCCCAAGTCCATACTGATTTTTTTTCCATCTAATTCTTATGGCAGAAGAGATTGGAGTCTTTTTTTGTTTTATTTATATACAATGTGTATGTTTTTATTTTTATAAAAACAAGATCTCATTGAGAATAGATGTTTTCACTTCAAAGTGAACCTGCCCATATTTCAAACAGAACTATGGCAGCTGCTATATTACAGTGTATTTAAATCTTTCATCAGTTTGGCTCTTTGCTGTAGTCAGCCTTTTTTCTTTGCTTTTTTTCATCTTTTTTTCTCCTTTTTTCCAAAGCAGCATTTAGAAATGGTGCTGAGAAGAGGCACATTACCAGCTGGTCCTGCTAAATAACCTCTGCTGACCTGAGCAGGCAGATGGAAAGGGTTCATTTGTAGTGACAGATCTCGCATGGGAATCTTTGAGGCTCGCTCATGTTGAGAAGATTAGCACTGTCCTTCACGTGCAGGTCACTTGTTATGACCACTGCTCCTTGCAGCACAGGGTGTGGGAACATTCCCAGTGTCAGGCAAGGCAGAGGGAAAGGGTCAAACGCAGCCTTTGATGTGTCCTGTGAAGGAACTGGCAGGGAAGTGATGTGAATTCAGGGAACTCGGGGTTTGCTTATCTGTGTGTTTTCAGGTGCAGAGATGTGAAAGGGCTGATCGGGCTCGGTGTTACTCTCTACTGGAGCAACGCAGTTTGTGTGTGAGGGGGTGCTTGGTTGCCACAAAGGGGAAGATGTAAAATCCCTGGTTCGACTTGCTGGGAGTATTTTTTGGTGTTGCTGGAGCTGAGGTTCCTTAACCTTTCTTTAGAGAGTTACTTCATCCAGCTTAATCTCTGTCACCTCTCTCTGAAACTCAGTTTCTCTTGAAAACAGGCAAGAGAGGGGGAGGAAAAGTTAACTTGACTGAAAATGTTAAGGGGTTATTTTGGGTTTGAACCTAGTTCTGTTTTTAAAATTAAATTAATCCCTAGGCACCGTCAGGCAGCCCAAGGATAATGGGTGTAGCAGGGAGCATTGATTTTTATTTTTTCCTTCGAGCGTGTGGTCAGGAGTGTGTCATCTGTGTTGCTCATTCAGCATATAAACTCTCAAACCATTAACCTGTTCTGAACTCTGTAAGCACATATGTGGGGGGAAAAATTACTTGAAAATGTTCATTGCAGTACACAGAGTAAGCAGGATCAGATCAGGTTTTTAGTGTGATATTTCACCGTCCCTTTTTCATTCTCGGGTGTCAGTCAGAATAGAACTTGTTTATAAACGGAGGTGAGATGCTTATTAGATCACTTCAGAATTTGTGTTGAAGAAATTTCTTAACTTGGTATGAAGTCCTCTCCCTCTTGAAAAGGTGTTAAAAGGGTTTCAGTAGTGCTGTGTCTGAAAATTCAGAGGCCATCCTTGCATTCTCTGCTCGTGTTTTATATCCTGCACTACATGCTGAGCAAGAAGACATTTCCCCTTGGAAGAACAGTCGCCTTCCTGGCAATGTCTACAGTAAAATAACATTAAAAAGAAATACAAGTACACATGTATTAGGAAGTGAATGGTTCCTTTTATTACTGCTGGCCATTTATTAAAAAGGAGATGGTTCTGGTTTAATTAACCCAGTTGAGAGTAGCAGATGGGGCAGAATGTCTTGCAGCGATAAGACAATTCCGAAATGGCACCAGATGTTGGAAGCTGTCCCTGGTGGTGTTTGAGTGCAGCACAGATGTTCCAGTCCCACCTGGCTGCCTCCTAAGCACTGCAGGCTAAGCAGCTGTGATGTAACCTATATAATGTACGCATAACACTAAAAGCAAAATAATTGAACTGCTGCAGCTTCTTCTGAGGGTGGGACTGCTTGGAGGTGAAATCTTTGAGGACAAACAAATAAGGTCAACTTCTTGGCTTCCTCAGGTCAGTGGAGTCCCTGCTTAAAAGCAGTACCAACCATAACTAGGTGATTCTTGTAACTTTTCTGAGTTTATTTCAAAAATCAGCTGTACAATATAGTTCTGAAGTCCTCTGCTTTTATACCTTGGCCGTATCTTTTTAATGAAAAGTTGTTACCATGCTGGATTCAGAAGTTAATAATTTATGTGCTGTATACAAATGCCTAGTTGGAAAACTTAATGTTCTTGCTGTAGAAAGGAAGCAAACTTATAAAAAAATGAACACAAATGCAAGCTCTGTCCTTGAAATCCCAATTCAAGATCATGGCAGAATCATTCATGCTTTAAGTAACACAAAAACTAAATATAAGGTGACATGTAATTTTTCATAGGAAGCATAATAAATTAACTTCTATACAATAAGAATGTTTGGCCTTTTTCATATTATGCTTCCAAATTTTTAATTTTATAAAGTGCCAAACTGGTAGCATCACTCCCTAGTTAAAAACTTGTTAATCTCCTTAATATCTCTGAACTTATTTTTAGAGGTGACAAAAACTTGCATGTTTTAGTTCTTCCCTAGGAAAACAAAACTGCAAGATGTGCAGGGCAGTTGGAAATAATCCAGTTTATTGTTGCTCAGGCTTGTATAAACATGGTGTGGGGGTGAACAGGAAAACAGAGCCGACTTAGGGAGCAGAATCAATAAATCCATCGTGTCAAGTACAGAAAGCTTTTCTTCATAAATCCCACATGCAGTTGTTGCAATGGCTCTTTGCACAATCCTGTAACAGCTTTTGGCTTCCCTCTGTTTCTAGGTGGATCAGGTGACCCATTTGGAGGATTTGCTGATTTTAGTTCACCTGCTGCTTCAGCAAGTTTCCCATCGTCGCAAGGTAGGACTGGCTCAGGGACTGCAGTGCTGTTTAAGGGTGGAAGGAGGGCAAGAGATGCCGTGTGGCATTATTGAAAGTCCCTTCCCTTTCCAGGGTAAGCTCTGTGTGTGTGTAACTGGACCACAAGTGCTCTGGGAGGAAGGAAGATGCAGCCTGGCTCAGTGCATATGCAGACATTTTACCTGCAGACAGACAAGCTTATCAGGAGACATGGCCACCATCTGAAAAGGTTTCCCTTAAAATTGGATGGGAAAACAATAAAATATGCTTGGAAACCACCTAAAGTGATCCATTTTCCTTTGGTGGAATGTTTGTGAGATCCTGCAAGGGCTGCAGACAGCCCTGGAGTGGGGAGAGCTGGCTGGCTGTCCTTGGTGAAGTTAATTTGAGCAGAAGTGTTGTTTGTGACTGGGAGTTCTCAGCCAGGGTGCAGGATCGAGTACAAAATGAGAAAAGAGCAGCAAAGAGGCTGAGCAGCAAATCTACCTGGGAGCCAGCTTTCAGTCAGCATGTTTGCATCTCCTCCTTCATTGTGCTGTGTTGGGAAGGCTCTGCTGGGCCTGGGTTAGTTAATGCACCTTCAGTTTACTTGGTAGGAAAGAACTGCTCTAGTTTTTTACAGGCTTTCGCAGTCAAACCCAAGTTGTTTTGCAAACACAAAGCCGCCTGCTATGCAAATAACTCCTGTGTTAATACAGTCTAAATTGATACAGTCCTTTATCTGCATTAACATGATTAATCTATTCCAATCACCATTATGCAAGGGACAAGGAGTCCTGTGAAATGATTAATCATTCCTGAACAGTGTAAGCCCCTCTAGAAATCTTTTCCTTCTTGATTAATCATCTTTGAAGTCCTACTGAAGGGGCAAAACCTTCTCCCTTTTACCCCCACTTCCATTATTGGTGCTCAGCGCACAGGTCTGAGCATACAAGAAGCACACTCAGCATTTACTTATCTATCAAGAATATTTAAAGTAGGTTTTAATTTTTAATACGTAATACTAATTGAAACATTCTAATATAGTGCCTCTTTGTGAGGAAGATCAAAGCAAATGTTCTAGTAAGGCCCTAAGCTAATGAATATTAGCCCACTTCATGCACCGAAGTTGTTGGCAATACTTGGATGTTGTGAACAAATTTACTCTTCCACTCCACTGTTCTTTAAATTGTAATGTGTTGGTAAAGAGAGATGACTAAAGGTTGAAGGTGTATGATGATAAATATTTACACAAAGTGTAGAAGACTGCTGCAGTTACCCGTGCGTGGGTGGAATGCATTACGGAAGCAGCCATTGGATAGGGCAGGAAATAGAAACTGGATTCATCTACCCCAGCTCTACGTGTTTGAGTCTTTGTTCACCCAGCTAAAGAAATCCAAGAGATTATTTAAATGTTCACCAGCACTCAGAGTTCATTTCGTATGGCAGCGCTGCTGTTTGTGATGTAGCCGAAGTACCAAAAGTGAACCAGTGAGAGAATCAAAAAGCTGAGCTGGCCAGTGGCCCGAGCTCGGAATGTGATTCACTGTGTAGCCTGTGAGCTGTTTAAATGGTGTTGCTTTATATTCAGCATCTTCTGCAAATGTTGTTTTTAAGCTTTTCTTCTCCCATCAGTGCTGTGAAGCAACACTTTCCCTGTTAATAGGGAAACACGTGTTTTAAGGGAGATAACATCTCCTCCTGTTTGACTCCAAGGTTTGACAAGCTCTCAGTTCACTGGTTTGTGTCACAACATCTGTGATGCTGAAGAGGTGCCCTCGCAGGTGTCTACAAACAGCTCGTGCTGTTGGCTCTACCTTCACAGTGAGATACAGGGAGAGTCTGAGTTCTGTGTTCTGATTTAAACACTTGTCTCCAAAAACCTCATCCATTGAAATGGAGCAGTGTTTACGTGACGAACTACAAGAATTCAGCAGAGCTGCTGCTGAGAGAAATGACTGATCCGAGATTGAATTTCTGGTTCAAATTAAGGCATTTAGTTCAGGAATCAAATTTAGAAAACCTAATGTGTTTTACATGAGCACTTCGTGGGATGGGAAGTGCTTATTCCTTATCTCAAAAAAGCATTCCCTGGCAGCCTGCTTTCAAAGTTCTGGGCTTTATTCCCCTCTGCGTGGTTTTATACAAAAACCTACAGTTGTATACAACCAAATTCGGATGTAGTTGTCTTTATCGTGATGGAATTTGCTTTATCCGGTGGCTTGTTCCTGACAACTGCTCTCTCTGCAAATACCAGAATGCCAAGATAAAAAGTTGATAAATATTATCCAAGTTCTCAGTGTTGTTCTGACTGTGGTCTCCAGTCTACCCCAAGTTATCTTCCAGTTGTACTTCAGCTGAAGCAAACCTGTCCCTGCTTGCCTGGCATCCACAGGTGACATGTTATCAAACATCTTCTACTTTCTGTGTACGGGTGTTTCATATTTCCTTTCGTACCTTGTTAAAATTGTTGGAATATTCATGAGAGGGAATGATGTCCAGATGGAGGTTCTACCTGCAGATGTTAATCTGGACGGACACAGATCAGCTCTCATTTGTTTCAGTTCATGGAATATGGCATTTGCTCAGTGCCTTGCTCTAAGTCTTCTGTCTTTCTTCTCTGTCTTCCTTCCTCCCACACTGTTGCCTTTCCTTCAGGTACAGCAACAAGTGGAAATGGAGACTTTGGTGACTGGAGTGCCTTCAACCAAGCTTCTCCTTGTGCCAGTGCTTCATCTGGAGAGCTCTTCAGCAGCACGGCGCAGCAGCCAGCTCTAGAGCTCTTCAGTGGCTCACAGCCAGCTCCGGGCCAGCCTCCAGCTGCTTCCAATTCTATGGATCTTTTTGATTTGATGGGACCCTCTCAGACAACCATGACCTCCTCACAAAGCATGAATTTCTCCATGATGAGTTCCAATTCTGTGGGCGTCAGTTTACCCATGTCCAGGTCACAGGTATGCTGCTATTGGTACAGTTCGTTAATGACCTCCTCCTCCTCCTTAATCACAGCTTTGAAAATGAATCCATTCCTCTCCTGAAGTGCCTTAGACCTGCTCACTTAGATGTGATCAGCATTTTGTCAGAAGTGTTTAAACTGCCTCCTAAACAGAAAAGTCCTTTTCTAAGCCAGTCTCCTTGAAGATGGGCTTCATTGCTCTAGGAAGAGTAGCTGCTTTTTTTGGAGAAGTCGAGGTAGATATTTTAAGGCCATTCTCCACAGAATGTTACAGGTTTCCAGCCTCAAGGAGATGGAGGTGAGGACTGGCCTGTTCTCCAAAAGACAGAAGTGCCTGCTGCAGTGGAGAGTGGTTTGGAAACTGGAATGGATCAGCTTGGTGTTAGGAGGAAAGAATCAGCATGTTTGAGTTCAAAGGTTGGCTGCTGCTGGTCGCTGTCACTCCACATTGATATGGGACTTGATCTCTGCTTACAAATACTCTTTTAATCCAACTGTGGAGCAGCACCTGGCAGCACTGCTTTGGAAGAGCTAAAGTTCAGGGCATCCTGGCTTTTTATTGTCTTCTGTGGAAAACTAAACACTTGTTGTTTAGTCCTGATTCCTACTGGTAAATTGCTTCAAGTGAATCTCAACCAACTTTTCTTTTTTAGCCTCTGCAAAGCGTGAACCCGATGATGCCTAAGCCTAACTCACTTTATAATGCAAGGACAGAGATGGTCCAGAAAAATGCAAGCAAAACTCTACCTTCAACTTGGTCAGATCCCAGTGTAAATATCAGTTTGGACAATTTAGTACCTGGGATGCAGCCTTCCAAACCCCAACAGCCATCGCTTAATACCATGATGCAGCAACAGAGTAAGTGATCATTGCACTGTTTTGTGTACATCGAGCCCTGTCTGTGTTCCATAGGCTGTCCCTGAGATCCAAGTCTTCTGTCCATTACTGTTTTCCTACCTTCAGTCACACTTGTTTCATAAACTGCTTTGACATTGTGATACAAGTGATGTTTTCTAAATGGAGATTGGTGTGTCAGGAGGCTGACTCTGTGCAGGTGCTACTGTTGAGCTTGCACCATTGCTGTATCTTGACTTCAGGCATCCTAATCTTTAGAACTTCCCTAGAATATTTATTGTTATTAAATGATATTCAAAACTTTTATGGAGAAGTTTTCCGAGTCTTCATGCAGAAAATAGAGAAACAAGTGTAATAGAATCATTAAGGCTGGAAAACACCTCAGGGATCACTGAGCCCAACCTGTGACCCATCCCCACCTTGTCAACTGGCCCAGAGCCCTGAGTGCCATGTCCAGTCCTTCCTTGGGCACCTCCAGGGATGGGGACTCCAAACCTCTCTGGGCAGCCCCTTCCAATGCCTGACCACCCCTTCCATGAAGAAATTCCTCCTGGTGTCCAAATCAGGAAATAGCTGCAGGTCTGGCCATCATATTCATGTTCACAGCAGTGACACACAACTGTCTAAGAATCCATGAGCTCCCTCAGGATGACCAGCTTCCACTCAGTGATCTTTGTGCACTTTCTCTTTGCTGCAGATATGCAACAACCGATGAATGTCATAACGCAGAACTTTGCAGCTGTGAACCTCAGCCCTCAGCCCAACGTGATGCCTGTGCGACCCCAGCCCAGCGCGCTGATGGGAGGGCCCATGGGGATGGGAATGCCCGGTGTGATGGCAGGTACGATGGGAATGGCCTCCATGGCGCCCACGCCCATGATGAACCAGGGAATGATGGGAATGAACATGGGAGTGCCGGCCACGGGAATGGGCACAATAGGAATGGGGGTGCCCAACATGGCTATGACCTCTCTGACTCCTGGGACTGTACAACCCAAGCAAGATGCCTTTGCAAATTTTGCCAATTTTAGCAAATAAAGATTGTAAAATAAATAAATGAGATTAAAATACAATAAAATAAATGGGCAGACTGAATGAAGGATTTTTAGCTGCACAAATATAGCTGGGGAAGGGATGGGAAACACTGATCAATACTTTTTTTCCTTTATCAGTTAAAGTGTCTACATAAAGAACCAAAAGCTATTTTCTAAGTGTTGAAATAACTAGTGTTCAAATTCTGGAGAGGTGAGAGATTCTTCTAAGGAATGTGTTGGATGATTTTGCAAAATAATTTGTATTAAGACCATCAAAAAACCTTTCCTACGTAGAAGAACCAGTTTTAACTTTGAGACTTGATGGAAGACTGGATTGGGGACTGGGTAAAAATGTTTGACTCTAATTTTATACTTTTCTTTTTTCTTGAAGAGCTTTGACTTTCTTTTCCCCCTCTCCCTGATCGCTTTGTCATAATTGGATCATTCCTTTTACTACCACTGAGTCCACAATTGTGAAGTCACTCAAGTACTATGATCAGTTTTTTATAAGAATATATATTTTTGTCCAAAAATGGCTTACATATGTGACTATGGCTAATTCAAAGGGACCTGGAATGTATATATACTTTTGCTAATGTTCCAGCCACACTGCTGTATTACCCAAATTTTTATTGTAAAAATCCTCTCTCAGCAATTTGGTGATCAACAGATTTTTGGGGTCTTGACGTGCTTCTAATGTTACAGCTGATATCCCGTGCGAGTCTTGGGAGCAGCTTTATCCAAGGCTGCTGGAAGGTTTCCTTTCAGAAAACTCCGGAAAATGCACGTTCTTGGAGTCCTTTTCCAGTGGCACTTGGCATCCTTTGTAGCACCCGTGTCCCTAAGGAGCCACTGGTTTAGGGCATCAGCAGCAGGCGAATCACACTTCAGTGATGTAAATCTAGAACCTAACTTAATCCAATGGCATTGGATCCTGACTTTTATACAACACTCGGTGATTCTTTTGTGTAAATATGGCATTAGCAGCTGTGGAATCCAATAGAGGAGTAAAAAAATATATATATTAATAAAGGAGACCTGTAGCAGTCAAAGATTTTACTGATTTACTGAAAGCAAAAGAATGAATTAAGGTTTTGGGGGGTTTTGTTTTTCCTTCTGTAATTCTGCATTTAAGTTCACATGAATCAAGATTTTAGAATCTGGAACACAAAGACATTGTTATATTCACAGCTGGGAATATTGTTAAGAATAAGCACTATACTATAGGTATGAAATTTATTGCCTCCCTTTTCTTATGTTGGATTTCTTTTTTTATTATTAAATTGATAAAACTTTGTTTCCATTGTATTCATAATGTTCTGTTATACATAACATTAAAATGTTCATTAAAATCAATGTTGGGCTGCTTTTCCTTTCATTCCATTTGACGTTTATGAGAGCATTTGGGAAAAAAAAAATAATTATAATTTGGGCAAAGTAATTTTTATAAATAATTTAAAATTGTTTAATGACTTCTTATCTGAAGCCTTTCCTATCTGGCTCTACCGTTAGGAATTAAAAATGAAGCAGGCAAGATATCCTGACCCGCTCCAGCCTTGCTAATGCTCCATCTACAACATTTCTAATTAGGCAGAAATTCATGTACTTCAGCTAAGTGGTAATGAAAAGTGATTCATTTGCTGAATAAGAGATGAGAGTGAGTGTAATTAGCTGACTGCGGTTTTTAATCTTTCAACAATTCAATGTGTTTAAATTAGTTTCAAAGAATAGGAGCTTTCAAGTGTTGTTACATCAAAGTAATCAAGGCAGGCTTCAACGACTGAGTAGGAGAGATGGCTCTGGTTCCTGTTCTGAAACCTTTACACTTATTTGGAATAATCATCTTCAAACCCTCTCGTTGGAACAGATGGGAAGCCTCAGACTGGTTCAATGTATGCAGAACTGTGGTGGGAAGGAAGCTCCTTCCAGGGGTGGGAGATGGGGTCCAAGGAAAGCTAAACCTGTAGTCAGTGTTATCCCGTCGTGCCGGAGGGTGCAGTGCTTCTCAATCCTCCTTGGAAGGTTTTGGGATGCATAGGATGAGTCTGTTCCTCGTGCTGTCCTGCTGAGGTGGGTTTGGCCAGTGAAATAGTCAGCTTTGAGTTGAAAAATCGTGGCCCTGTTCAGGTTGTTCACATCTCTTCAGAGGAACCCTTGGTTTTGCTTCTAATTGGCGTTGGTGATAATGAAGCAGATTTGTCCGGGGTCGGAGTAACTCCAGTGGCAAACGTGGTCACTTTGGGGTGGGTCTTTGTGGTTGTGCCAATTACACCTTAGTCAGGAGTGCACTGGCTCAGGGAGCAGCTGTAGGGGTGACCCGATCCCAGTTCATCCCATGGATCAGTGGCCTCCTTAGGAAGCAGGGTGTGTGGAGTGTGAGAAGCAGCTCTGTCAGCCAGCCAGGTCCTCTGCAGGTGGATGAGAACAAAGTCCTTTGAACCAAAATAAACATCAGAAAAGAAGCCCTGGGAAGATTCCTTCAGAACGTGGGCCAGGTGCATCCCTGTGCATCTTTCCTGCAGTGATGAGAGCCTGCAGGGTTTTTCCCCGTTGTCTCCCCCAGTTCAAGCACAGGGATCCCAGGTAGCAGTGCTTAGCAGAATGTGGTTTACATCTTTATTTAAAGACTGAATATAAAATGGGTATTCGCTTAAAACAATATTGAACTTGTTTAAGATAAATACCATAAAATGTTTCCATCTCTGATATTTCAGGTATGAACAAAATAGTATCTTTAACTAGAAATTACATTTCCAGGTGAAAATTCAAATGAGCTACTGTGTGAGTGGGGACAGATCTACCATTTATCAGCTGCTGCATTATAGAATTTGAATATAACCAAAATCATGCTGCTGTGTTAGTACAACTCCTTCCTTCATTTTTGAAGTCCAGCTGTACTTGTGATCTCTCCAGAAGGATTTGGCTGGCTGAGTGTTGTATATGTGTATAGAGAAACATAGAATTCAGTATAGAGAATTACATGACTCTGTAAATTAACTGTGTGTCTGGTCCTGAGAGTTAAACTTTTACCACCTCTGGATTCTGTAGCTTCTAAACTTTTTAAAAGAGTTCAATTAAAATGAATGAAATACTTTGTAAAGGTTGTCTCTACTTCAGAAGGGGAGAAAAGGGCAGCAGAATCCAACTCTTGTGTTTGGGGTTTTTGTAGAATCATTAAAAAAAATGCATCTTGATGTGTACAAAGGAGTAATGAATTCCAGCACAGGTGCAAGTTCAGTGGTAACTAGAGCATCCACTATGTTCTACAAAAGAAATTATATTCAAAACAGCTAAACAAGGGTATTTATAGCAGCATCTGTTTCAGCTCTATCTGTCAGCTAAGAACAGTCACACAGCTTAGGGGAGGTGGGGGAGGGATTTATCAATGAAGTGTTTACATAATGCAGGCAGGCATTGTATACTCAAGGTGATACCAGCTATAACAGGATAACAAATATCTAAAGACACTTTTATTCTCAGAGGCCTTTGCTCCAGGAGTCACTCTACAAAATTGCCTCCATGTTCCTCTGTGCTCGACTGTAAACACGCTCATAGCAGATGACATTTTATAGTGCCATCGCTGGCTTCTGATTAAGGCTTTTAATGCTGAGGGCATTTTTGGTTTTAATTTTCTTTCTTCCTCCCAAGTTTTATTCCAAGATGTCACTAAAACTTACAATTGTTTCAGGGTTTCAAACTCTTCTTCCTCTCCCGGTGCTGGAAGTGCAGCTCCTTGGGACGGAGCGGGGCTGTTGCTGTGGGGTCTGAAGGACCAAGGGGCCGTGCAGTTTTTTCCCATTAGCCAGAAACCACAATCCCCAGGAACCTTTTTTGCCCAGACCACATGGACTTGGAGCTGACTTCAATGTTTTAAATATTTCCATGGGCAAAGGGCTTCCTGGAGGCGATAATGGGAGGATGGTGGTTGTAGCCCTGCTTCTGGGAGCTGCTTTTAGAGCTTTGAGGAAAGAAGTTGCAAAGACATCTCGGTGAGCTGGGTTAATGTTGTGAGACTGAGAAGGATGGCCCCTGGAATTTGTAAGTCAATCTGTGCAGCTTGTTCAATGATCTGGTCGCAGTTTTATCCAGCTGGGATGCCATGGAATTTTTCTTCTCTGTGTAAAATGACCTTTAAAAACTGAGATGTGTCTCATTTTCATTTTTTGTGTGTTTCCGCATCCACTATTCACCTAAGGAATGATAAGAGGTAAGAGAAATTCTGCAGAATGGGGAAAATGAAGAAAGGTGCCTTTGCAGAACTCAGTATCTCTGGATTCTGCAGCTGGGGGTTCTTTACATGGAGTAATCTAGTCTCTACTTCTAAGTAAATTCTGTGTATGAACAGCAGAGCGAAGGCTCAGCTCATCTCTGTTTTTAAAAATGTCTTTACTCCTCACAAATTTGCAGATTTTTTTTTTTTTAAATCATGCCATAAGGTACTGGCTCAGTAATTAACTGGTTCTTTAATCGAGCTACAATTACTTTGTTTCATGAGAAGGGAAAAAAAAGAATGTATACCAAGACAGAGCTACTTTCGACATCTGGGAACCTCCTAACAGCTGGCTATCTAATGAATATGCATCTGCTTAAGAGGCTGTAGGCCATTAATAAACCAATAGATATAAAACAGAAACAATCTTTGTCAGCTTCAAATGAGATTGGATGCAATGTGCTGTGAAGTGTCACTGTCACATTGAATCGAGCCGGGGAGGTTAACGGCGGCTCCGCGCTACCGGCGGCTCCGCGGCGGAAAAGCGGCTCCAGCGCCGGTGCAGGGACAGGGCTGGGCCCACTGAGCTCCGAGGGTGGCTTCTGCTGCGTTTTGCCTCCTCGTTTCTCCTGGTACCAGTTGGGTTTGAGGCACCAGTGACCTTTTATTTGCCACTCCAGCAGCTGTGTCTTGTTGGGTCTGACAGAGGAGGCTGTGGGGTTTCCCACACAAACAATTGGAGCGAGGCGGGAATCGCTCACGTGAATGAATGACTGGGGAGAAGTTACAGGACTGTGATAAAAATGCACCTCTTTGAGTGAGACCTGGGGCTTTGTAAGGAGCCTCAGAACAGCCCCTGAGCTGTGTTGTACAACAGGATTGTTGTAGGGTGAAATGAATCTCCTTAAAACAGTGACAGTGACCTCGTGTGACTGTACAGGTATCTCTGACCCCTTAAGAGTTGTGTCTGTGCTTGTTCCAAGGCAGGAAGCATCATAAGTTGTCCCAAGCCGTACCAGTATTTGGTACCTTAGAGTTGTTCTGCGCCTGTTTCCTGTGGCAGCTCCCATAAAATGTGCAATGGATTTATTTTAGGGCTCCCTATCCCTTCTGCACAGCCTGGCTTAGTCCAGTGAGTCCTTTCTTTCAAGGCACGGTCACTCTGTGCAGTGGCCATCGGGAATGTCATCCAGGTGGCATTTTCCTGAGAGAAAATCCATTATTTCAGCTCGAGTCCCACTACTGGAACAGGGCACTGTCAGCTGCAGTAGAGCTGGGCTGCAGGTGCCCTTGGGAGGGGGGCAGGGGCAGCATTTATTTTTGGTTTTGGGAAACTGGAGTAACAGTCTGGTACCTCACCTGGACTCTGCTTTAGAGCCAGACTTACACCACGAATGTTTCAGTTCCCAGGAAACTCCATAAATGGAGATCTGGAGTAGTTTTCTTTGCAGCTCAGCTGTAAAGGGCAGTCTTGGGTTTAGCAGAAATTGTAACATGAAGCTTTTTGCCCCCGTATTTACAGGTTTTCGTTGCAAGAGAAGTTAAAATGAGAAGATGAATACTCTCTAATTACTGCAGATCTTCTCTAGCAGCTTCTCAAGAGAGAAAACTTGCACTTTGTATCATCACATCAACGGAATTTAAGCCAAAATCTGTTAATAAGATTGACTTAATTCCTAGACTAGTGTTTGTCTTATCCTTAGTTTTAAGACAGAAGATTACTTAAAGTCTCTTTCAGAGTTGCAGCTGCACTGGTGACAAATTTAACTTCTGAGACTTGAGGTTTTACTTGAAGGCTTGGTGTAAAGGGGAGGTGTAAACCTCTGCACTACAGCCGAGCATTTTCCTGGCTTCTGCAGGGCTGGAATTTTCTCTCCTTGCTTTGCTGCTGCGCTGCCACAGCCCCTGGGCAGCAGCAAGTGCTGCCCGCGGTGAGAGGAGCAGGTTGGTCAGTGAGAGCCGCCCACCCGCCCTCCCCGGGGCTCTCCCTTCCAGCCCGGCATCAGCAGCACTCTCAGATGCCGCGGTTTTATCTTTTTTGAGGCAGACAAAAGAGCACGAGGCAAAGGAGGGCTGTCCTTTTAAGTACTTTCACTTTTCAAGGTCATTTGTGGAGCTTTTATCAATCAGAGAGCTAAGTCCATACAAAAAAGCATCTATAATGAACCAAGCATATCTCGAACCCTATCCCTTCAGGAGAATACGAATTATCCAGGAAGGTGCTTCCATGGCCACGCTCACCAAGTTTAGCATCTCTGTGAACATTTATAAAGTAAGCAGAGAAGCCACTACTATTGTGATTTGGCATCTATCAATTTCTTGTCCTTTTTTTTCTGTAATAGATTTATTAATTACAGCATCTTAATGATCTATTTAAAATAAATAAACCATTTACACCATTTCAAAGGTATTTTGTGATGTTCAGCTGATATTAAAATAGCACCAGCCTTATGTGCTTTTTCAGCAAGTGACCTAATTAGTTAATAAAGTAATTGAATATTAAAAAGGATGTTGCAAGTGATTAAAATTTAAGAGCCTTCAGAACATTATTAAAGCTATAAATCATACATCACTGTTTTAATTTGCATAGCTACAGAATTACTAATGGTCCCACATGCATAAGCTACTTGGCAATTAGTCTTTTAACAAACTGTTGGTGATACTATAAGGTTACCAAAATCTTTCCCCATTTTTGATTTGCAAACAAAATCCAGGATTGGAGAATACTAAGGGTTAAATTCCTAAAAGCCAGGAAATTTGGTTCTTTCAGCTGTCTCTCTACCTGCCTCTGTTTGCCCCTTGTCCCTCGACCTTCTGGACAGGAGAGCACATCCTCCCAAGTCCCCCTGAGGTGTGTAAAGGAGATGAGGAAGTGTCTGCTCCCACCTTGAGCTTCCTGAACTGGCCTCCAAGTGGTTTTCCAGCCCAGTCTGATGTGCATAAATTTCCCTACCTGGTGCTGGGCCATTCTCCATCTTTCTCTCATACACACAACTGTCACAGTGCCACTTTCCTTCCCAGGTCCATGCTGGCACTGGGCAGACTGAGCAAAGGGAGTTGCTGACTGCTGCCAGTCGTACCTGAGCTTTGTCCCATGGGCATTGCCTTTGGGATGTGGGAGAACCACACCAGGTGCTCGTCACCTTCCATTCCCTGTGCTGGGGCTTGCAGCTCATGGGAAGCCTCAAATATCTGCAAACAAAAAAGAGTTGGAAAATGACGGGAGCTTCCTGCTCTGCAGCGCGGGGCAGCCGTGGCAAGGAGGGTCAGCTGCCCACAGCCCCTGGCCGAGGCCTCGGGCTGGCTGCAGGCAGGAGGAGAGACAGGATGACAGTTTTCAACTTAATTAGACACAAACTGCACCGGCCGGATGAGCTGCCCCAGTCTCCCCTCTGCAGCGGCGGTTCCCGGCCTCGGGAATGACGTCCAGCGGAGCACGGTCCAGCGCACAGGCAGAGAGCGGGTCTGTCTCTGCCTTCAGCACTCGCAGCCTGACAAGAGGCAAACAGTGCTGGGGGCAAAGGGAACAACCTGGTGTGCAATGGAGCACAACCCGGATGGGCACCGGCAGCTCCACGCCGGAGCACCCAGGGCTGGAGAGAGGGAAACAGCCAGAGCTCCAGCACAGCCACTGTGTCAGCTCCGCAGCCTCTTCCCTGGAGCAGCCCTGTGGATTGGATCTCGTTGTCACCTCCTGCCTGGGGGCCCCTGGACCCGTTTCTTTGCTCCTCTTCCAGGGCCAGACTCGCAGCAAACGTGGGTGCCTGAGCAGTTGCTGATTTCCCCACCATTTTCTTTGAGGCAGGGTCTTTGCAGAATCACAGAATCATGGAACGGTTTGGGTTGGAAGGGACCTTAAATATCATCTAATTCTAACCCTCCTGCCAACCAACCCACTTTCCACTAGAACAGGTTGCTCAGAGTCCCGTCCAGCCTGGCCTTGAACACTTCCAGGGGTGAGGCAGCCACAACTTCTCTGGACAACCTGTGCCAAGGCTTCAACACCCTCACAGCCAAGAATTTCTCTCTAATATCTAACCTCAGCTTACTCCCTTTCAGCGTGGAGCCATTCCCCTCCTTGTCCTGTCATTACATGCTCTTGTCCTCCCTCTCTTTAGGAGCTGGGATTTCAGCATCCCAGCCCATCACAGGGACTGATGTCTGTGTGGCTCTTGCTCCCCACCCCTGCCCTCACACCCTGCCCTACACACCCTTACTCGGCTGCCTGAGTAAGCTGGTACCTTCATCTTGTAAGCCTCAAGTCCTTTATTTTAAATGGAGCCAAAAAAGCTATTACAGAATAGCATTTACATGCGAAACAAAGATGTCGTTTCACCCAGTCAGCAGAAGCCTTGGTGTAGTTTTAGCTATTAAAGTGCTACATTACCAGAAGAATTTCCTTTTTGGGCAGTAAAAACTTTTCAGGAGTTTCCTTTGAAGCCTTTATTGAGGTCAGGGGCTGCAGCCTTTTATAATCTCTCCATGTCAGCCTGCAGCAGTTTTGGAAAGCCCTTACACTGGATATTGTGACAAACACCAGCTCTTTGTTCATTAGTTTACACTTGGTAATAGATGTGAGGCCAGGGTGGAGGATGCTCTCGGCGAGTGATTCACACTCTGCTGCACTAAGGCTTGCCATGACTGCAATAGCTGGAGACAGAACCACCCTCTTTTAAGGGTCTGTGTTTTTAATTAAAACACCAAGCTGAGGAATGGGTGACTTCAGAGCATTTTGACCCAACGAGGAATGACAAGCACATGGCTGCTTTTAAAATAAACTAATTAATAGCCACTATCTTATCAGTATAAAACTGTCAGCACATGAGGAGGGTGGGCAAATCCAGATGCAAAGCATTTGTAAATGAGCCTACACACACACACACACACAAGTGTTACTGCAATACCAGCGACACACCAAGGAACACACTTTGGAATATCCAGCTCCAAAGGCAAACTGGAGGGGTCTGGAGCTGATTCCAATTCACACCTCTGGGCCGATTTTAGGGCAGGTTGCATCAACGATCTGTTCCAGTGCACCTTGACTCCACCACCCAGTTTTACTTCAACATTGGCAGGTGATGTTGCAGCCCTCACAACATGGGAAGGGGCCCACCAGGGGTGACACACCTGCCTGTGGACCAGCATACTCTGCCCAGCTGAGATATTTACTTTTTGAACACCTGGGTTTACAAATCACTACAAACACAGCCAGTGCTCCTCACCCAAACACCCTTCCCCAACGCATGCTTGGTAACTGTCCCACACACACTAACTGCTCCTTATCCCATATGGGATCCCTTGTGTCCCTGTAAGACACTCCTCCAAAGGAAGACAACCTAAAAGCCATTTCCTTGCTCTCAGATTTAAGCTCTGGATACAAGGAGATCCTGCCAAGAGTATCCCCCACCCCTTTTTTCAGCTTCCCACTGCTCTCATTTCCAAGCCTCCGAGGAAACTATAAGCGAGTTTTTCTCCTGTTAGTTTTTCCACCAACTTTGGGATGTTTCCTAACAATTGCTCACTTTTCCCCAAAAGAATCAGCAAGGAGCCCTTGTTCCCAACAGAGAAGTGTAAGATCAGGAATGTTCTGCTTTCTGGTCCAGCTTGTCCCAGCTCACAGAATGGACCCTGGCTGACTCCAACCGTGCAGTCCCAGCATCGCTCCGAGCTCTTTCCTCTGAACGTGGTGAGTATCCTGTTTGCCATCCTTCCTGCTGCTCTGTGCCATTAGCACGATAGCATCAGGTTTTCCACTTAAGCTCCCACATCCTTTTCCTGATCAACACATTGTACAATTGTTCCATTGACCACGCTCTGATGGAAAAAACGTCCCAAGCTTGAGCCTCGTCCCCTGAAGGGCAGGACAGCAAGGGGCTGGTTTCCTTCTTCCAGCCTGTTCTGGTGCATTTACACTTAAGTCTACCACAGCACCCATACTCTCAAACAACGGTGTTTTATAGGATTTACCTCACTGCACCATTGTGTATAAATGATCTGTGATTTCTGCCTGTAAATAGGTGACAAGGTAAGGATACCCACAAGAGGGCTGTTTTACAGCCTGGGCAGCACTGCCAGCAGCTGCTGTTTCCTGATGTGTTCTAGCAGGCCCAGCACCAACTCCTGCGCTCCTCCCACAGCCAGTGTTTCCTCCAGCCATGTCCTCATCCCTGCTGGACAGCTACAGGACTCCTCAAAGCACCCATAGGAGTTGCCTGGCAGAGCTCTGCTGTTGCTCCTGCCCGGCCTGGCTGTGGTTTCCTCCACCAAGCGCTGACTCCCTGCAAGGTCTTCAGATTTGTGTCTGCACCTTCCCTGTGACAAATCCAGCGATGTTTTGCCCATCACGGAGTTCCCTTTGCAGGCTCTGGTGCAAACCCAGAACTCAACTTGCAGAGATGTACCTAAGCCAACACACGGGGACTAAGTTTTGGCCAGTTCCTGCCATCACCCCCTGTTGTCAGCCCTGGTGGTGGAGTCACTGTCCCGGGAGGTCAAGAAATGACTGGATGTGGCACTCAGTGCTCTGGTCTGGTTGACAAAGTGGGGATGGGTCACGGGCTGGATTTGATGATCCTGGAGGTCTTTCCCACCTCAGTGATTCTGTGACTGTGTGAGGGCTCTGTCCCAGTGACTCCAGCCATGCCAGCACTCCAGGACAGCTGTTTTTAGGGGGAAACTTCGGCCTGCTGCGAAGGGAGAGATGATGCTGTGCAAACACGTAATTGCTCACAGGACGGTGAGACGCAGCACCCGGGGCCCGGCCCGTGCCGTGTGAAGCACCCGGGAGCACAGACACACACAGACACACACGGTGCACACGCCGGCCCCGCCAGGAGCGGTTCCCCGGGCGGTGTTTGGGGTCCCGCTGCCCCGAACGCTCCCTCCGTCCCCTCACGGCCGCCGCGGGGTTTCCCTGCCCGCTGCTGCCCCCTGGCGGGGCCCGGGCCCGGCGGCGCCGCGGCTGTTCCAGGCCGGGAGCGGGAGGGAAGCGGGAGCGGGAGCGGGACCGGGCGAGTGACCGGGAAGGGCCCAGCCCGTCCCCGCAGCCCGCACACCGCACGGCTGGGGGTACCTCCGGTGAGCCCGAGTCTCCCATTTTTCCCGGCGGGAGCATCAGCGGCTTCCTGCTGATTAGAGCCCGCCTGGCGCTCCCATGGCTACACTGCCCGGACCTAGGGAGAGGCTCTGGCTGAGAGTCCCAGAGGAATAAAGAGAAGCCTGAAGGGCTGCAGCACACAAGGGACTGTTTGGACAACCTTTCTGGAGCGTTTAGTGCCCACACTAAACGCTTACTCTCCCAGAGAATGGAGCCCCTCCACAGAGTGGGAGCATCCCTCCACCCTATGCCCACCCAGCCCCTGCCTGGGATGGGGTTCCCTGGAGCTGGGTCCCTGCACAGAACAGGAGCACCTCTTAATCCCACAGTTCCCAGGTTGCAATGAGAATTACTCCTCTAGCCAAGGGCAGGGACACCTTCCACGAGACTTGTTTGCTCCATGCCCCATCGAACCTGGCCTTGAACACCTCCAGGGATGGGGCAGCCACAGCTTCTCTGGGCAACCTGTGCCAGGGCCTCACCACCCTCACAGGGAAGAATTTCTCCTTAAAAAGACATCTCTGATCCAAATGTATCAGCATCACCTACCATGGGAATAGAGAGGTTCCTGGAAGTCAGATTCCCCAGTGGCTATGCACACATGGAGCAGATGCTTGGATGCTGACTCTGGACCTCCCCGGTTCCTGGAAAACCATCTCCTGCTGGCATTGTGGAAGACCACACACTAACATAACAGACCTTTGAGTGATCATTGAGGCCAATGGTGGTTACATTCATCAGCATGAAGTTCCCTTCTGCATCTCTAAAAGACAAGTATCATGACACTTTTATTTTGTAGATAAATACCCTTCTGAACGCACAAATGACTGGTTTGTCCCCAGTTATGTGACTAGACAGCAGTGCTTTATTTACACCTGGGGGTCTCATCCAGCATCTGTCCTAACCACAGCAGTCCCAGCTCCTTCACTGACACAATACACATCACTCTATTGGTAGAGCACAAAAAAAATATCATGCTTTGAGGCAAACTGTTACATGGATATATTTATTGCATTGCAGTCTTAGCAATTTTAAATATAAACATTTATATCTGGAGAGCAGAATATTGCAAATTCGGTATTATCCAATATGTTCATAGCAGCATCAGCTTCCTAAGAAACAAAGTATTTAGGAAGACAGAGAAGGAATTACAAACAAGTTACACCCTCATTTATCACCATCTGATCCAAATATGAAACTGCAGCTGTGAAACAGATATTGAAGTCACCAAATGTGACCTTGAAGACATCCGTGATGTCAAGACTGAAGAGTGTTTTTGTACCTGATTCCCCACACGGTTTTTGTGTGACAAGGTGAGGTTAACTAACAGTCACAAGCCTGGAGAGGGCAGAGGGTTGATGTATCTGCATTACCTGACAGAGAGAGTTTTAATAACAACACTTGGCACTTGTATAGCATTTACCACTTCCCCTGATCCTTGCAAGACAGGCAAGGAGTGCTCTTGGATGTACTACAGCTGTGGAGCACCAGGGAGAGGGATGGAAGCAATTTGCCAAGGCCATTCAGTGAGCAAGAGGCAGTAAAGAGAGCAGAACTTGTCAGCCCCCGTCAATCCCACGTCAGCCTGGTGGGTCATGCTGCATCTCTGTGGTTCCCTAAGGAAGTTTTACAGGTGACTGATTGGTTAAACAAGTCCCAATCTGTGCAACTACAGTGGGTGTGTGCACCACTTGAAAAGAGGTCAACCCATCTGCTCCCCTCATAATGCCCACTTCGGTTTTAGGGAAACCAAACATTTCTCTCATCTTGTCCTCTCAGAATAATATCTCAGCTGCAGACACCTCGACACAGCTGCACTTTGCTCTGAAGCAGTGGAAATCAGAAGCAATCACTATAGGAGCAGCTTTCATTTCTTTCCTGAGGGGGAGCACTGATCTTTAGAGAGGAAAAAAGGATGGATATGTTTTCACACAAACTGATCAAACTACTTTTCATTCTAAACGAATACAAGACTGACTGAAAGTCTCAGGTGTACTAATTTTTTTTTCAACGAAGTCATCCAAGTGTACACCACAAAGCTAGAAGCTAATAAGATAGTTACCCTGGAACATCAGAAGGCATTTTCTTTCCCTGACAGGCCTTCACTTCCACCAGCTAAGAGCAAGAGCACTTACAGTGACATCTGAAAGGACTTGTAAACATCATGAGACGAGCATCTCTGCTATTTCCCCATTAAAGTAGTCCTTTCTCCTGCACCCCCATGAAGCCAACAAGGAAAACCAAGCCTCCTCCATCCCCGCCTCAGGAGGGCAAATTTGCTTACTTCTTTCTTCTCCCACTGGGTTTCCTCTGCAAAATATTAAGAGGCAGGATCAAATGTGTCAGTCATTAGGGATGGAGCCTGGCAGAGATTCCAGGGGCAGTTCAGGTGCTGTGAAAGACTCACAGCATAAGGGAGGCTGCACTCAAGAGCTGGCTGGCTCTGCATCCTCCCCTTCATCTGCAGAGCTCAACTGCCCAGTGCTGGCTGGATTGTGCACAAGGCACAGGCTAGAAAGCCCCTTCCCATGTCAGGGAGTTACCACCACCTGAGTAATTCCTCTCCCCTCCTTTCTCTTTGCCTAGTAGCCCATCTAACCCTACTCTCTGTCAGTGTGAAGCCATTCCCCCTTGTCCTATCACTCCAGGCTCTTGTAAATATCTCTCTCCACCTTTCTTGTAAGCTCCCTTCAGGTACTCGATGGCCACAATGAGGTCACCCCAAAGCTTCTCTTCTTCAGGCTGAACAATCCCAACTCTCCCAGCCTTTCTGGGTTTGCAATACTTTAATTACCATCAGAATTCCACAAATCTTGTAAAAACTTACTTTTCCAATACTATTTCTAGTCAGCAGCAGCCTTTCCTAATGTTTTAACAGACTGTCTTAGGATTCCTACAAGTACAAACTTGAAACTTCTTAAGCCAATGTCAAGAAGCGAACTGAAGTAGTTCTGGGCTGCAGATGCTGCAGACCTCAGCATTTGTATTTTACACTTGGCAGTGCAGGCAGGAGAGAAAACATCCTCATATTAATTGGCAGTATTTGCAGTTATGCTCTGAGGAAGACACTGGCACATACCTGAGGGGTTTCTCAGGCAAGAGCTGGCCTGGCTGAGGGAATCACTGCACCTTCTCTGAGAAGGTGCAGGACTCTGCCTTCCAGTTTTACCCAGCGGCAGAGCTTGCAGTGTAAGTTGGTGGTTATAACTCTGATCTGGTTAATCAAAGACAGGAAGCTTACCTGGAGATAAACATCTTCATAAACTCAGTGTTTTCAGTCTGCCGCCCCTGCTCCATTTTCCTTCAAGATTCTGGGTGAAATCGCTTCCACCTGTCTCACTTAGGTCAGTGCCAGTAAGAAACAGAAAGGGTGAGTGTGGGCAGCATGTTGGAGAGAATGTCAAATTCAGTAAGAATTAGACATCTTTTTTCTCTGTCTCTTTTAATCCTGCATACCTCTTCACCCAGTGCCTCACAGGTGCAAGTGGGTGACTGCAACAGCAAACTAGGAAAACCTAGCACTTTGTGAAGGAAAATAAATAACTAAATTATTTTCCAAAAGTTTCAAATAATCAGTTTACTCGAAAAAGTAATATTGTCCAAGATAAATAATTCTTCTGACCAAATAATTCCAAAAATCTAAAGAGAACAGTATGAAAATCAAGAATAGCCAAAGGCTCTCTGGATTCAAAACTGGACAGGGTAACATTCCTTAGGGAGAGGTAAAAACCAGTGGGCAGTCAGGCCTATTCCTGCTGAGACACTGCCCCGCTGAGGGAATGCTGCAAAAGAAACAATGAATCCAAACACCGAAGGACAAGAAGCAGATGGAAAACAGCACTCACTGATTAATTCAGTAATCACCTGCAGAGGACATGCTAAGTACCTCACTCTAGGTCAGAAAAAAAACCTTCCAGGCAATTAACAAGCTGGACGAGTCAGTTGAGAGAAGGAACTAAACCCACATTATTTTACAAGCTCCTTTTTTCCCCTTTGGCCTTACTTTTTCTACTACCGCAGCCTAAGAAGTGTTTGATAAAAATGAAGCACATGTGTAAAAACATTTCCTAAGAACTAATCCCAGAAATTAGAAATTATTTTAAAACTTTCTCAAATTATCCCGGTGCTTCTTCAAAGTTATGGCAGAAAACTGCTCCCTGTAGTAACTGGGTCCCTCACCCTAAACACACTTTAAGAACCACTGCTGAGCACCAGGCTGAGCAAAGTCCTAGAAACAAAGGACAGGTGGCAACCTGTGGATCCTTTCCAGGGCCTTCTTCATATCTGCCCAAAACTTTTTCACTCTCACCTTGCTCTCTGTTTCTTACTTTTCATTCCTTAGCACAAAGACTTTGGTGTGTCTGTGCTCACAGCATCACTGCAGCAAGAGAGGAAGGGCTGGGAGCAAAAAACTTTTTGAACAGAAATTTAATGTTGAGTTTGGAACAGGAAAACAATAGAAAGAAACAACCAGAAACAATTTAAAAAAAAAAAACAAAAAACCCAAAGCTCATTTGTTTCCAAAGGCTGTTTACTTTTTGGTTTTTTTCTTTTTAACAAATCGAGGAGAATACTTCAGTGAGGTAGAAGAATTCCTTTCAGAACATGACATTCAATTTTATTTAAAGAGCAACGCTACCTGAAGTATTGAACATGCAAGTGACAACACACCTACAGGATCACTTGCTTCATCACAATCATGATGCTTGAAAGGACAAAATCCTTAAGATAGCTTTTTAATAATGCATTTTAAAAAGATACAATGCCAGAAAAAGTGGGAAAAGGAAGACATTTGGCAGATCTGAAGTTGTAGAAGAGGAAGCAGCAGTATTTAGGAAGCAGCTTGGAAATAATGAGAAAGGTGGACAGGAGAGTAGGAAACAAACGAAGAACCAACAAATAATTCCTTAAATCTAAATTGGAAGAGAGAAGTTTAACCAACTTCACAGATGAGAGGAGGAACACTTTAATAATGAGGTAGTGCAAAAAAAGTAGATAAACTATAATCCTTAACCAGGTTTGCTCACCAAGGTGATGATTCTGGAAGAGCAGGTCAGGGATGATATAAAAATCAAGGCACCAACTCAAGTCTAAGCACCAGCACTTTTTGTAAAATGTAAACAAAGAAACTTCTAGATGTGAAGCAACAAACACCTGTAAGGTTTCAGGGAAAGATCACCTATGAAAGGAAGCACTTAGACTTCCAGTAGCAACTGAGAACTTGGGGAAGTGTCAGTCGGCAAGGAAGGGCAGCACAGCCACAAAAATACTCGTAGTAGTTGTATCCTAGTTAATGCACAAGGTGACATAAACTAGGCAGACAAACAGAATTAAGAATATGAGGTGAAGAAAAGCAAGAATTCAATGAGATGTCATTGTGTGTCAGCCTGAGGGTGATCTGACACCCTGTGGTCAAGGATGCAGGTAAGAGGAGAGCTCAAAACCAGTGGCCTTTGGTACTAATGGAAAAGGCAGAGAGGGGTCATCTCAAGCAGCCGAAATAAAAACAAAGCTGCCAGAAAACAGGAAAATCCCCACAAACAAAACATAAGGAAGAAAATATTCACTTGCAATAAAAGCTGCTGGGAAGTCAGGAGATAAACACCTTGTTTCTAGCTTCACATGTTTCTAGTAATTTGTGAGGGTTCTGGTTAATACATAGAAAGCCAACCAGGAAAGGGTGCAGAAAGCCAGGGCAACAAGAGCAGTCTTTGTAAACCAGAGTTTAGAATGTCCTGAGGAGACAAAGTACTGACAGGAGAAAGGGGGAAAAAAAAAAGAAAAAAAAAGGGGAAAACTGCAGAGCACATGAACACAAACACGAACAGCAAAGAAGGGAGGGGAAACAAGAACCTCCATGAGAAGAGTCTTCTCATTGCCTAGTCTCAGTTCACAGAGGGATGGGATTACAGCAGTAAAGCAGTGTTTCATAAGAAGCTGTAGAGAGTATTTAATTTTTTTTCTTTTCTTTTTTACCCTTGATGAAACTATTTTGCCTCAACAGTACTTTTTATTCTGTCCCAGGCTGAACTTGGCTTTGAGCTCAGTGGCTGAGCTCATCAAGCCCCATGTCATGTGAAATGTTGACATAAGTTTCAGGCTCCCCCAGAGGCAAACAGCTGCCTTGTGTGTCCAGAATGCCTGCTAAATGATTTCTGTGATTCACCCAAACACCACACATACCCTTAACGACCAAGCAAGCAGAATGCTGCATCTGCAGCAACAGAAATCCATGTCACCCACAGTACAGCCACTCAATTTGAGAACTCAGGACATCTATATGCAATCTAAGTCCTGCTATGAAGCAATTTCCCAACTTCAGCTTAAACACACAGAGCTGCTGCAAAGCACAAGGCAGTTGAGATGAATACAGAATAGCAGCATGAAATCTCCTTTGACAACAAAGGGAACAGACTACATAATGGAACAGCTTCATTTACCCTCAAACTTCTGCACGTGGGTTTTTTGGAAAGCAGTTTATACCTGCAGAACCCTGGCCTGATCTGCAATAATTTAACAGCCTTGCTAAAATGAAACACTGATGAGTTGAGTTTGACTTCTATACTTCAAAACCTTTTCAGGCACTCTTCAAAGCTCAACTGGAATTAGATGATGCATCCCTCACATGGACAGGAAAGAGCCATGAAGATTCCTGCTCCACGAGAACTGCTGGAGACACAGCAGCCGTGGTTTCAATAGAGGGAGCCTGAAAGGCCTTTAAATACAGGACAGGCGTGCTCAGCACAAACAGACCTGAGCAAAAACCAATCTTTGCCGGCTTCATTGTTACGCTAAGTAGCAAATGGGTGTAATACAAAAGGACAGGTTTCCATCTGCATCCACAGCATTCACAGATAAACTCCAAATAGGGAGGTCTCTGGATCAGCTACATCATCTGCTTGCTGGTGACACAGGGCCAAAGTACAGCGTAACAAAGAGAGCCTAAGCTTTGATACTGGAAACAAGTTACAGTCCTGCCATCACTCACATTAAAAGAGCAGCTTACAATTAAGAGGTTTCCTATCACACGGGGCATTACAGAGCTAACTATGGCAAAGAGGCCAGCAGCCATCAGCAGGATGTGCCTCCTATGTTGTATAAACTATTTCAAAATGACTGTCAGAATTGTGTCTGGAAAAAGGGGACATCCATGTAACAGCAGCAGATAAACTGTTGGTTTCCTCAGCAATTTCCTCTTGATATTACTCAGAATGTGCAAAAGAGCATTTCTGATTTATTGCAGGTGCAGATCCTATCCTTAAATGTGTGCTTCAAGTAGCTCCCGTAACAGAGCACACCGAAATTCTCTTCCAACCCTCTGCATTTTTTTAAGAAACAGTGGGATCTGTTTCTTAACTCCCTCTTATCACGGAAACAACTGCATTGCTGACCTTCTCCCGAGACCCCTCAACAGGGATCTAAGGAGGCTGCTTTGGCATCAAGCCCAGGATGCTCAAGTTACAATTCTTTCCCCTACCTTGTTGTGGCAATGGGAAACCAGCCACGGTACCATCCTACTCAATGACAACTCTAAATAGCAATGGGAGCTGCAGCAGCAAGTCATGCTATCAAATAAATATGCTGACAAAGGCTCAGCCAAGTCAATGTGCTAAATGGACAAGCAAGACATTCTCTCCTCGAATAAAGATCTGGTTTATGTGGCGTGTGAACACCTGCTGATAATCCACCTTGGGCCGTCTTCTCCTCCGGGACTGGCTCCTTGCTCGGGCCCCACCAGCGCTGGCCCCCTCTGTGTGGGCAGTCCTGCTGCCCACATCAGCTTCACTTCTGTCACCTGGGGTCTTTTTTTCTCCAGCTCTGCCCGAGTGTTTCTGCCTCTCACGCTCCTCTTCTGCTCTCCCTCGTCCCGATCCAACTTTCAAACTCGGCGTCTGAGAATCATTTGTCAGGGCCAGCTCCTCTGAGACAGTCTTTGAGTCAGCTCCCTTCTTCCCCGAGGAGTCCTGCAGCTTGAGTCTGTCAAACAGCTGTAAAAGGACATTTGTGTCTATGACCACACTCGTAAAACAAGAGAGGCCACTTGTTCCACACTTCTACATTGTATTTTCATGTACAATCCCACATCAGAGCTCACAAGACACAGTGACAAATCTCCACCAGCAGTAAAGACCATGTTTTCTTACCAAAGTCAAACAGTGACAGAAGGTGAATGGGTCTCTTGCATGGTCGTGACTGTCTTCATGCGAGCACCAAGGAATTTAATTTGGGGAGCAACAGTGCTATGTGGCAGCCTTTAACTTTGGTTTAACTTGGTCAGGAGCAACAGAGATACCAAGTTGCTCCGACAGATCACTTTTTCCCATGTTCTTTTGATGCTGTCAGATGGTTTTAGAGAGATTTCCATCCTTGTGTCACGAATCCCTAAGATAAGGGGCCTCCAAAGGGTGTACACTGAAAAACTGAGGGATCTTTTGTGTTCCCCAAAACAAACTAAAAGATGATGTGTGGGTATTCTGGGAGGTGAGCAGATCACAAACAACACAAAAATAATAAAAGCCACAGCAGCAGACCCAAAGCCCTGTACGAACTCATTAATCTCAGAATACATGGTGCTGAAACTGGAAAAGAAATTGCTTTTACTCTGGCAGCAGACAAGGTTTTATGAAATAATGACAAATGAGATTTTTGGTTAGCCTCTCTCTTCCCAACAACAGGATGGAAAGCCAATCCCTGTGAGAGTGAGCTAAAGGAACAATGACAACTTGATTATTTTTAACTAATCTTTAAAAAAAGGAAGGGTGGAATCTATCAGAAAACAGATTTAAATGGCAGGAATTTGAAAGCAAACTCCTCACAATGAAACAGTTTAAATGTTTTTGTGATGCTTCTCTGATGTTCAGAAGGCCCAGAGCTGTTGCCATTCAACGGGCACAGCCCTGTCACTTTTTTTTTTCCTTTCATTGTTCAGAAGTTCATCTATCATCTCTTCAGTTGTCAACGTGGTAAACAACTCTGTTTGCAGCTGGATCCTAGAGAGTGGAGAGCTTTGGAGATCCTGGGCTTCACAGTGCCCAGACTGGAAGCTCAAATGACCAAAGAGCTCTGTTGTTTCTCTGGCTGCAGACACAGACTGTGCCATTACCAACATCGGTACCAGAGGGATGCTCTGCCACATCCCCTGGCAGGACAAACGTGGACCTGATCAGTCACAGGTGCAAAAAACACACAGAACAAACACATCAAAACCCACAGAGTGAGCTTCCAGAAGCTCAGCACGTTACATTGAGCAGTGGCAGCAACTCTGATCTGATTCTAAAGTGGAGCTTTAGCAACAATGAACTACTGAAGTACTTTCAGAAAGGTCAGAAAACGTTTTGGTTTTTTTTTTTTTTTCTCAGTTCAAGTTATTTTAGAGTCATCTGTAATAAAGGGAGGTAAAATATTTCAAATGTAAATGTGGCTTCCCAATCAATGCTCCCCTTTCACAACTTTGAAAAAGGAGATCCTAACAAGAAAGAAAACAGGAGATGTCACCTACTCGGGTCAGTGAGAGCTGAGGCTCTGCATAGAAGGCTTTGCCCATTACTGGTTTCCTGTAAGTCTCATCCACATCTGTCAGGGCCTAGAAAAAGATAAAAGAAACAGAAAGATCAAACTTAAAATAAAACATGAAGCAGCTTTGGACCAGCTTTGTGTCAAAGCATTATGAAATTATGTTCTGAGAGAAAATCCATCCCAAGAACAAGCTGTGCTTTGGAGCTGGTTTGTTAATCATCTAAATTGTACTGAGGTATAAAAGCAGCAGCAAAGTTCGTTCTGCATTACTTGCAAAATCTCTGTGATCCTTGCCTGCAAAATCCTTTCTCCCTCCCCATTTCCAAACTTTTCACACCTCCAGGCTCACAAATACTTAATAGCTGCTTTTCCATCTATTGTCTTTAAGATCTTCACAAGGCAGAACACAGGGAAAAGCTTTTGTCACTGACAGCCCGGTGATGTTAGTGAAAGAAAACAGAGAAGCACCTACCACCACAAAAAGATTGGGCTTTGCAGAGAAAGCTTTGGAAGCTTCTGATATTCCTCATATTCCACCTTCCTGTGTTCTTATACAAAACCTCTGAAGATGCTGGGAACTCTTCAAAGCTTCTCTCTCACCTAAAACCTCTCTAAGACGGCTGGGCACCTCCCAGATGTACCAGTCCAACACCAAGCACCACTTACATCTCAAACCCAGCAGTCAGTGCCAGAGCAAATTAGTTTGTGAACCACAAAACCACATTAACCTTCCCCATATGTCATTTGCTTAAATCTGTTGCAAATTTCAAGTTTTCAATACAACAATTACAAACCAAGGGCTGGAACAATAATTACCATATTCCAGAATTTGTCAAATGCAACCAAAAACCCTGTGCAGACTCCACGAAGCCCTTTGAAAGTGCGGATGTGAACATTGATTCTGACACCATCTCGGACACAGCGATGGAGTTCCCCCAGTGGGCTGCCTTCGTGGACTAGAACAGAAAGAGAACATCACCAGTCTTTAACAAAACACACAGAATCATAAAATGACTTGAGTTAGAAAGGATCTTAAAGAACGTCTTGTTCCAATCCCCTGCCATGGGCAGGGACACCTTTTACTATCCCAGGTTGCTCAAAGCCCCTTCCAACCTGGCCTTGGACACTTCCAGGGATCCAGGGGCAGCCACAGCTTCTCTGGGCACCCTGTGCCAGGGCCTCACCACCCTCACAGCCAAGAATTTCTCTCTAACATCTATCTAAACCTACTTCTTTCAGTTTGAAGTCATTCCCACTTTTCCTGTCACTACATATTCTTGTAAAAACTCTCTCTTCAGTATCTATTGAAAAAACACGTAGAAATCCACACTATGTACAAGCATGGCAGACCTTGGCACAAGGCTTGTGTTCATAACAATAGCAATGAGAAACCCCAAGCACTGTGACACACTGTGGTTGCCACTACCAGACCACCAAAACTCTTCTTACAGTGGGGACAGCCAAGACTTCAGAAAATATGAAGGTTTTGCTTTACATAGCCCACAGCCAAATCAGCCTTAGCTGAAAATCTTTTTGCTACATTTCAAAAACATGCCAAGTAATCCTAACTGTAAATAAAAGTGGTTGAGAGGGAACAGAAAGCTCATGGGGGCAGAGTTAGTTCCACAGAAAAGAAAAATGCCTGGTTAAGGCTACCTCAGATTAGTTACGAGCTGTGAATAAAGAATTGTAGCAGATGTGTTCCTTTTCTTTACAAGGGGATTTCTGAAACAATGAATGACTCAAAATCCTTCAACTTACTAAACTGGACCAGTTTAAACTGATGAAAATGCATTGTTTCAGCTAAGATTTCAGCAGCCAAGCTGAACATCCTTCAAAGTCGTACCAGTCTTTGGCAAAGAAATAAAATGACTCCAAGGAGCAGCCAGCAATTAAACCATGCTAAACCCCAGGACAATAATGCACTAAACCAGGGCAGAAGTGAAGGAATTCAGTAAAACATACAGCTTGCCTGGCACACACAAGCCTTGTCTGCACACCAGAAATCTCTGCAAGTGTAACTTATCTAGAGGGGTAGATATTATTTACAACTTCCACCCACGCCTCGGTACCCATTTGCTTGTGCAAACACAGCCCCAGGACTGCTGTACAATTCCTTCTAAGAGTCAGGGAAAAGACTTCATCTCAAATCTCACACAGCTCTTCGTATTAATAAAATATGTGAGCCAGAGATGATCTCTCACCTTGTGCCTTAGGGACTATGGATTCAAGGTTTGATTTGCACACCAGAAAATGCTCCCTGTGAGTGTAAAGTGACTGTGTAAAACAGCTGATCTGCAGGCCTGGGCTGCAGGGTAATTCATGACCGCAGCAGGGAAATCTAAATCAGTTTCCTCTGAATTAACCTAATCACATTTATTTTTTGAGATCCATTGTCTTCTTGCCAGCCCTCTCCAGCTGGATAACTGGAGGAAATTGGTTTCACACAGAGCATAAGCTGTCTCAGCACCTCCCAGCCTTGCTTAGGGGGTCTTTCCACGAGTCTCTGTGTCTCCTTCAGCTGAACTGATAACAAACTTTATGTTCTGGATTGACAGCTCCATCACAGGAACCACAGATGACACCATCACGATATCAAATTGATGCTTTCAATCAGAAAACAGTATTTTTTCTAACCAACCCTGAGAATTTACATAATAACATAAAATCTAGGGGTTTTTTTTTTAAATTTTGAATTCCAATATTCCCTTTAAGTAGGGACATTATCTGCAGCTTCTTACAAAATTCCACATTCAACCCCTCTTTCCCACTATGCCTCTGCCTCTCAGCACCCAAGAAAACACTACAGAGCTCTACCAAATCTACACTCTGCCCACTTTTCCTTGCTGTGTCAAGGTTCTGGCTCCTCCATGGCAAACCTCCAGCTTCACCCAAGCAAAAATGCAGAACACATCACCCAAAAACCCTTCGACAACCTGACATTCTCACAAAAAAATAAAACCAGCAACGCAAGGCATTTATTTTTGGAACACACCTCCTCTGCAAGCACCAAGGGCTGTAATGAGCAGGCTCTGCACGCAGCTAAATCTGCCTGTGCCTTCTGTGCTGTTAAGTACCAGCATCAACAATTTTTAAATAGATAGGGAAAAAAGTTACCCAGTTGGTACTCAAAATACAACCCCTACTTGTATAAAATAAGCACATGCTTAATAACAAAACTCTGAAAAATGACCCAAAAACTACCGTAAGCAGAGGGCAAGTACCCCAAAAGGGTGAAAATAAAGATCCAAACCCTGGTTAAGTTCAAGTCCTTGTCCTCAGAGCAGACTACTTTAAGAGGCAAGATGACAAAAACGACAAGAGAAAAGTCAGAACAGTTGAAATAACTTGGAACACTGTCAAACACCTTTCCACCTGCCCTGCACACGAGTTCTCTGCCCCTTGCTGAATGCAAAGTAATGATAAATAGCTCCTCCTGAACTGATCCAACACAGTCCAAGCTCCACACACAGGCCCACCTGTGGTGCAGACACCCCCTATTTACAGGGAAAGCATACAATTTTGGCTATAAATCACTCTTAAAACACCCCAGGCTGCTGAATAGCACTTTCTGTATCAGTTGTGCCAGTCTTCTTTGAAGTCCAGACACAGATGCGTGGATATCAAGTATGTGTTCTTAATGGTTCTTAATTTGTACAGGTTTGGTTTTTTTTCAATTTTCAACACAACTGCAAACTGAGATACCTTACATTAAAACGTGAAATCAATACTTTAGGTCAGTTTTCCGGAAATCCTGTGCCAACAGAACCTCTGCATTTGTGCAGAACACTAAGTGTGATACTTAAGATCACGCAGCATCTGTAGCAATGAACACACTGTGTCTTAGTGTCTAAGCAAGAAAAAGGTTTTGCCTCGGGCATTCAGAATTGAACATTTTGGGTTCTGCCTTTTTATAAAAAAAATTAAGGTGATGGTGAAAAGACAGTTTGATTCCAAAAAGAACCCCTGTATTTTTAATTAAGTACACTAAAGTTACACCTCACCTGACAGCAATGCCATTTGATTCTTGGTGTGGGGGCACAAGTAACACCTCTTCATGTTTAGGGGATATTTACCCTGACTGCACACATACATTTTTACAAGAAATTTGTATCATCATCATCACAGCTGATGAATTTAGCTACATCACAGCTGTCTCACACCTCAACCCGCTGTTCTGCCATCACATTATCAGAAATGCCAGTATTTCTGCCTGCAGGATGTTTGGTTAGCAACCAAGTAACAGCAGTGCGTTACAGACTCACCCGGGGTTATGATTTAACTACACCCTGGACTGACTCAAATATCACTCCTGGTTTAAAACAGTACTTTTGAGCATACAGCATTGTCTTTCCTTTTTCTCCTTAAAACCAAGAGGATGTATGTAACTAACCAATTAACAGAGCAGGATATCACCACAACAAAGTCAGAGTCATCTCTGCTTGAGCAGCTCTGTGAAATGCTGTTCCTTATTCCTGCACACCATTTCAGAGAACCACGGAATGGTCTGGCTTGGGAGGAACCTTAAAGCCCATCTCGTTCCCATCACCCTGCCATGTGCAGGGACACCTTCCACTACACCAGGCTGCTCCAAGCCCCGTCCAACCTGGCCTTGGACACTTCCAGGGATAGGGCAGCCACAGCTTCTCTGGGCAACCTGTGCCAGTGCCTCGGCACCCAAATATCATTTTCCCGTCAAACGAAATCATTCCCCCGCACAACCCACCCATACCCCGCAGCCATCCAACCGCTTCCGCCAGCCAGCGCTCTCTTCTCACCCCCAAACTCCATCCTAACCCCACGCGGGGCCCAGCCGCAACCCTCGACCCACCTCAGCATGACCCCAGCCCCGGCCCGGCCCTCACACCCTCCGCCTCCCCCTCAGCCCGGGCTCCCCGCGCCCGCCCAGCCCCGGGGCCGCGCTGCCCGCGCCCTTACGGGGCATCCTGGTGAGGACATTGCGCGGTGCCCGCCGCCGCCGCCGCGTCGCCGTTCCGCCTTCAGCCGCCTCCTGCTCGGGGCCCGCGTTGACCATGAGGCTGCGGAGGCGCTGGATGCGCTCGGGGT
>VZTA01003761.1:402635-450739 GCA_013398855.1 Mohoua ochrocephala
GCGGGGAGCGTTGGCGCAACGGTGGCGGCGGCCGAGGAGCGGCAGCGGAGCGATGGAGCGCAGGGTCCGGCACTGCCGCTTCCGCGCCCGGGCGAGCCCCGCGTCGCCCCCCAGGCACAGGGAGGTCATGGGCCCCCTCGGAGGGGTGCACGTCCAAGTACAGGAGCACCCGAGCCGGCCCGGGCACAGCGAAGGAGCAGCGAAGAAGAGCAGGTGCATCTCGTCTCCGGCGGCGGTTGAGGAGGAGGTCCGGGTTGCCATCAGGAGAGAAAGGGACCATGAAAGGGGCAGCGGTGACCGCCAGAACGAGAAGGTCCTGGAGCAAAGTGGGAATAAGGCCTGGAGAATAGCTGCCGTCCAAACGGAGCGACCCAATGTGGCCTTTGAGGCATGCCCAGTGAAGGTGGAGATGAGCGATGCCCCGGCTGGATCCCTGTGCGAGCTTGGGAATCCTCCTCAAGATCAGAATATCCCGGTCTTGTTTCAGTCCTTACCTTCCACGTCCCACGTACAGCTCCAAGGCCCTCTGCCCTCGCAGATGATGCATGTGACTCCAGTGCCGGTAAAACAAGTGCCAGTTCAGTTGCAGCCTCTACTGCAGCGTCCAAAGATTGAAACAAAAAACGTTCCCCTCACAGTCCTGCCCTCGGATTCAGGTATTGTGGTCAGAGAGCTTGCACGGTGGCACACAGGTGGCACTCAGTGGCACACAGGTGGCACTCAGTGGCACACAGGTGACAGGTTATCAGGCAGGAGAACACAGGTGGAAAGGTCATGTTAGAGAATCGTCCCTTTGCATAGGCTGGGTTTAGCACAACTCTCATGCACAGCATAGGACACAATAGCACGGGAGCACAGAGTTCTGTAGTGGTTTGTTACAGTCAATGCAGTTTTGTCACCTTGCACCTTGTCTGCACGAAACTCCTTAGGACAGTGTTCAGAATTACGCTGAGTTGTGGTTGCAGTTTTGAGGTCAGGAATCTGCTTGATTTTTAAAGCTGCAAAGTACTCGTACACCTCTCTGTGAAAATCTGGACATGTTAAATGAAGAGCATTTTGAAACATCTGGATTAAAAGCTTTTTTTTTTTAATATCTGGACTTTCAAAATTAATTACTTAAATAAGGTCTGAAAGACTTTTCCCCTTTATTGATGATGAGAAAGAGTTAATTTCTAAACCTTTTCCAGAGAGGAAATTGCTTGCTCGGGGATCAGTTTTAAGGGGCCTGGAGATTCATCATTTTGCCAGCTCAATTTAAATGCAGCCTGTGTTTACAAAGAGCCAAAGCCAGGTATCAGGTAACAATCATTTGGGAATACAGGTTCCTCCAACAAAATGAGTGTCCAAATCCAATAAAAGAGAAAAAACCCCCAAAAACCCAAGACAACAAAACCCAAGCAGAACCCCAAAACAGCAACAACCTCGGTTGAGAAGGCAGGGACTGCACAGGTGTGGGACTAAACAGCCCTATCATCCTTAGTCCTAGTCCCTGAATACTTAGGGACTTGGATACACAGTTCTGGTGGCGATAACAAATTTGCTGTGGTGTGGTCTGTGCTATACAACAATTAGTTTATGAATTCCTAAGAAAACAAGCCAACTGAAATCCAAACTAGTGTGGTAGCAGTCCCTGTTTCTTTCTTCTTTTGTTTTTTTTTAATTTAAATTATATGTAATGAAAGCCAGGTAACTGATTCCTTGTGCAGTGGAGGACTCTCAGCTTTAGTTATGTTGTAGGAACTGCTCTCCAAGTGTGCACTGAGCTTCATCCGTTCCAAAGCTCCAGAGGTGCTGTTGCCACATATCCTCTGGATGTAATACTGAGTGTGACCTGCTGTATTCCCTGGAAGGTGATGATCTTTCCTTGCCTTGTTGCACAGGAATGCCAGACACTCCGTTCAGCAAGACCAAAAGCGGCCGTGTGAAGCGCCCGATGAACGCGTTCATGGTGTGGGCCCGGATCCACCGGGCTGCTGTGGCCAAAGCCAACCCCGGTGCCAACAATGCCGAGATCAGCGTTCAGCTTGGCCTGGAGTGGAGCAAACTCACCGAGGAGCAGAAGCAGCCGTATTACGAGGAAGCTAACAGAATAAAACTGAGGCACAGGGAGGAGTTTCCTGGTAAACATCTTAATTTATTTTCCTGAATGCTTTAGAAGTGCAGGGCTTTTTGGAAAATCAATCTCTTGCATTATGGCAAGTAATAGAGGTAGAAAAAAATTACAAATATTTCAAGCACACAATCCTTCTGTGTGCCTGAAACCATGTGAATTTTTTAAAGCATCCAAAATTATAGTGCTTAGACCACCACAGCTACAGCAGCTCTTCTGAATGCTTTAGTAGTCTAATGGCCAGAGAGTGAGTTTGTTGTGAACGTGGCCTGCTGCATCAGTTTCCTTGCTCCAGAAAGAGTTGCCCAGGTGGCCTGTGGTGACACATGCATCCATTCCGTAAAAGCAGGAAAGGGAAATGTCACAGGAAGCACAAACAGCATTGTATTCTGTGGGATTCTTCAACATGTAGGCTTGAGGTTCCCAAATAATGGTGTGGAAAATGTTGTTTCTCAGCCTTTTGTCGAGTGTTAAAATTTGTGCCCTTAACAAATTCATTTATCCAGAAGATAACGGAGCATAAGTACTTGGAACATTTTTAGAAAGCCATTGAGATACCAGGTGTTGTGATCCGTTCTCTCTCTGTTCTCACAATGCTGTTCATTCACGATCCTGTCTAATCTGTCATGAACAAGGAAAAGAGCATCACTCTCCCTCTTTCCTTGCATCATTGAAAAAAAAAAAAAAGGTGTTTCTTTAAAGTTGCATTAAGAATTAACCCGTGTAAGAAACCAAGCAGCTCAGTGTAAATGCATAATATATTTATTCATATTTCTATAAATGTTTGGTTAATGTTGTCAGGCAAAGGCAAACGTACTCTTCCAAAACCTATCCGGGGTTCCTAGTGGGCCATCTTTTCTGTTATGTCTTGTAACCTGCAGACGTATGTGAGACTTAAGGGATTAAGGAAACAACGAGGAAAGATTCACATTTTGAATAGTCATGGTTTTCTTCCACACTGAAAGCCCACAGTGCCAGTGTCATGTTCTCCTTAATGTGCTTTCCTCAGCTGGGCCACATCACTGCCCACTGTTTGGTATTTCTTTGTCTTGCAAGCAGGTACTACTTGGTAACACCTCAACAGTGCCCAAATATTTCTATTTCATTTCCATCTCCAGTAAAATTCCCCATTTCCAGCTCACCAAAACAAATGGAGCATTGCCATTGCCTACAGGAGCAGGTTTTGGACTTATATTATCAGATCCTTCAGAATTACAGATAACCTAGCTTTAGATAAACAGTGTAACCATCCAAAATATTTCATCTCTGACAGGTTGGGTTTATCAGCCGAACAAAAAGAAGTGTTCTCCACCACCTGGCTCTGCTGCATTTTCGGGTACTTCCCAGAGTACCATCACTACAAATCCAGCTGGCACCCTTCCCTTCTCATCACCTACTTACTCTTTTGTCAACTCCAATGTTAAGAGCAGTGTTGGACGTCCAGTCTGTGAGTTTTCTGTAGTGAATTATTTAAAAAATTCGGAATTTACCTATTCCAGTAAGAGTTTGTATTGACAAGAGCATATAGTGACAGGGCAAGGGGGAATGGCTTCAAACTGAAAGAGTGTAGGTTTAGATTAGACATTGGGAAGAAACTTTGCTGTGGGGGTGGTGGGGCCCTGGCACTGGTTGCCCAGAGAAGCTGTGGCTACTACCCAACACTTCTGTGCTACTTAAGCTGTTAGGCTGCAGCTGCCTCTTTCCCTTGTTTGGTCTCCACCTCACAGATACCCTGGAAGGATCTTTGTTCTTACAAGAACTCCACACTGGCAGTGGAATTGGGTGTAGCGTGAGAGCCCTCAGTCCAGTGTAAGAGCATATTCCTTAGAGAAGGAGCTCTGGCTCTGTCAGTGTGTGGATAGTGGATTTCAACAACGCACAGCTCAGATCCAGGCAATGGCATTTTCCTCTTTAAGCATCCTGACAAGGGCTGCTTTCTTTGCAATGAGACAAGAAAATGAAATGCCTGATGATGCTGTGTGGTAATACTCGGAGATATTAAAACAAAAGAACACTCGGCTTTGTTCTGGTGAAGTTCTGAGTTAGTGATGTTTGAAAACTTCCATGCAATGTGTTCTGAAATTTTTCCCTATAAAGGCAGCCCTGTTGACGAGGTGTGATTTGAAAGTCTACGTTGAAGGTGGTGCTCTGCAAAACATTTTGAAGTGAAATTGTCTGGTGGTACACTCATTGGTGAAATAAGGAACTATATTGGAGATTAGGGTGTTTTAGGCTCCTCAGCACACAGATTTGTTATAAATTTGGCTCACTCCAACTCAGTAGATTGTGAGGTCTTCTGAGCTGTAGGCACACTCCAACCCATTCTGGGACTTATTATGACAAGACAGAGCCTCACCAGACCCACAGCCCCAACTCGTTAGCCACTTCCTTCCACCCCTGGGTTTCTGTGGAAGGAAGCTTTAATGCGTGGGCTCCAAACCCAACTGTCAGAACACATTAGGTGTATGACATGAGTTGCCAGGAAAGGTTGTGAAAAAATGTTCTGTCTCTACTCAGAAATGCTGTGGTTTGCTATGCTGCTGTTTATCAGAACTCTGTATTCACGTCTGATAAATAACTGTTTTGTTTCTGAAGGTGAGTCTCCCGCCATCTGTCTGCCGGCTTCTTCCATTCAGCATGCTGGGCCCATGACCCTTTTCCAGACCACGGCTGCAAGCACCACGTCAGTGGCTGTTGCAGTTCCAACCCTGCCCCTGCACCCTGTAGTTTCATCACAGCACTTTGCTGAACCTGCTCAGACAGAAGCTTTTGTATCACCTGGGCTCAATTTCTCCCTGAAGAGACCTGCACCCGTTTTCGCTGAGAGCTTCAGCAGCAGAAACCCGAGTAACATCAGCACCACTAGTGGCAGGTTTTCTGTCTCTAACAGTGAGATCCCAGGGATTTCTGTTTTTCCTAGAGGCATAGCTCTTCCCCAGGCTACCCCTTTTATTCCCTCGCCTGCCTATGTGTCTGCTTCCATCGGACAACCAGCCGGTTTGTTTGGAGGAGCTCCTCAGTATCCATATTGCCATCCTTCCTTTGTACCTGGACCTCGCTGTTTCTCCTCAAGGTAATGAAACCATTTCAATACCAGTAAGAAAAAATGCTGAAAGGCAGAGAGTCTTTTGAGTTGCAGAAAGCAGATGGAGCATTCAGAGGGAAAGGAGCGCTTACCTTCCTGTAGCTGCTGTGTGGTGGGACCCCCTGGCCTTAACCTGCTCGTAATATGTGCCCAGTTACTGAAGGCTCCATAGAGCTGTTGCAGTAATTGGCACTCCCAAGGCCATGGAAAACAGAAGTATCTTCTTTCCACTTTATGGGTCTAAGTGCAGTTGATTTAGGCAGAACAGCATTAGGTAGAGATAATGTAAATATATTTTGAAAATGGTCAGATAGAATTAAAGTGGGTGTGCCCTGGAGACGTCTCCTGGGTACACTATGATTGCCATAAGTGCTAATATTTCTGAAACCCAGCCTGGTGGGAGGTGCCTTCAGAATTCTTGTGTAAGTAGTAATTCCTAGTTCTTCCTTTTCAGTCTCTGAACAGTCAGTCAGATGTCCCCTAATCAAAGAATTTCCAAGCTAACACATGTAGTGTCCCGTGGGTATTTGCTGAGCTGAGCATGCACAGAAAGCACCGGTGCCCTGGTGCAGGAGGGCAGCTCAAACACGAGTCACCTGATGCTTATTCTTTATAGGGCATCATTTTTCTTTCATGACTGTGCAGTAGCAAACCTAACAAATTATTATGATTATTAGATTTAAATGTTGCCTGTTTGTACACTGCTCATTCTCACTAGTAGCAGCAACCAATATGTTCCTTTGGCAATAAGACCACCTGGTCTTTAATTAGGGCTAATGCTGACCCATCAAACTCAGAAGAACTTCAGGAGCTGATAAGTGCAATACAAGACATTTCTATTTTTGAGGTCCTTTAAGGAAACACAGGACACACATTCCCAAAATTGCTAAAAATTATCTTTGCTCAGCCTTTGGTGTCTGAAATGAGACAGTTTTTTGAGGCCTCTGAGAGTGAAGAGTGTTCTTACAGCATGAAAGATTGTTCTCATTTCACACATTAATGGACTTCTGAAGGCTGCCAGCTTTGCTAATGCCAGGGTCATTCTAATACAATGATTTACAAGTTCTCTGCCCTAAAAACTCATTTCTTGCATACAGGAGTCATGATTTCTGAACTGAAAGTGCAGATGTATGCACTAAAAATTTAAATATTAGATTGGAATGATGAATAGTCCCCTTGAAACCTCAATAGATGTCATATTAGTGTTTTTATAATGTCTGCACCGCAGAGCTCGATTACTTCTTCACATATTTTATTTTCTTCACAATGTAGTGAATTTCTCTAAAACACTGTAAATTACAATCCCTGTGTCATTCTGCAACAGAATAAAGATTCAGGCATCTGCCACTGGAGGAATACAGTTCCATTTGACATAGTAACTTCCTGCAATTTACTATGTGGTTACTTTTTAAAAATTTATCACTGTGCGTTCTTTAAATATTAACATTGACAACCACATATTGGGCACAAGGATTCTCCATCCTGTTTGATAACAGTGTAACAGATGCAAGAGCTCACTAAGAATTATAAATAAGAGCGTTTTATCCCAGGTCTGTCACAAATTTTGGCCTACAGAAATTAGACAAACTGACTTCTGATGCTTTGTTTTATTAATCTGAGTATGTTGGTTAACTCACTGCGTGCTGGTTTATCCATGGTATTATTTGATTGATAATACAGTGGGGTTTAAGTTCTCAGAGCAACCTCATGTGTATATGAGGTTGAAGAGATGCTTATGCACAGAAATGGAATCGGAATGACTCTTGTTATGGTCCTAGTGCTGAAACTAGGCATAGTTTTAAAGTTTGTATGCTTTAAAAACCAGGATAAGCTGAGTAGCATGGAACATTAGTGTCCTTGTGCAGCCCTGCATTTCTGAAAGCCAACTTTGCATCTCTTTCCTTGCAGCACATTCCCACTCAGAGCTCCGTTTGGCTACGGGAATTTCTCCAGCTCGGTGCCTCAGTGCTTTAGCTTTTATGAAGAGAGGAACCAGAGGCAGGATGTGATGTTTTCCACTCTGGATGAAGACTATCGTTTCAGGCCCTACTCAGAAGAGAGGCTGTGTGAGAACCAGCGTGCCTGTGGGAGCCCTGACATTGTGTCCTGTCAGAGTGCCTGCAGTGAGGAGCGACTTCTGAGCCCCCTGCCACAGCTGGACGTGGAAGTGGTAGAGGAGGTTTTGCCATCCCCTCCCTCTACTCCCTCCAGCACTTACATTGTCAATGTAACTGACAGTGATGAGGAAGAGGAAGTAAAGTTTTTTCAAGTATTGTAATTTTTAAAACATATTATAATCCAGGGAAATATTGTAGAATGGGAAATAAATGTTTTCCTCGACACCACCTTTTTCAGTCAGTGTGTTCAATGGGAAACCCAGGTTGCTTTAGTAAGTTGCAGAGGTCATTTTGAAGAGTCTGATGAGCTGTTTGGATAAGAGGAAAGTCTTATAAATAGTAGAAAATGCCTGTTCATTTCTAAATTCTCACTGAAAGCTGATCTGGCTTGCAGGAATGCATGTGGCCAAATGTACTAATTCCTCCACAGTTCTGTTTCGGGGTATAAAACAGCTGTTTGTGGGATCATTCTCTAGATCTAACTTCCTTCTTCTCCCATCTTTCTTTTTATACCCTGTGGAGCGGGATATCAGACATGTTTCAATGCACCAGAATCTAGGATGGTACACAACTGTTCTGATTAATTCAACTAAGCCCAGAGGAAGAGAGGACTGGTTTGACACATCCTGGACATCCTAATGGGAAACTGCATGCAAGGGTGATCCCTTCTTCCCTCCCAGCTAGAGCTGATGTCCGGGACTGGTTGTTAGGGATCTGTGTCTGCAGCTTTGTGTCACTGGAGCCAGCCCTCAGCTGAGCTCTCTTGGAGGCTCTCCTGTCTTGTCTACAACAGAAGTGAAAGTTACACAAACAACCCACTCTAACCTGGCTTCGTCTGCATCATCCCTCAGCCTGTCTGGCAGCCCTGCAGCTGGGAAAACACGATAGAAGAGGTTTTTCATTCTCCTTTTAAGGTCATTTTCAGCTCACCTACAAACTTCTCCTAAATACAGGTTCCTGAAGTGCCAAGTATCTGTGCTGTTACTTTCCTCTTGCAATGTGAAGTGGCCAGTCCCTTGGTGACTGTGTGCCCTCCTGCAAGCCTTCGTGGCAGTGCAGAGGGTAATTGGGACATGAGAGACATGTTCTACTCACTTATAATTGTTTCCTTCCTTACTGTTTACCTTGATCTTAACTAAAAACCACCTGGCATCCTTCTCAGCTTGAAAAACAGATGCAGATTTTCTGTACAAAGTTTGTTTCCCTCCTGCTACTGTAAAAGTCTAAAGACACTCAGTGCTTCCCAGTGCATCTCTGCCCATGGCTATCCATTTATAGAGACAACTTTTTTCTCCAAAGTTACTGGACGGCTTTATGGATTGGGTATTATTAAAAGCCCTTATGCTGTCACACCTGTTTCCCTTCTCTTATGGGAACGAGCTGTTTCAGTGTAAGGTTGTGTTGGAGAAGTTTGCAGGCAGCACAGGGAGGATTATAGCATTTCACATGTGGAAATAGAGTTAAAAAGATGTGTCTGCAGATATAATCTTCTTCAGGTTCACTTGCCTGTAGGAATGAAGCAGAAGTCATAGCAGAAGGTGGTAGCAGTGACCCACCCTTTTAAAGAAGCATAGGGAGTGCTTTGATACCCTTTTGCTATCAGCACATCGGGACAAGCCCTTGTCCAGCTCCTGATCATCTTACAGCACTTCTCCCTCTTTGGCAGGACAGCTGCTCCAGGGCTCTTCCAAATATTCCAGTTGTCCTACATGGGTGGTGGGAAACCAAAGCTAAACAGAGCATTCTGGGTCAGCTGAAGCTGCTCTCAACTCTTAGGATAAAGGAGTTCGTTCTTAAATCTCCAGTTTCCCTCATGGATTCACAGCCTCCCTCCTTTGATCATTTCAAATGATCTGAACAAGAAGAATGTTCTGTAAAATGGGAGATTTCACATTCTGCTCCAGTCAGCCAAAGCCGTGACATTTCTCTCATGGGTGGGAATGTCTGTAAGGCAGAGGTTAGGCGGGACAGTCTTCTTCCTTCTCCTGCTAAGACTTTGATTCTGGGTAACGTTTCCTTCAGTGCCAGCAGGAGTCTTCTCAGAGCACTTTGTTCCACAGCTTTCCCTATTTCTGAAGAGAGAATTCCAGTGAAATATTACTGAGCTCTGATACACGTCCGAGTCATTCTCTGCTCAAGTGTATTTCTTGAATGGGCATTTTCCACTCTCTAGGTCCATTTCCTTCTAGGTGCCCAATTCCTGATTTACTATGAACATAAAGGAGGAATCATCATCTTTTGCCCTCCAGCTAACAACAATAGCGTTAAATCATCTTGCAAATTGTCGAGCAAGTGCAGAATCCCCTCTGCCAAAGCTCTGTCATCAGTTTTGCCCTGGGGAGGCTGAAACACCTCATTGTAGAGCCTAAAGAAGGACCCTCGCTCCGGGTGCTGCCCGGAGGCTGCTGCTCCGTGCCTTGGCCACGGGGGATGTAACAGATGAGGGAGCAGAGCAGACTTGAAATTCCCAGCTGATACTTTTAATCAGGCGGTTTGGATCCTGGAGGAAATGAGCCTGAGCCTGTGTAATTCTTAGATAACCAGAAGTCTGACCTTTTTCTGTGATATCCAGCAAATGCCCCACTGACTTCGGGAAGAGCTTTTGAAGAAGTGGGCACGGGCAGGATCTGACTCACCCTGTGCCAGAGGCAGCATTACAGCACCTGGGCACTGTTAATAAGGCTAAAATACCCTGAATCTTTCCATGCAACGATGTCTCAGTAATGTAAATGATATATCATATATATAGATGGAATAACCTATATATAACCACCGCACAGCCTGTCGTTGTATTTTTGTTCAGGGAGTTTCTGGTGTTTATAAATTGAGATATCAATTCTCATATTACCAAGATCCAAAGATAAAAATATCACCATATAACAAATGCAAATATTGCACATATTTTATTTTTATGATACTTGAACGCTGAAAACAATCACAAGCAGATAGTTGTTGGCCTAAATATTTTAATAGTCTCAAAATAAGGCTCCTTTTATTCCATTTTGTGCTTTTTTTGAGCTGATCTTCTTTTAGAGAAATATATGGAGCAGTCCCTGCAAAGATTTGTTGTACTGAGAAGATTTGTGACAGTCTTTTAGTACAAGCATACATGTTCCTCATCAAAGTGAGGGGTTTTTTTTCCTTTGGGTAGACAGAAATTTTATGCAGGGATGAAAGAAGAGTAGCTAAATTTGTGTCTAAATTTGGCTTGCATTTTTACTTATTTATAATATAGACATGCACAATAGTGCCATTGTTTTCGTCTATATTACAGGCAGCTATAAATAAGTAGGGGAATTCACAGGAAAAAAAAAAATCAAGATTTCCCTTCAGGATATTCCATATGATTAGAAAATAGCTGAAATTTTGCCCCTGTATTTTTTGCTCTGGGAAACAACAAGATTTAGTTGTGTCATGAAAATTCATTACTTCTGTGGATCAGCTAAAATGTCTTTTACAGCCCTCTCACCCTGATTATTCCCTCTAGGTGTCCCTACAGTGCCTGACTTTCCTCTGCCAGGGTGATACCAGGAATAAACTGACCTTCACAAGGTCAGAGAGGTTCAGTGTTTGAAGTGCTGGGGGACAAAAGGGGTCATATGTGAGACATAAACCAAAATGATATCTGCAAATGGGAACAATCACATTTCCTTTGGGCAGCCATGGCAGGAGCCTGCAAAGACCTTCAGTACAAAAGAGATTAGAGTTTTTAATAGCGTAAATAATCATCTGGACAAGAGACAAAATCATTACTGTTATCTGGCAAACCTTTATTTTGAAGGGAGTATTCTTTTCCCACCAGCCTGATTTACTGATACACGCTGAAAACCTTTCTGTGTGCAAATTCTCCCCATTTCTCATTTCCCTGGTGGTTGACCTACACAGACACTTTATGTATAGAGATGAATGGAAAGGGTTGAATGGATAATGCAGATCGATGTCTGTGTGAAGAGTGTGGCTAAGAGGTAATGGCACTTCCTGACACTCGGAGCCGCTCCCGTAAAAATCCATCAGTCAACCCTTAAGCCGTGAGTGGGGCTTCCATTGAGCTGGGTGGGAGCCACACGCTGGCACAGGGAAGGCAGTTCCTTTCTGTGGGCTCAGTGTGTGCAAGGAGCTTCTACAGCACCATGGAGTCCCCCAGTATTTGCAGCTGGTAACCTCAGCATGGCCCCACTGACCTGGACTCTCCTCTCCTTGTGTGACCCTGGCCCTACGGGCTGATTGAGCAGTGAGACAGAGTTGTGCAGCTCCCTGAAGGGCAGAGATCCAGCAAAGAGATGATGTGTCGACTCCAAGCCTTGGCTCCGCCCTGAAGGATGCAGGAGAAGGCAGGGATGCTCCTTTGGGACCCTCATGGCAGTGAGTGGGTATCCCTGAAGGGAATACGAGCTGTGGATGTTCCCAAGTCCTTCCTCGAGCCCGGCCCTTCCCTCGACCATAAGGGGAGAGAGGCAGTGAACATCCTTTCCTTCTGCCCTTATACACAGGCACATAAAAATCTATCCTGTATCCCTTCGGCTGTCCAGGAGTAATGTATTTCCCAGGAGTGGAGAGATTTAGGACGTCTCTGGAACCATGGGATCAGCTGTGATAAGATTGCACATAAATATAGCAAACAAATAAATAAGCAACTCTTCAGCCTCTTGAGCGCCTTCCTTCCCCGAGCTGTCCCCTTTTTCCTAGCTTGGGAGGCACAATGGATTTCCGTGCTGGCGAAGGCGCTGGAGGAGAGGTTTTGCAGGGAGGGAGGGAGCCCCAGGGAGGTGCTCAGGCTTTCCCCCTGCCCGGAGGGGGACAGAGCCCAGCGCAGCCCCGCGCCGCGGGGCAGAGCCGCTGGAGCACCGGGAGCATCCCGGGGTGTGAGGAGGGAGAAGGAGAGGAGGGGGCTGCGGGGCGGACGCGGGGCCGAGGTGGGAGGGGACAAAGCGGCGTCAGTCGGGTTTATAGGGCGGCGGCGGCGGCGGATCGCGGTCCCTGCCCGGAGCCATGCGGGGCCGGGGGCTGCTCTGCGGCATCGCCCTCTCGCTGCTGCTGCGGCCGCCGCCCCGTGAGTGCGGGATGCCCGGGCTGAGTGAGGGGTGCCCGGGCTGAGTGAGGGGTGCCTGGCCGGAGCTGCGCGACAGCCCCGCGCCAGAGCTCCGGCTGCGGGAGCGCCCGGGAAGGGAGGGACGGAGGGAGGACGGATGGATGGATGGATGGATGGACGGATGGATGGATGGATGGATGGATGGATGGATGGATGGATAGATGGGTTGGGGGATCCTCCTGCTTTTCCACAACCACCGCAGAGCTCCCTTTCCTCTCCTGCCCCGGCTTCGCGGTGTCTGACCGGCCGGGGGTGCTGAGCCGCTCCTCTTGTCTCCGCAGCGGCGGCCGCTGAGGCGCAGCTCCAGCCCGAGCTGGTGGTGCCGCGCTGGGCAGCCCCGGGTGGCCCCGGCAGCCCCAAGGTAGGTCGCACCCAGCGCTTGGTTTCTGTTTTGTTGGCAGACCTGCCTTTCCGGGGGCAGGGGGGATGTCGCGGGTAGCACGGCACCTGGCGATGCGCGTTTCGGGTTTGTTAAGCTGCGGGGATGAGCCAGGAGCTGCCATAGCTCCTCCAGACCGCAGGAAAGGCTGTATGAGCTGGCTGGCACATCTGGGAACTGCATTCACCCTGCCCTCTGCCATGCCTTAAAGCCTCTGTCTGTATCTACCTGATCTATGTCTGTGAAAGGGGAGCAGGGCCGTACAATCAGTGGCATTTAGGGATAGAAGAATCTGCTGTAGGAGAAGATCAGCCCAGAAAGCCATCTGTGTCCTGGGCTGCACCAAAATACGTGTGACCAGCAGGTCAAGGGAGAGGATTCTGAGCCTCTACTCTGGTCAGGTGAGACCCCACCTGCAGTGCTGTGTCTGGGGTCCCCAGCACAGGAAGGACATAGACCTGTTGGAGCCAGGCCAGAACTGGGCAGTGAAGATGCTCCAAGAGCTGGAACACCTCTCCTGTGAAGACAGACTCAGAGAGTTGGGGTTGTTCATCCTGGAGAAGTCTCTGGAAAGACCTTGCAGCACCTTTCAGTATTGGAAAGAGCTACAAGAGAGGTGGAAAGGGACATTTTACAAGGGTGTGGAGTGACAGAACAAGGGAGAATGGCTTTAAGCTGAAAAAGGACAGGTTTAGATTAGATATTTGGAAGAGATTTTTGACTGTGAGGGTGGGGAGGCCCTGGCACAGGTTGCCCAGAGAAGCTGTGGATGCACCATCCCTGGATGTGTGCCAGGCCAGGCTGGATGGGGCTTTGAGCCATTCTTCCTAGTAGAAGGTGTTCCAGCCCAACGGCATGGGGGTGGAACAAGATGATCTTTAAGGCCCCTTCCAACCCGAACTATTCTCTGGTTCTGGGAATCCCAGCTGTGAGGGTGCTTTGCTAGGTAAGAAAAGCCAACCAGCAGCTCAGGTGGGTTTAGCTGTGTCTCAGACACCGTGTGTTAACACAGATCTCACCCCTGCTGCTGGTACATGGATGGATGAAGTGATGTGTCAGTCTGACAATCACTGAGGTCCACACAACATCGAACACAAAACACAGTTCAGCTTCCCAGGCTTCTCGTTGTTGCAATCAAGAAGTAATTGCAGTTGTGTGATTGAGTAAAAAAGGAAACTCCAGAGGGTGTTTTTTACACTGTGTACCAAAAATAAAGGGAAGCTACAGCATTACGGAGACATGCCATTTTTCTTGAATACAGTGGGTCTTATTTGGGAATTTATTAATGGGTCTTTTCCATATGAGACTTTCTAAATCTTACCGTGTCCTATTACACACAAAAAAACTCCACAACGACTCTCTCGTGATCTTAATTGTTTTTAAAATGCCCTTGCAATGCTGCCTGCAAGTTTTGGTTCTGTTATTGATAGTGATGCAAATACATCTGGAGAGCATTTCCCCTTACACAAATTTGCTGGGTCTCAGGGGTTGCACTTGGTTTGTTTCAGGCAAGTTCTTGTTGGCTCTGAAATGAGCGTTAGCAAAGCTTATATACAGCTGGGATATTTCATTTACACAGCAATTGATGGACTCTGAGGCAGTGGGATTACTGAAGGAGAAGGGAGGGCGATATTAGTAATAATGATGTTTGCACAACCTCTGTGAAGAGATTTTTGTGGTGATGGAGACCCTCAGCTATGGGTGAGGCAACCTGCAGTGTTTTCATGTCAGTGAGTGAAACGCAGACCTAGCCTGAGATGAACTGAGCACCTGTGACTCGGTAGACGGGACTCTGCCTCTTGCAATTATCCCTCATTGTATATCCTAAATGTATTAACTTGTTCCGCATCATCTGCGTGGGCCTGATGCCGCGTCCTGGAAACTGAAGGATGAGCAAAACCCAGAATATGAGCAGGGAGCTGATGAAAAAAGACGTTTGTATGTGATGAAATGTCAAGTGAGCATATCTCTGGGCTGGCAGAACATGCCATTCTGCCAGCCTTGCTTGCTTTCACTTTCAGTGTTCTGTTCCGCTAAGTCTCCTCCAACTTTGATTTTGAAAACACTATGGGTTAATAATTTCACCAGCCCTCGTGATTTTTTTTTCCTCTTTCAGCTGAATAAAGTGCATTGTTATATTAATATGAGTTATTTATCTTCTGGGGAATTTGTTCATCCATTTTCTTTACGAGAAAGCATTCAGACTTGGAAACCCCAAGCTGGCTTTAGGCAGTGGTTCTACTTCGAGAGAGGTAAAACTGCAGACCTCAGAGCCTCTTCTAGCAGCTCCTCTAAAAATCTTATTCCATGCTTTCAGTCTCTGGAATGATTCTTTGTTTTAAACGTTGGGGTTAGTGTAGGCATTTGCCATGGTGCTAAGAAATTGGGGTGCTCTCTGTTGAAACCAGCAGGCCTTGGGGAGGCGGCTGTCCTGCGTCCTGCTGTGGAGCTGCAGGCACACCGCAAACCCGGGCTGTGGCGTGTGCTTGAGCGCCCTAGAAAGCTGCTGTCATGGTTTCCTGGGACTAAAACAACAACAGCTGTGAAATACTGTCTGTGCAAGGGCTGAAGGCATCCAAGGGTCCCCGTTGCCTGCCTTTCACTGGCGCTTTCTGTGAGTAAAGGAACGATGTGAAAATCTCTGGAAGAGGCGCGATTCCTCTCGTCCTGAAATAGGCTCCTAAAAATGTCTTTCTGCTGGGACAACAAAGGAAGCTTTGGTTTACCAGCTCGGATATTTGACTCTTCAGCCTCTGGGGCAAGCTGGGATGTCCTGTGACATGGTGCTGAGCACAGTCTGCAGGAGAGGGGGCTGCAGGGAGCTCTTCCCACCCAACTGCACCTCCAAGCGCTCCAGCACCAGGGCGTGTTGCCTCGTCTGAGCACATTATTCCTCCTGAGACAGCAGGAGGTGTCTCTAGCTCAGGTACAGCATCCCAGCAGATGGCTGTGCTGTGGGATGCAGCAGTGTGCCTGGAGCTGGGAGCCACCGTGGCACATCCCTTCCCTTCCTCATCACTCCAGGTCTGAAGGAGGAGGAAGGCAAGGGGTGGTTTAAGGTCGGCTGCAGTTTCCAGGGGAGCAGTTTGTGTTTGTGGGTGTGTTCATAACTCTGATGTGTGAGTAACAGGCACCCTCTCTCCTGCACGCAGCATCCACTCCGAGCTGAAGTTACAGTGAAGGCAGAAGGCCAGGAGCTCGTCTTGGAACTGGAGAAAAACAGGTAAGTGTGCTTGTGCCCTGCACTGTGATCCCACTTAAATCATGAATAAGGATTACAGTGAGATCAACAGGAAAACTTCCACTGACTTCAACAGGGTTTTGATAAAGACAGGATGAGGAAGTCCTTCTCTGGATTTCAAGGTTATTCCAAGTCCCCTCAGATGTTAATCAGCCAAGCAGCACACTATAGCAGAGCTTTGTCAGCAAAAAAAACAGATGGTGACCTGGCCCTCAGCGTGTAAACTTATTTTTGCATCATAATTCTTCCTACATTAACTGGAAAATGTTGCTGATAGGGAGCTCCCATTACCAAATGGCTCAGTGCTTTAGAGCCAGTGTGACTCTAATGAGGATTTCATTTGCTGTGATCTGAAGAGGTCCTGCTCTGCTTCCTGGGAGAAATGATCTGACAGTTTCAATTCCATTAGTGCCCTTCATGCTAAAGTAGACTGAAAAATTGGTTTTGCATTAAGTGAAATGCAGCCTCCTCTCAGGCACGTGAGAGCAATGCTGTGTGCTCTCATAGGGTGTGATGCACACTGAATCCAGCTGAAGATGCAGGAGATCAAGGTAGGGAGAAGGATTCTGGTCTGGAGGCCACCCCAGAGTCCCTCTGCCCTGTGAGTACAATAGTTTCCAGTGGTGGAATAGCAGCTGGGAATTTAACTGCAAGAAGCTTGTCTTTGCTCAGCAGTCCACTTGCACTGTTGGTGTTTTATTTATTTTTAAATGGGTTTGAAAATTTATCAATGGAAATACAACCAAATGTCTGCTAGAATCAGTAGGGATAATAACCTCGGAATAATGACCCTGCTTATATTTTAAATGTATTTAACGGACATCCCAAACACAGAGATTGAAGGCTCAGCTTTCCTCCTGAAGGAGTGAAGTGTCAGAAGATCTTATGGCAGTGCATAAACCTAAATGATATTCAGGGTGTTTTGGGGGAAAAGCAGATTTTTTTTGTCACTGTCTGCAGTAAAGCCTGAAATGTGATGGCTGATGGAAGGCGAGTGCCTCCTACGAGGTGTTTTGTGTAAAACGTCGCAAAAGCTGCTGAGAGTTCCAGTGCTGCAAAACCAGAATGCTTTCCACAAGCAGTCATGCACCTGTGTAGAACTAAACAGAAACAGCTACAAATTCTGTGTGTTTTAGCATGTTCCAGCTGGGAAAATAAGACCAGGCACCATAAGCACTGCCAGGCCAGTCCTGTGTGGAGAAATAGCTGCTGCTGATGACAGTGGTGCCGTGCCAGGTCTGAAGTGAGCCTGGAAGCAGCACAACCACTGATGCTGCTGGGGGTCTCCTTCCAGGACTGTCAGGTCTTGCTGATTCTGCAGTTGCTGTGCAAAGGGGAATATTCCTGGCACAGCTGAAGCTGGCCAGAGGAGGGTTCCTTGCTGGGTCGATCCGTTCGTGCTCCAAGCACGGTGACGTAAGCTCCAGGTGCCTGGCGGGAGCGGTGCCGTGCTATTTCCAGCACAGAAAAACCCATCGCTGGTGTTAGTAAACACAGTTATAATAATAGAAGGTTTCTATTGTGTTTGTTTCCTGAAATGCATTTTCATTCATTGAGATGTATACACACGGGCTTGGAAGTGTGTGCACACACTTCCACTGCAGGATGGATCTCCTTTGCTAGCGCTGGTGAAATGCAGCAACTGGTTTGGAGATTTTTAATTTTTGTTTTCTGTGGAAAATGCAGGTGATTCACGGATAGCAGTGCTTCACGTGGGAGTCTTGCCAGGCCTCGAGTCCTTGCTCAAGAAAGGTGATGGTACAAGCCCAAAATGCAATGAGTGCAAAGGCTCCACTTTTCAGAGACTTGTGAAAGCGCTGAAGTAGTTTCAGGACTCAAATCAAAAGAGGAATGATGAAGTCCCTGGGAGCCCTGTGCATTTATCAGCATCCACAGAGCACTTTTGAGTGGAGGCAAACCTCTTCTCCTTGTTGAAGAGCGTGGCAAGGCAGAGCCCAGCCTGGCCCCTCACGTTCCCAGCCTGGGGTTGCTCCACAGCACCCAGGAGCTCATCACTGCTCTTGCTTGTCTTACAGGGGAGGCTGAGCTTCTGGCTGAGGTTTGGGGTCCTGAGTAGCTGCAGCATCCAGGACTTCTTCTGGGAAGTTTGTTGCCCAGGCAGCAGGAGAGAAAGGGAAGTCTCCCAAGTGGGAAGTGTCCCATCAAAGCTGTCCAAAGCCTGTAAATGCCAGGTTTCAGGTTCATGTGAAAGTGGGCATAAGAGAACTGCAACTTCAAGGAAGGTACTTGAGGCTTTTTAAATTCAAAAAAGCCTCAGAGTACTGGGTCATTTCATTGTTCCATTTTAGAGGAGCAATTTGAAAACCAGCTTTGCTGCTGAGGTTGGTGCTGTGCTCCCCCTCTGTCCCTGGGCTCAGCACAGGGATGTGAATGCACCCTCCTGGCCCACATTTTACTCTTGTATCCACATCCCAGGCTCCCATCATTCAAGGAAAGCATGAAATGATTGGCATCATTTGGGTTTGGTTGGGGTGTGATTTACCCAATGGTTCCCAAAACAAGAAAGGAGATATGCCAAGCTACTGAAACTGTTTTAAGTGATGTTCTTGGTGGATTAGGCAGCCTTGTTACACATTCCCCACTCTCCTTATGGAGAGACAACTGATAAAATTGCTTTGAAAAGTGGGGGAACTGTCATAATCTGTGCTTTGGTAGGAATGCACTAGCTTTGGAAGGAACACTCCAGTTTCAATGTTCACACCATCTAATTTCATATTCCATAGGAAAAGGACATTGTGTTCATCCACAGAGGTGAAACACAGAAATTGTTGCATGTCTTGCTTCAGAGCTGTGCCAACCCCGTGTTTTGCAATAAGCTCATCACACATCTGCATTTGGGCTTTGTATATCTGTGAATACAATTGCATTAGCAGTTAACATAATATTGCATTATTTCCTGTTCAGGAGTTTGATAAGAAGTCAGAAGCACACTGGAGTTTCAAGCAGAGTTCATGACACATTAACATTTCAGAATAATGACAAATACATCCCTCGAACGACTCAGGCTTGTTTTAAACGACTCAAAACCATGTCCTGCAGCTGTGGGATTGGAAAGCTCAAAGCTGCACAAACAACAAATATATGGAGAGCTGCCTATAAAGCAGCTTTAAATTTGGCTGGGGCTTAGGAGCGGAAGAATCTGAGCTGCAAACCTTGGATGAAAAGTGACTTTTTTTAAAAAGGCATTTGCATTTGTTAATAAAAAGCAGCTTTGAGCCAAGCAGAGAGAGGCTGAGAGCCTCTCAATGTGTGTGGCAGCACTGCCTGGTGTGAGCCTTTTCTTAGTGGAGAGGAAGGCTCACATTTGCACAGCAGAAACCTGCATGGAATTTGTCTTCTCACCTCAGTGAGTAAAGATATCAAAAAAACTTCTCTCTTCTCTCTTCTCTCTTCTCTCTTCTCTCTCTTCTCTCTTCTCTCTTCTCTCTCTTCTCTCTTCTCTCTTCTCTCTCTTCTCTCTTCTGTCTTCTCTCTTCTCTCTTCTCCCTTCTCCCTTCTCTTTTCTCTCTTCTCTCTTCTCCCTTCTCTCTTCTCCCTTCTCCCTTCTCCCTTCTCTCTTCTCTCTTCTCCCTTCTCTCTTCTCCCTTCTCTCTTCGTGTCTCTCATGGGAAGAACAAACTTGGGAAAGGCCCTCTCAGCTGCCAAGGGTAAGGGAGGCTTCTCCAGGGGGTGTCTCTGCCTGTGGGTGAATCCCTGGGACAGCCTGGGGCTGTTTGTTTCAGCTCCTTGCTCTGGCCACTGCACTGGGTGGCAGAGCCCCAGTGGAGATGTGCAGCAGCTGCCTGAGGACACAGCAAAGGAGGTCCAAAGCTCATCAGAGAGTTGTTTTTAGGCCCCTCTGGTAGGGAGCAGTGTCATTGCCAAGCTCTGCTGGCCCCACCTGGGTAGGTGACGAACGCTCTGACCCAGCCTGATGCTCTCAGTGCTGCAGTAAAAGATCTGTGTGTCACTTGCATTTCAGTGTTTCCTGCTTTTGCACCTTTCCAGGACCTCTCCTACCGACTGAGCGAGGAAGTTGCTGCCTGTTTCCGAGCAGGAAGGATATATGAGGTTATTCCACTGATGGGCTACGCATCATCAGTGTCTAATGGGCTTCCTTCGTGGGCAGGGGTTAAGGGTTATGCAAAGGAGGGAAATTGAGTTTATCCTGCTCTACTGTCTCTTGGAATCATCAGAAAAACAGGGGTGGGACCTGGAAAGCCACAGCTGCTTTTCAGCCTCCTGATTCCCTTGGGATATTCAGTGATTCCTCTGTGTGGGGCAGAGAGGAAGAGACCAGGAAATGGAGCCTTTTAAATCTTTTGTGCACTGACTCATTATCAACCAGTTTTCCATTTATTTTATTTCCTTTTTCCTCCCTGGGCAACCTTTGTGGTTCCTATTGGGTCTATGTGACAAATCTTGCTTGGGTAACATAATTTACACAGTGAATGTCACGGATGATGTTGGTGGGAGAAGGGGATGGAGAGTCTTTAGTCTGTGATGCTTTCCCAGGCTTTACAAATGGCTTGTTTAGTTCCACCTCAATAGCTGGGAAGCGACTTTTTCCTTCCAAACTGCTGTGTTTACACAATAAACATATTCTTAGCAAAAGCTCTAGAGGAAGGGAGCTTAAGAGCTCCAGGATTCATCTGGATGGAACTCACCAAGAAAAAAAATTGGATTTCATTGGTTTTATGGAGTGCCAGGTTTTGACTGCAATATTCCAGAGGCATGAAATCTCCCCTTTCCCACTAGTGGTGGATATGGAAAACAGGCCTGCCTGCTTGTGCTGTCATGAGTCATGTGCTGGTGGTGCTCAAGATGGGGCCACTTCAGGTTTTGATAATAAATTCTGGCTTTAGGGAGCATTCGAGTGACTGAGAGGCAAGAGTTCACATTCCCCTTCTTACCCTACTTGGATCCTGTTGAGAGGCAATGGAGTGGGACCGCAAATTGTAAATGGAAATCTGATGTCTCAAGTTTCTCGGGAAAATCAATTCCCTCCACCCCCAGCTGCTGGCAGCCTGGCTGGACAGATTTATTGTGATTTGAGGAAAGGGACAGGGAAAGAGATGTAAGAGACTGCAGGCTTCACTTTTCTTGGTCCCATGACTGAAAAATCAATGTCGATGTTTCTCGTGAGAGCTTCATGGATCATTTGGCTTTTGTTTTTTGGGAGGAAATAAAAACCATGTCCATCTCCTAAATACTGCTGGGTGTTTCGAAATTGGCAGCTGTCCATGCAGACTAGCCCCTCTGTAAAATGAACCCAAACGAGGTTGCTGATGGGTCCAAATTATTAAAAGTCCTTCTTGCTCTAATTAGCAGGAGCATCAGGATGCTGCTGGGGCACTCTGGGTGCCTGTGGGCGATCCCAGGCTGGTACAACTGAGTGTGTTTGTGGCAGTCCCCTGGGGTGGAGAGCCCTGAGCTCCTCTTAGGCTTGTGCTAACAAGTGATGTTTTACAGGCAAAACTGCTCCCATTATCAGGAAAAGAGGGGTGAGGTTCTCTGGAGCAGCTGGGAAATGTGCACTCCCCCAAGAGAACATGGTCATGCAGGGGCCCAGCTTTCCTTCTGCTGGTTTTGGGAGAGTTTGGGTGTGCCGTGCAGCCCCTCTTCCCCCAGCTGCCTCTCTGCTCCTCAGCAGTGGCCAGACGAGCTGAAAGCCACGTCCTTTCCCCGTCCCCAAGTGCCACAGGGGCAGCTGCCTGCCAAGAGAGCCGAGTTTGCCCCACGCCCTCAGCCTGCCTCTCCTGTTGAGAACCATCTCGGTTCACGAGTGAAGTATGTGACCTCCCTGGCACGGCGTCCCAGCAGAGCCAGGCTGCCCAGTGCTGTCAGCTCTGCAGGCAGGGCCCTTCCAGGGAGCAGCGCAGGGAGGAGGGCTTTGTGTCAAACAATGATATCATTGACAGGCTGGAGCGGGACCAGGGCTGCTCCACGACAGTCATCAGCAGGAACCGGCTCAGGCCATCTGTACATTATGGCACCGAGCCACTCTCCCTAAGTTTGGCTTCCTCACTTGTATTTAACCCGGCTCCCAAGGCTTTCCGGGGAACAAATCCTGCCAAGAGCAGGCTATTCCACCCTGAGCCTGGATGCTGAGCTGGATCTTGGGGAATGACTGATCTTGCCGAAAGCTGGTCCCTGTTGGAAAGGTGTGAGGCTTCTCTAGAACACCCCAAGCGCTCGTGTGCAGCTTTCCCTGGCCTCAAACCGGCTGCAGCTGCTATCAAACTTCAGCAAAGGAGGGGGCTCCCATCCCAAACCAGCTTTTTCTCTGACTTCATCAATTCCTCATGCTGATAACTCGTCTAACGAGAGACTCTGTGCTGCCTTTTAGGAAGATGATGTGTGCTAGCGATCTACCAGCTGCCTGACTGGATCTCAGAAGCCTTTAAGTGATGTTACTTTGCATCCAGACTTTTGCAGCTTCAGAGTGAGCTGCTGGAGAAGTGGTCACTGAGGCATGTAATGTAACTGAGAAGAAAGAATCAAATTGTGCATGTTTTTTCCAGACTTTCCTTCTCCAGCACAGAGGTGAACTCTGTGTTCTTCTGGAAATGGTGATGTACTTCTGTCAGTGCTTTGCAGGGCTGAGCTCTCCTGGAATCAACTGTTCAGCCAGGCAGGGATGTTGTCCTGCAATGATGGCAGATAAGGTTTTGGGTTATGGGTGTCTCTCTGCTGTTTATCCAACTGGTACACATGGAAAAGAGAGTCAAGACTGGCTGATAACTCTGGTGCACTCTTGGTGGCAAGAAGGTTTGTTTGCTATTTATTTACAGTTTGGTGGCAAGCTTGGTGCTTGCTAAAGAAGTGAGTTGGGCTGGGAATGAAGTTTTACAGGCTCAAAATAAGATAGGACCCCAAGGGTGTTGCAAGATGTCCTGTTGTATTTCCTCTTTCCTCACTGCCCTCCCCACCACACCCTGTGCAATCCCCTGTGAGAGCCCTTTCTGGCAGCGCTGCAAGAGCCCCAGGGCCCCCCTGCATTAAGGCTGGGAGCTGTCTTCAAAATAGGAGTGTTTCATGCTCAGAACAAGAAACTGGACTTTTCTTAGGGACCCTGTGGTGTAGAGTAAGAGTCAACCGGTGGAGAGAGGCTTGGCAGTTGTACCATGGAGATGCCACAGGCTCTCAGCCCAGCAGCTGCGTAAGTGTCCCTAAAAATTCAGGCAGAGCTCCTTAATCCGCTCTGGAAAGGGCTGGAGGCTGAGTGTGCACATAGGAAGGGACGTGCACACCCCTTGTGCTGTGTAGCCTCATCCTGTGCCCTGGAACCTGGGCTCTGGTGCTCAGCACCGGGGCTGGGCAGGAGTCACAGCTCTGAGGAGCCTCGTGGGCCATGCTGAAGGGGAGATCAAGTGGCTATTCACAGCTAATGCTTTCCAAGAATAAAGGAGCGGGAGGAAAACACAAGCGTGCTTGTTTGGGGATGAAACAGGCAGGCTGTGCAAAGCCTCAGCTACTGGAAACCCACGGGCTGCTGTCTGGTTTAACAGCACAGGGCAGATCACACTGGTTTACTGTCTGCCCTGACACAGACCAGATACCTGCCAGAGCATTGCTCAAGGCAATTTCCGGCGAGTTAATGCAATCTATTGATTAAATATTTGTTTCTTTCACCCTTGCTGAGCAAGCTGTCAGGGACATGAAGGGAGTCGTGTTCTGTGGGATGTTGCTTGCCTTGTGTTTACAGACCTGGGACAGCTGAATGCAGCAACCTCACCTTCTGATCACTGACAGCATCTAACGATAAGAACACATCAGAAAGACAAAATGAGCTTTTCTGGGCTATGCTGAACTTTAAAAGTGGAGATAAAAGCTGCTGTTTTCCTGACATCGGATGCTATCAAACACAACAGTGGCACGGTTGTCTGTCGTTAAGCTGTGGGTACTTGTTCGGCTGTCTGAGCCTTTCAAAGCCAGCTGGGTGAAGCACTTTCAAACACCGATAAAAGGTTTTGTTTCACGTTGTTTTGATGTAATTTAATTAGATATCACAGGCACCCTGTCCCTTATTTAAACAGAGATGCTTTCAAGGTTTATAAGATCTGACTGCCAGGTACCAAAAGCCAAGGCAGATGGAAAAATCTTTGTGTTTGTTTGTGATGCAGCTTTCTTCATCCAGCTTAAAGAAATCAGGCAAAGAAAAGAAGAAAACGTTTTTTTCTCGCTTTCTAGCAGTTTAGTTCTAAAATCTGGTGCATGGCATGCTTTAAACAGGGATGCAAAGGGACTGAGCTGCAGCTGCAGCTGACAACGCATTGCCCAGGGTGCGTGTGGCATCCTCGTGGATGGCAAATGTGGCACTTTGGTGGCCTGACAGCGCTGTGGGGTTGCTGCAGGAGTGTGTTTCATCAATGGGGCATGTCCTGTGATCCTTTTCCAAATTTTTGCAAGTCAAACTGTTGTTTTTAGAAACTGCTTTAAGCCTACATTTTATGGCTGCTGAGATGGCCACAGGATATGACCTTCTTGGTTTGGCCCAGATTTTTGACTTGCTGTACTTTTTTACATCACTGTTTAGCAAATGCAGATGTTTAAAAAGAAGGAGAAGGCTGTTTCCTCTGGAACAAAATCAAAATGCTTTCTATTCAGTGCACAGGAGCTCCTTTTATAGACTTTTGGTCTGATCCTGGGTTGAAGACAGGGAGAATATTGTGTACATGGGGATGACATGAACAAATTCAAATGGGGGAATCAGCATTTTCCTATAACAAAGATGTGAACCGGCTTCTGGGCAGCAGTTGAAATGCAGTGCAGATTGGTTTACGATTGTACTCAGATATGGGCAGTGGAGACAGTCTGGGTTTGAGCTGAGGACTCACACCAGCGCCCAGATGTGTCCCGAACTGGCCTGGGTTGAGTTTGCTAGGCTGGACTTGGTGCTTTGAATCTAGTCCCAGTATATCTGGGGCGTAACTTGGCAATAGAAAGAAAGCTCTGCACAGAGACTTGTACCCATTAAGGGTCAGTGATGTGGTTGGCATGCTGGGTCTTTAAAAGTCCTCATGTAAAAATTGAGTTGTTCACTCGCAGCTGTTGGAGTTGGATCTTGGTGCCTAATTGAACTCAGGGACAGGCTCTCTGTCATTGTTCTAATTTAATAAATGGCTTGAAAGAGCACTTAGATGGCTTGTGGGGCCCTCCCAGGAGCGGATGTGCTCCGGGAGAAGAGCTCAGCTCCTGTCGAGGCGGCGGGGAGATGGATGTGGCAAGGTCAGCTGTGCTCCCACCTTCTGACCCTCTGCCCTCACAGTGTGCTCTGCACAGGCTGCACAGTCTGTGCTGATGCTCCTGCCGTGGATCCCACGGCTCCTGGGCCACCAGGAGCTGCCACTGCTCCCGGAACAAGTGCCTGGCAGGAGGGACACGCAGGAGATAGGGCACAGCTGGTGTCCTGTAAATCCCTGTCTCTCACCTGCCCTCTCGGGGTGCTGCAGTTGGTTTCACACTATGGGCGGAAACCAGTGACTGCCCCAAATCCACAACAGCGGTTCACAGCAGCAGGAATGTTTACACTGATTTCAGAAAGAGCTGGATCCAGCTGATTTTCCAGCACCCCTAAGAAGCAGAAATCCAGGTCAAAAGAAAGGTCTTACCACCTTTATTTTTTAATTCACTTTTCTTTCTCCTCCTCCTTTGTGTCTGCAGAAACCTCTTTGCACCAGGCTACACTGAGACCCACTACAGCCAGGCTGGCCAAGCCCAGAGCACCCCCCTGACCCACACGGTGAGTGCAGAGACTGTTCCCTCCTGGGCCTGCATGGGACGCCAGGCTGGGGCTTGGAGAAGCAGGTGAACCTCTTCCTCCTGAGCCTTTTTTTTTTTTTTTGAGGGCACAGATCCCCACAGCTTTAAGCTAAAGGGGAGGGCAGTCCAGCTTTCTGATCTGGGAGGTTCCAGTGGGAAAGCTGCTCCATCCCCCAAAAATGGTAAAAACATCTTTCTGTTTTGCCCGAGCTCTGTTATGAGAGCCAAGGTCAGCCGCCAGCACTGCTCCCCTCTCTCTGGGTGCTGGGGAATTGTTTATTCCTCACACTGCTCACCCTCTTGCTTTTAGTTTAGGACCTTCCTAGCCTTTGGGAAAAGCAGCCCCTATAAGCTCCCGTTTAGTAAAAACCCCATAAATTACTGATCTCACACAGGCTTGGCTGGCCGCGCTGCAGCAGCACAAAGATGTGCATTGGTCACAAAGCAAAAATAAGAGATAAAATCCCCATGAGATCATCTTTCCTGCTGCTGCCCCGGGGTGAGGGGAAGGGATGTAATGAATATGTTGGCGTTTCTGCCCCAAAGCCTCCTTGTCCCAGCCAGAGGCTGCCTTTGTCTCACCAGCAGCCCCGAGACGGGGGCTTCCCCGCTGCCCACGGTGTCACCCTCTCCGGGGCTGAAGCCACATCCCTTGGGGCCTGACCCAGGGCCAGCTGCCATCGATGGGCAGCTCCTCTTACAGAAGGGCAGAAAGCTTTGGGTCGGCCCTAACGCTGCAGCCACCCGAGCCGTTTCCTTGGGGATTCAGAGCTCTCAATTTTTACTGGCAACAAGGAGCTGTTTGATGCTCTGGCACGGGCGGCGCATGGCAGCCGAAAGGCCGAATTTCGCTGCAGAGACACAGAGATTTAGCGGCGATAATCAGCTGCCAAATGCAGCGGAAAGGGAACAATCACCGGAGTGCCGGCAGCGCTCGCACGGGACTCAGCGACGCCTAAATATAGCACATGTCCCATATCCATCCCAAATCCGCACTGCCAACCCTGCCTCCTCTGCCTTCCAGGACCACTGCTTTTACCACGGGGTCGTGCGGGGCTGGGAGCACTCCAGCGTCACGCTCAGCACATGCCGGGGACTGCGGTGAGTGCCTGGAGATGCGGGAATCTGGGAATGACCCTGGGAATAACCCTGGGAATGCCCCTGGGAATGCCTCTGCTCCCGTGCTGCCACCCCAGCTCTGCTCCCAGCAGCCCGGCTGCCCTGTTTCTCTTCGAGTGGATAGACCTGCTCTCAAAGGCCACCCAGCCTGGGCATAAAAATGGTGTTGTTGGGGAAAATGCAGAAATTGGGGTGTCATTAGTAGCCATGGCCTCCTAACCAGCTCCAGGACCCTTCCCCTGTGTGCTGGCAGCGTGGACTGGTGCAATGAGTGAGTTTAACTCCAGTCCACTGGAGCAAAAGACTCTTGTTAGGGGCTCTGGGCTGCATCTGCCACAGACAGGGACAGGAATCACCACGTCCCAGCCCAGTGCTCTACACTAGCGCAGAAACCTTCTGCCAGTCTCTCACAGCTGGCAATTTGTGCGTGTTTTGGGACCAAGTCTTCGAGTCTGAGCTCCCTCCTGGGTTGTCAGCCCCGCTTTCTCTGCTTTCTCCCCAGGTAGTGCCAGGGCCACATGTGTGAAACCTTTACTTTGGGAGTAATGGAGTCTTTGGCTGGAAAAGGGGGTCTGTATCCTCAGCCAGGACTAAATGAAGCCGTTTGTTGTGAGCAAGGAGCCGCATTCATTTACACCAGCTCAGAGTTTGTTTCCAAAACATCACACGGGCTTTATTGACATTAGTGGTCATCTGCTCTGCAGCCCGACTGGAAGCTGTGCTGATGGGACTGGCTCCAGCCAGGAAACAGCCCCTGCCAAAGCAAACCTGAGACATCTTAGTGAGTGTAGCACAGGCCAAAGGGCCCAGTGAGATAAACAGGACAGTGCAGCCACCTGTGGCTTGCAATAAACACTCCAAAAGCAAAAGCAGTCGCAGGTGGGCCGTGCTTTGTCAGCCTGTGTTTTCCTAGGCTCTGCCTTCCAGCTCCGGAGGGACAGAGATGTTCAGTGTGCCCGTGCAGAGGCTTCCTGCACCCCTGAGCTGTCAGTGTCTGCTGGCAACTCTTTGATATCTTTTTCTGGCTGCTGGGGAGGCACAGGAGCTGAGCACACGTGGCTGCTCTCACTCTGAGCCTGCACGGCGTGGGTGCTGCCCATCAAGCCACTCATCTTCCAGAGGGCATCACACACGGATTTCCAGCCCTGCTGGCTGTAAGATGCTCACTGAGAAAACCAGAACCATCTGGTTCTGTGCATAACCCAGAGAGAACTCTGTTTTTCCTGTTGACAAACGAAGTCTTCACATTTTTCAAGTCAGTTCTGTTAAGATTTCTGCTGTTGGTAGAACAGCTTCCACTGCCCCTAAAGAAAAGGCTGTATGTTAAACTTCTCAGGTTGCAGCACATGCTCCAATAGCCCCTCAACATCTGAGGCCCACTGAATGGATTTTAATATATGGAAGCTCAGGGATTTCCCCCTCTGAACACAAAATATTCCCACCCTTATTTTTAATGAACTGACTGGCCTGGTAAGGATAAGTGTCTTGCCAGAGTCAGATGGGAGCTCAGCAGCAGCAGCAGGATTTGTCTCCAGTTGCTGTGATAGTAATTAACTTTCCCTTTTATTGCTTCCTGTTTCAACAGAGGACTTATCGTATTGAGCAGCAATTCCAGCTATGTCTTGGAGCCAGCTCCTGACAGCCCAGACCAGCACTTGATTTACAGGGTGGACAACCTGAGGCTGAAGAGAGGAGCCTGTGGCTATCGGGGCACTGGGGATGCAGCTGAAGATTGGCTCAGGGACTTCACGACTGGGATGAAACCACCAGGCCAGAGGGTGAGTGGGGCTCAGCCTGGGTCCATGATGATGCTCCAAATATCCCACCTGTTCCCAGCCCTGCTGTTCTCTAGGAGCATAGCTCAGAAAGTGAAATGAAGAACAATTTAAGAGGGTTTGCAGCAAGCTGGTTGTGAAATAGTGGCTCCAGCAGGAAAATAAATGAGTGTTGGGGACTGTGGTGGGCTGTAGCTGTTCCTACATCTGACACAGGAACAAACAGGTGGGCTGAGGACAGGCATGTGGGCACTTGCTGTAGCTATACTGACCTTAGTTGCTCTAAATCAATCACATTTGGAGGTCTCTGTGTGTGATGGCGTGGGGTGAACAGCCAGTGAGAAACAAACGAGGAAAAATGACCTGTACATATATTTTGTGAAGAGTTTCTTGGGGAATGTTGGGGGAATAACCCAATAACCTGTGTGGCTGCTGCTGCAGGTGAAACGGGAGACTCTGCAGGCCACGAAGTACGTGGAGCTCCTGCTCGTGGCTGATTTTGCTGAGGTAAGACATGGGATTGTGTTTATAGCCATGGAGCACTGGGCACAGAGCATCTCACCTGCAGCCCCTCCTGGGGCAGGGAGGGCAGCTGGGGCTCAGCAGGTTTTCTCTTGGCATCCCAATGGTCCTACCCCCAGTAAACAGGGAGAGCTGTGTCTTGGCCACTCTTGTCCTGGCAGCCACCACTGGCCCAGAGAGAGATGCAGGTTGCGATTTGGATGAGGGCTGAGGGTCAGTTCTGGTCTCCCAAGGCAGCAGTGGTCCAGTCCTAGTTATGGGTGGGAAAGTCTGCCTTCAGAACAGGGAAATTTGGGGGTTTCCAGGAGTGGTGTGCTTCCAACTGCAGTACACTTAATCTCTGGAGAAGATAACCGTGATTACGCTCTGCTCTGAGCTGGTAGCAGACATATAAACAGACACTTTTAAGTCTCCAGATCACAGAGTAGGTCTGGAAGAAGCTGAGTGAAGTCAGCAATCCCTCCCCCATCCCCAGCCTGGACAGCAGGCCAGACACACTGACAGAGCAAACCACACAGTGTTTTACTGATTGTTTAATCTCCAGCACAGACGGGAGCCAGGCTGGTCCTATCCATAATTTACAACTTGAAACTCCAGTAGGGAAAACCACACAGTGCTTTGGGCTATAATTTATTCTGAACAAAACTAAAGAGGCAGAACCTATTTTGGTTTCTCTGTTAGGCAGCAGGACACCAGGGAAACTGAGAAAACACATAATACCCAGGAACTGCCATATGCTGTTCACCATTTGATCAGACAAACTGGGACGGAGCCTCATGGTGTTGTTAACTGCCCTTCCTTTGCTGTGTCCCTCATCAGAAGAAAAGTCCCAGGTTTTGTCATCTGTTAAACAAAAACCTGAACATTTTGCCACTTTAACCCTTTGAACCAACCAGTTTGCTAAAATTAACTCATAAACTGCCAGATGGTTTAAACAGGCAAATTGGTTGGATGAGTGAGATGTGATGAGAGCTCCAGCAGCTTGGCCTCAGACATGAAGTCCTGTTATCACACATTTTACCTGGCACATTTGCCAGTTCTTTGCCAGCCCCTGGCTCTGGGGGCACTGATAAGTTTGGCTTGCTCCACTGTGCCAACACTTGAGTAACATCACTGCCACGGGGTGCCGGGGATGAATTCTGAATATGCCTGTACAGGTGGGCTGATAGTCAGATGTGCAGTGCAGGGAGACTTCACTTCACAGCTACCTTCTTATTTCCAGAATAACGTGGCTTGTTTTAACACATTTCAGCTCTTTGTGGTTGTCTCTTTGTGCTGCCTGACGTGTTCATTTTGTTCAGTTTCAGAAACATCGCTTCAGCATTGAAGCAACAAAGCTTAAATTAGCGGAGGCTGCTAATTACGTGGATAAGGTGAGATTTGGTGTGTGTGAAAGGAGGAAAGCAAGGCCCAGATCATGAAATATGAGATTTAACTGGGCCAGAGGAAGGCTGGCTTTTTGGGAGAGAGAATAATGTTTTGGCAGTTCTCCCCAGTGACTTGGGAAGAGCATCTGCCAAACAATTGTGTTGTTGCAAATCCAGAACGGGGTGGGGGGATCTCCGTTCCTGACTTTGGAGCATCTCGTGTTTTGCTACATCTCTGTAAAAACTGTGACCTAAGTAATGCTTTTTGAAAAGGGACTGAGGTATTCACTTAAAAAGGTAGAAAACCTGGGAAGTAGAGCTGGAAGGAGCCTGCAGAAGTCATCACTGCAGTGGTATCTAGTGCTGCTGAAGTAAAACTTCCTTGCTTTTCAGATGTCCCTTTCTGCTCCCCTTAAACTCCTTCCAGCACTCCCTTCACCCATGAATGCTTCTCCTGTTTGTACTTGACGTGGGCAGAAGATTATTCCCTTATTCTTTTCAGGAATTTGAACATATTGGGAAATGAAACATGATGTCATTCTCCAGTCTTTGTTTCTCTAGATTATGTCTTCGTCATTCATTCAAAAATGAAAATTCAATGTCTCCAGTTCACTCAAGTTTAGGTTTTTGGGTGGTTGCACATTTCTGTCTGCAGAGCTCAGCACTAAGCTGAGATGCATTTCCAGAGGGAGCATCTACTCTGGACATGTGGATCTCTAGCAGCAATTAGCAGTATATATTCAAGATTTAAAACACAGTGAAATAACTTCGTGGTGCTCCTTTTATCATCTCTTTTCTTTTCTGTATCTTAGTTTTACAGGGCCTTGAATATCCGGATTGCCTTGGTGGGGCTGGAGATCTGGAGTTATGAGAATAAATGTGATGTAACAGAGAATCCCTACTCCACCCTCAAGTCCTTTCTGGCCTGGAGTAGCAAAGAGAGGCTGCACAGAAAACACGATAATGCCCAACTGATCACGTAAGCCCATTCCTCCTGTTTCTGACAAGTGGGTTGGGTGGGTGGGAAAGCAGTTTGTACCACGATATCCTTCCGAGATTCAAAGGGGCTTTGTGGAAAGCATTCATTGCTGACCCATCTCACTGACACACCAGCAGAGCCCTGGTGCTGGGAGCAAGCTGATGATGGCCTGTGACCGATGGCCCACTGATCTCATCGGGGCCAGTAGCCCGGCCAGCAATGCAGGTGGCATTAGAAGAAAAATTTGCAGCAGTTCCCCGATCCCCTTATCTCTTCCATGGAAATTCATCCACCAGGATGGGTCAGAGGACCTGCAGGGCTGAAATGCAGAGATACAACGCCTTTTCCCTTGTTTTCTTTGGTTGGGTTTTTTCCCCTTTAGCATTACTGTATTTCCTCTCCACCTGGTCATGTCCTGAGCACCATTTCCAGGGCTCCCATTTCTGTCAGGGTGGTGCAGAATTCCAGCTCAGAGGCAGGAGCAGAGCGTGGCTGCACCTCAGAGGTGTTACCTACTACTCTCTCAAGTCCCCAAGCTGGCAAATACCAGGCTTATGGTAAATTAAGTATTCACAAACAGTACTCAGTCAAGGATCCTGAAATAGTCTTTTCTGTGCTTGTTGCAAAGCTCAGCAGGAGCGCTTTTTGGAACCAAACCATTATAAAAAATAGGATTGTCTGGCTGGCCCATAAAACAGAGCAGCAGTCCAAGATAAACAGACCTTAAGGCTTTGTAGCTCTGCTATGATATCCTGTACTGGAAGATACTATAAAGGCAATGTGTCCCCCTGACAGCGTGTAAGGAGCTGTGCACTGCAGGGTGCACTTCTCTGCCTGCCTTCCCCAGTGCCTCAGTGCCATTTCATGCTCTTTCTGGGTTGATTTTAGGGGTGTGCCCTTCAAAGGTACCACGGTAGGCTTGGCTCCCGTGATGGCCATGTGCTCTGATTTCCAGTCAGGAGGAGTAAACATGGTAAGTAATCGCCAATACCTAATATAAAGTTTCTTGCCAGCAGTGAATACACAGGATAGATGCCTCCTAAAGCCCAGGGAGAAAATATTTCCTGTGAAGTTCTCCACTCACCTGCTTACAGGCAGGAATCCCTTCAGTAACTATTTCCTACATGTACCAATGAGAAGTGCCACTCACCCCAATGACCCAGAGGTGCACAGGGCAGGCACAGGTACAATGCTGACGTGCCTCTCTGGCCTTGCACAGGATCACTCTGATAATGCCATTGGCGTTGCTGCTACCATTGCCCACGAGATGGGACACAATTTTGGCATGAATCACGACTCTGCTGGCTGCTGTACCACCCCTGCAGCAGACGGGGGCTGCATCATGGCTTCTGCAACTGGGTGAGTTCATCTTGCACGGGCTCAGGGAGGAATGCAAAGGGCTTTGTTACAAGAGCCTTGGGGGGAATAAGAACTAGAAATGCAGAGTGAAAGTGGGTTTGTTGCTGCCTGCTGGAGTCAGTGTTTATAGAGAAAATATTGCTGGACAAACCCTGGGTGATGGAGCAGTAGAAATTTGCTAATTCACAAGGAACTGATTCCTGCCTGAGACTGGCCCTAGATAATTTAGAAGTGGAGCTCTGAACTGTCTGGAAAAGGGAAAATTTTCCTGTTCCCTTTTCTTAAGAATACTCCTTGGTTTCTGAGAGCCTGTGTTTAACAGGAAACAAGTCTTTGAGAGAAAGAGGAAGCAGGAATTAAAAATCTGATTTTTCAATGAGGAAACATAACAATTTCTACAATTTAGTCACGAAACATACCAGACAAACACTTTCATTTCAAACCACATTCACTGTTTTCTCAAGCCTTCCTCTGTTTGAACGGGTTGGTTTTTTTTCATAGACATCTTCTTTTATGTGCATCATTTCCTCCAAGGAAAATCATTTGGGTGAGAAGTGAAAGCACGGTGGCACACAAGCAGAGCACACAGCATCCACACACGTGCACAGCCACACATGGAGTGCACAGGCATTGTAGCAACAGAAATCAATAATTCATGTCGCAAAAAAATATTCACATTCTTCAAAATGAGGCGGTAGATAGGAAAAATGAAGTGTTATTTTTAGCAGTTAGGCTCACAGGCAGTTATTCCCAGGCTGAGTGCTGGACTCTCAGGCTTGTTCGAGCAGTTAGGAATAAGCCACAGCTCCAGCACTGAGGAGTAAGGAGAGCCATGGTTTCCAGCCAGCACAGTCAGATGTAACTCAACACGTTTTGGTTCTATAAAGTTTATTTTGTACGGCGATTATATTACTAAACAATCTTGCAGTGCAGTCTCACCTTGCCTTCAAATGTAATGCAGGCACAGGAAATCTGCTTTAGCACCACTCCAAGAATTTCAGGGAAAGACTCGTGTCCTTGGTCAGGATTTGCACGTGCTCCTTTTTGGTTCTCTAAACCACTGCCCAGATCTGTCTTCATGTTTTTCTACCCTGTCTATACTCAGGCACCCATTCCCCAAGGTGTTCAACCAGTGCAACAGACAAGAGCTGGAGAAGTATCTGCAGTCTGGTGGAGGGATGTGCCTCTCCAACATGCCAGATACCAAAAGAATGTATGGCGGAGGGAAATGTGGAAATGGCTACTTGGAAGAGGGGGAGGAGTGTGACTGTGGAGAGGTGGAGGTAACAATTTGTTCAGGTCCAACCATTTGGGGTTTAGTGGGACACAATTTTTTTATTCTGTATTTTGCAAACACGGTTATGTGAGCTGTAATCAGCTTTTCTTTGTGCAGGAGACAAAAATATCTTCCCCCTATGTAAATGTAAATCAAGGTTCTAAAATACTACATCTGACTTCACAGCGTGTAGCACAATGCATCCCAGAACTCAGGGATGGTGTGGTCCAGGGCTGAACAGAGGTGATTAAAACTTCCTTTTAAAAGGAGATGAAAAAGTGATTTAGGTCACAGAATCACAGATTCCTTTAGGTTGGAAAAGACCTCCAAGGCTGAGTCCAACCTGTGTCCCATCACCACCTCACCAACCAGCCCAGAGCACTCAGTGCCATGTCCAGATGTTTCTTGGCCACCTCCAGAGGTGGGGACTCCACCACCTCCCTGGGCAGCCCATCCCAATGCTTAACAACCCTTTCAGTGAAGAAATTCTTCCTGACAGCCAGGAAGAACTCTTCCAGATGTTGCAGTTTCATATATAAATTCACTTCACAAGGACGGGGCTTCTCTCAGCACTGCATCTCACTTCTCCATATCCATCCTTTGCCTCATAAGAGAAAAGAGAGCTGCCCAGACTCTCCAGATGTGATGAGCACAACCAACTGTGTCCCATCAGAGGGTGGATGTGCAGTGCTGGAACTCAGCTCGTGCTGGGTGCCACGAGTGGAAGGGAGGGTGTAACTTTGTGTGTAATTCACTGTGTGTGAGAACCCATCAGTGCCAGCCTCGGATCTGCCCTCTAAACTCTGCTGCATCTCACTGTCCTCCAGGAGTGCAGGAACCCCTGCTGCGACCCCAGGACCTGCTCTCTGAAACCCGGTGCTGAATGTGCCCATGGCAGCTGCTGCCATCAGTGCAAGGTGGGATCTCTGGGTTTTCCTAAGGGGAGGGGGAATAACGAGGGTGGAAGTGTGAGGATGAAACTGGTGGGGGAAGGGGAGAAAACACAACCAAATATGGAGTTTAGCTCCTCACCTAGCTTGATTTTCTTAGGTGCAACAGCTATGAGTGTAATCAAACTAGCGGGGTCCTTTCTTCTGGCTGATTAATTTAATTGACTCCTGTGATATCTTAAGATGAGCTGTGAATGTTGCTGGAATGAAGTGACACTGCCTCTCTTAAACGCTGAGGGATGGGATGAATCAGAGCTGATACTTCTCTCCATTGGCTCTAGAAGAAATGTAGACAGAGCTCGTGGAAAAAACACTTCCTCCAGGGATTAGGCTGGATGCTGTGTGTGCTCCGAACCCTTTTTTCTGAGGTGCAGCTGAATTCCTTTAGCTCAGGTGTTTGCTGAAGAAATGCTGGCAAAGAGTATAATTTTAAATCTCAGCTTTCCTTATAGAGACTGGTTAAAGTGTGTTTCTGATTTTGGAGCCAAAGATCTCAAATTTGACAACAAATTAACTCAAAAACGAACATAAGCAAACGTTTCTCTTAAGCTCATCTTCACGTTTGCACATTGTGTGCTCTTACTGATCTATCCCGAGCATGTGGAAAACAATTTCCAGAAGTCCACCTGGACTCACTTGGAGCAACCTCCCAGATGTGACTGTGAATGCCCTTTGCTCTCCACGTGTGTGGTGGACAGGAGAAGAATGAACTGAGTAAACTCATAAGCAAGAGAGACCTAAGTTATGCATTAGGAAAATGTCTCCAGCAGAAAGGACAGGGAAACACAGAAACAAACCTCCCAGCCAGGGAAGGGTTTGAGAACAGATTGCACAAACATCTGTCAGAAATGGTTCAGGTGAATTGGATCCTACCCTAGGGTAGAGCGAGATGGATCAGTGACCCCATGAGGTCTGGCAGCCTTACATCCCCTACATGATCTCATTGCTACCTGGGGAAGGGATCCAGTTGTTAATTTTACACTACACAGTTCACCCAGTTAATGAAATCCCAGAGGCACTGCTGACCTCAAAAAACCTTAGGCAAGGAGGACGAAGTGACACACGCAAGATTCTGTCTTATCTACAGGCAGACGTTGATGTGCAGACATGAAACCACAGAGGAGCCAAGCAATAACTCTGGGTTTTTCCCACTGTCTCTTTTCAGCTGATGTCTCCAGGAACTCTCTGCAGGAAGAGGTCAGGACTCTGTGACCTCGCGGAATATTGCACTGGCGAGTCCCCGTTCTGCCCCCTCAACTCTTACCAGATCGATGGGGCTCCCTGCGACGGAGGAAGGGCCTATTGCTACAGTGGCATGTGCCTCACCTACAGGGACCAGTGTGTGCAGCTGTGGGGGCCTGGTAAGGACGCTGCCTGCAGCAAAAAGTGCTGTCCTTTGAACCAGCAAATGTGATGTGGCACCCTGCTGCTCCCCACCCTGTGCAAAGCGGGAGCACCTTCCGTACCTGCTGTCAGCAGCAGAGTCTGAGGAGCCTTTTCTCCTGCCCTACTCACTTGGAGGAGGCAGCAAAACATTTCCCATGCTCCAACCAGTCCAGAAAAAGGACAAGCGAGTGGTTGGCATGGGGGGAGATGAACCAGCCACGTGAGTCTCTTCCATGCAGGAGCACGGCCAGCACCGGACGCCTGCTTCGAGAAGGTCAATGCTGCTGGAGACATCTACGGGAACTGTGGGAAGGACATCTACGGGAATTACAGGAAGTGCGAGATGAGGTACGAAGCAGAGTGGCAGCCCAGAGCTGCTCGTTGGAGAAGGTGTTTTTATATGTTGCAAAATTATGGGCCAGGAGATAAAACTGATCCATGCATTGGTTCACTCCCTCCCTCTGCCTCCTGGGGAACCAGCTGCATCCTTGTGGGACTTAGAGCCCTTACAGCTGAAGCTTTCAAAAGTTCACCGTTCTCCTGCCTTTTGCGTTTCCAAACATCCAGTTGATATTCTTCCAAAGCAACAGAAGGGGGGATTTTTTTTAATCTCTGAGATAAACGTAGCTTTCTAACTTAGACAAAAATCTCTTAGCCTTACCTCTGACTTTGTCGAGCTTGGCCATCCGTGGGGACATCCCCCATCCATAGGGACTGTGAGATGGTACCATCAGAATCCATCAGACACTGTTGCTTGGGATAGCTCTTGGGAGGTGCCTGCTCGTTTAACAATGACTCAGCGCTGCTGCTTCAATTTACATTTAGAGCTCGTATCTGCAAAACACTCAGCAAGCCAGGAATAATCACTTTAGCCTTTCCTTTGAAATCAGAGATGCTAAATGTGGGAAGATCCAGTGCCAGAGCTCTGCTTTCAAACCCCTGCAGCCCAATGCCGTGCCCATAGACACGACTGTCAACACGCAGCGGTGCCGAGGGACCCACGTGTACAGATCCGACAGCGAAGAGAAGGAGATGCTGGATCCTGGCTTGGTGTTGACAGGAACAAAGTGTGGGAGCCATCATGTAGGTACAGCTCTGCCTGGAGTGGCTTGGGGGAGGTTCAGGGTATCACTCCTCCACCCAGAATGTGCTTTGTGGTTTTCAAACCATTAATTCTTTATGTCTAATGCCTTTCTAGGAGATTTCTGTATTTGTTAGAAAAATAACCTCTTAGAGGCTTTGGAGAAGCGATGGAAGGACACACACCAAAGGCTTCATGTCTTTGCCAGATGAATTTCAGGGATTTGTTCAGCAAATCTGGGATTTGCTGGTTGGTTGAAGTTGTCTTGCTTAAAGGTGAGACACAGTTGGAAACCAAGACACGTGAGAGCTCCTTCAGGGACTTGCCACGTGGGCATGGCCAAGCTGTTGCCAGCTGAGCTCCCACTCCTCCTCTCTGATTCACATTGGCTGGGATTTGGGGTAGTGATTAACTATTTGCTTGGGAACCAGGATAACGTCATTCCCTGTTATTCTGCCCATGTATTTCCAAGGTGTCTGGGACCTGCAAGTCACAGAATAGCAGTGACATGGTGCATAACTCAGAGGGCTAACACTGAGTTTTTGGATGCTCTCTGTGCAGGTTTGCTTTGAGGGGCGCTGCCAGAACATGTCCATCATCTTTGATGCTGAAAGCTGTAGCAAGAAGTGCCATGGGCATGGAGTAAGTGTCTTCTTTTTCATTTTCCTTCCAGGCTGAAGCAGGACTGGCTTCCATTCTTCTGTGGCTGCTTGTTCAGCTCTGTTCTGATACCTTGCTTAGGTTTGCTCTGGACTTTGGCTTCTTGGTTATTAATTTGCACATTTCTTTCCTGTTTGATGCATTTTCTGGTCCATGAGTGTCCCTTTGACACGGGATTTAAGGAGGTCCACTGGAGGGATATGAATTGCAATAAATGAAAAACAAGGAGTAATCTTGAAGAAAAATCTTCTGGGCCCAGTTTAGATTGAATAAAAAGTATCAGACTTACTAAAGAAAAAACATAGTGAAAAGTAACATTTAGAGCAGTTTATCCCAAATTGCTCTCCAGTGCCCCCAGGGGATGGAAAGAAAAGACAAACACCAATGGGCCAAGCTCTTTGGCCTAAACAATAAGAAATCTTCACTCGATGAAAGGGAGAACTCATGTCCTTCAGTTTAGAGATAAGAGAAAGGCATTTCTAAATGCTGCTTTTCTGCTGAATTCAGGTTATTGGCACTTCAGCTGAAGAACCCTTGTCTTTTGGAGAAAAGGGAGAATTTCTGAGGGAATAAAGGGCACTTCCACTCCCTGAAGAAAAGAGTTTCCAGGCACTCAGCTCCCATTAGAGTCTCTCCTGTAGTGTTTAATTCAGCAAGGGCTTAATTTGTTTTCACTTGCAGGTTTCTTAGTAGCTGCCACTTGAATCTCTGAATCTTCCCACTCCAGGTCTGCAACAACAACAAGAACTGCCACTGCAACCAGGGGTGGGCCCCCCCGTTCTGCAACAAGGAGGGGACGGGAGGCAGCTTGGACAGTGGTCCCCCTCTGCCTGAAGGTGAGTGGGACCAGCTCTGCTACGGTGCCACTTCAGAAGGACTTGAGTTAGTTGGGAGCAGAGTTTTCCATTTAACAAACTCTACTTTCTCGCTCTCAGGCTCTTCGGCGGTCGTGATAACTCTGGCAGTCCTGGCTCCACTTCTTGTTCTCAAAGGAATCGTGTTTTTATTCTACTATCTGAAATGCTGGAATAAATTTGCCATCTGTTCTCTAAAGAAGACACCTCAGTTCAGGTAAGTCAGTGCTGTGCCTTGTCTGCTTGTCCCCCCTCCTGCCTTCAGTGCCAGGACAGAAGAGACATTGCAAACGCTGTGAGGAATGTCACTAAATTGTAGGGGTTTGTTGGTATAGTCACTACTGGCTTCTCATCTTTTCACTCCGATGAAGATCAAATAGAAAATGCAGGAAAATAAAGGAGAAAACACATCAAGGCATTAACACTCTTTTCTTTCTCTCATTGTCAGTGACACCTCTGGAACCGGGCACGCAAACCCCGCCTTCAAGCTGAGAACCCCCCAGCAGCAGAGGAAGGTAGGGGCAGGGTCACCTTCCCCCTCCAGGGCAGAGATGCAGCTGCCCCAAGATGTGGGATATCACATCCCCTCACACTGCAGTTAGGGAGTGGTTTTATCAAAGGATAGGATAAATAGACAGGCAGCACCCGTGGCTGAAAGTCAGTGGTAGCTGAGTGTAGCACCTCTTCCCAGTGATCTCCTTAAAGGCAGAGTTTGACCAGGCCTGGTGTGGCTGCTTGTCTCTCCCGGCAGACCCTCTGCTGTCACATCCCCCATCTCAAAACTGGAGAAATGCCAAACCCTGGGTTTATTTGCAAGCATCACATTGATGCCTGGATTGCTCTGCTCTCTGGATTTCCATTTCTGCCTCATGATCCCAAGTTGTCCCAGTGTCCCAAGTTGTCCCCTACTAGACATAAACAGCACCTGCTAGACATAGCCAACACCTACTGGTGTTGCAGGCAATATTTTCAATATTTTCTACTCCGTGGCTCATAGATCTGAAATTCTTGCTCAGAAGTGTCGCAGTGAGTGTGAAGGGTGGTTTGAAGTGGAAATACCTGAGCATTTGTGGCTCTTCTGCACAGGTGATTGGCTTCCCTGAAATCCCACCGAAACCTCCTTCTCAGCAAGCTCCAGGGCTCCAGACAAACAGGCAGCAGCCACCCACCTTCCCTGGCAGCCACAGCTGCAGCGTGGGGCAGCCTGCGGGACCAGCACAGCCGCCACTTCCGAAGGACATTCCCAGGAGGACACCCCCGAGCAGGCCAGCACCTCCTGCTCCCAAACCTCCAACCTCTCAGGTATGGAGTCAGGCTGCTGTCCTGAGGATGCTGTTTGATGGGGGGTTTGTTCTGGTGATGCCTCCCACCCTGGGGGAACTGTTAGCCTTGACCCACACTGACCCCATCTCATGTCAGCATCCTCTCCATGAGGTTATTTTGAGGGTTGGAAGGAAAGATTTATTCCTTTTGCTGGCATCTCTGTTCTAAAGTTACTACAGACCCCACATTCTTATGGAAAAGATGGTAAATCACTCCGATTAATATTTTGCCAAAATATTGTTGTATTGAGGCCCTCAAAGAAGCAAAGGGCCTGGTTGCAGTGGGTAGCAGGAGGCTGGCTCCCAGGCAGTCTCTCTCTGAAGGACATGGAGGAAAACAAACCCTATGAAGGAAGGTCTTAGCGAATGGGGTTTGTTTCTGGCTCCATTGTTCCTGTGAACAGCCGGCACTTCAGCAGGAAAGAAAACTAAAACAAAAGCAGGAAGCGGAGTGTTGTCAATAAGGAATAGGTATCCTTCCCAGCTGCTTGTTGACAAGTTCCCCATGATCTCCTTTGTGTTCCCTCCCCAGCACTTCCAGTCTCTTTATCTCGGTCAGCCCTACTAGGTGGAACACTTTTCGTAGGATTTCCACAAGAAACCTTGCTGTTTCTGGGTTAGTGGAGAGCCACGAGTTGGAGAAGACACAGGGGAAATAATTCATGTCCCTTTTTGCTAGTCTCAGTGTCCTTCCTAGATATTTGCAGCATCGGCCAGATTTGCTCTCTCGCTATTCCTATAGGAGCTCTTCAGAGCTGGCAGTCAGTGGGATTTGGTCTGCCTTGTCCTTCCTGGAGTCACAGGGCGAGATCCTTGGAGAGCAATAGATCCCCAAGCCATCAAGCATTGCATTTATGCATAGTCTGAGGAGACTGCAGGGGTTTTGGGTGCCCTCCAAGTCATGAGTGCAGCTGTGTTTGTTAAATCAACACCTGTAAGGCAGCAGCTTAGCACAGAGCCTGAGCAACAACAGGCAGTTGGCTCTTGTGGGGGTAACTTCTCCCCCTGGGACATGCTTTCCACTGAAATTCATTAGGTGAATGGAAAATAGAATGCTCTGAGCATCCAATTAGGGACAGCTGTGTGCACAAACAAATGATAACTGCTTGTGGGTCTGTGTGTGTTTGTATGGGCACAAGAACATGCACACATATAGTGTTTACAGGCATTGTACGGGCAAACAAACAGCGAGTGGATGTGGGTGAAACTTGCTTCCAGCCATGAAGTGCATCAGTTAATGTGGCTAATTAAAAAGGCTCTGGAACTCAGGTTACCCATTACTTGCAAAATTTAAGGCTTAAGTTCAAAGCCATTTCTTTCTTTTGTAGGATATTTCAAGGCCCCGGCCACCCCAGAGAGCTCTGCCAGCGAATCCCGTCCCATCCAGATCCAGAGGCTGGCAGGGGAACAGCTCTGCTGTCCCACTGCCTCCTGGGCACCCCAGAGCCCCAGGACGCCTCCAGCCTGTGGCAGAGGTAGGCACTGAGAGGGGTGGTGGGAAGCACCGCTCACCCTTGGGGAATAAAAACACCCCGAAGGGAACATCAGGCTGTAAAACACCCTCATGCACAGCCCAGGTGGGTGGAGACAGAGAGGCTGTGGGTTGGTCACCTTTGTTTTTACCTGTTTCATATTAAGAATTGATTGTGTTGAGCACAACAGTGAATTCAGTCCTCCACATCCCTGAGCACTTCCTCAGGCAGGGCATTTGTGTGAGTGGGGCAGAGCAATGGGCTCTAGGGGTCTGTGACCCACAAACGTTAGTGAAGAGCAGCAAAACGTGAAGATTCACACACGACTTGAAGATCCCAGTAAAGAAGAGAAATTCTGCCTTACTTAGCCATGGCTAAGGAGATGCTTTCTCTGCAGGGAGCGTTTCCCAAAATTGTCCTGAATTCAGGCAGTTAATGAGGGACTTGTAGGCACTGAGTTCAGTGCTCTGCAAGCCGGGCCCTTTAACAGGAAACATCTCCACTCCACACAGCTCAGTTATGTTGTCTCCAGCCTGCAACACCCAGGAGGCCAGCTGGGAGCAATGGAGAACACTGCAGGAACTCCCTTGTGCTCCCATGGGAGAGCTCCTATGCAATGTGCTGGGTTGGGAATGCAGGCAGGCTTCCTGTAACAGCAGCGCCAGGAGAGGGCGAGGACCGTGCTTGTTCTTCCATCAGTGCTCACTCCTCTTCTTTTCCCCTTTTTCTGTCTCACCCAGAACTCTGGTGCCTGGACAGCTGGAGCAGTGAACAACTTGAAAGTGGGACAGCCAGGTTTCCGTGGGCATTCCTGAAGCAGCCTGTTCCTGGCTGGCTCTGGCCTTCACAGGTCACTGGATTGCCTTCATCACCCAAAACCACACTCACACCTTCACTGCCATGGACAGTGTCTCAGTTCCTTTCCTCCTGCCCCATTCCTGTTTCCTCTGCGACTCCCCAAGCTGCAGTCAGGCATGGCAGGGGTGCCCCAGGTACAGGCCAGGCTCAGCTGGACCCTCTCTGCCTTTTCCACGTAGGGATAACTTGTTTATACGGTATTTAAATATTGTTGTGCAATATCCAGTGCAGGGATGGGGTGATGGGGGTTTCACGTGTTTTTAATCAGTTATTTAAGTGTTACCAGGGGGAACAAGCTGAGAGTGCAGGTGCTGGCCCTGACGGGCTTTCATGTGAGCCCCGTTGGCTTCCTCAGCCCCCCCATGCAGCTGCAGGAGCATATTGGTGCTATACAGAACCCACTGCCTCTGGGGAGAGCAGAAGGCAGCTGGTGCTAGCATTCTTCAGTTCATTCTCTGTTTACAGTGGGTGGCAAGTGGGGCCCCAACAGGCAGCCAATCATGGCCCCATAATTTGTGGGGCCACTGTGGGTTTTGATCAGCTGTAGCAGAGGGGATTCATTATTTTCCCCACATAACCCTCTTCAGCGAGAGCATTGCAACCCTTCTGCCCTCCAGCACTCGCTTGTCTTCCCTCGGTGCTGTAGATCCCAAAAGCAGCCCCAGCATGGCCCACGAGCTCCAATCCATGTCATTAGGACACACTCAAGGTACGACAGGGAAGCTCTGGCCAAGATGCAGAGCAAAAGGCCAGCAGGAAGCTCAGCAGAAGGCAGCGCTGAGACCCCTCTGCAGCGTGCGGTACCGTGACCAGTGGATGTTTTTGCACGTGTCTCCTCAGGCTTTGCTCTGTGCTGAGCTGTCACTCAGCATGGGCTGTCTGCTCCCCAAACCAGTGAGAAACCTACCTGAAAAATGCCCAGGTGGTGAAGCAGCCCAAATATTAATGCAACACATGGTGCTTTTGTAGGGCAGCTCTCTTACGCCAGGCTTTTTTCTCCCGGCCCTGGATGGAGAGAGCTGTCTGTGTGCACTTTAAGCAGCTCATGGTTCTGACCCTGAGGACCCTCCCTTATGAATCTGAGTTTTTCTTCTCCTAATAGTTTGGCTTTTGTATGTGGGTTTTTCCCCCCCCCTCAGGATTTTAAAATAAGACCTTTTGTTATGCCAGATTTTTTTTTTTTTCCTTGAAATGATTTCCTAGGAGAACACAGGGAAAGCTGGAGCTGTGGTTACAACAGTTCTCTTGTGTCTGATTTATTATGGACAAGTCCTCAAAGAGCATGACTGCTGCTCCACATGTGAGAAACTGCATTATTGGCATAAAGAAAAAGAGTCTTGTTTGCTGGTTCTCTTTCCCCAAGATCTGCTTATCAAAGAAACCCCAGATAAACCCTAAGAACTCATTAAATTTGTACTGATACGTAGTAGTGTATCTGTAGGATGACTTAAGCCACATTAGTTTTCACAACTTTACTACCTCTTTCTCCACAAGGAAACAGTTCACATGGTGTGTCTTGAAATGCTCACAGATTATTCCTTATCTTGCTAATCGTAGACCTTTTCTTACCTTCCACGTGCCTGGAAAACAAACCAACCTAAAAAACTTCTTCCTGAAATGAGGGAGGGCAAGTAAAAGCCAACAGCTTTCTAATCCTCGTGTCTTTTTCTATAGTTGGGGTATATTACATATAAAAATGTGTATTCAAACAACTCCCAAACCTGTTGTTTCTTGGCATGTTTGGCTGCTCACAGGAGCAGGACTGTACATACACTGTAGTAGTTGATACAACCACAAGAACTTGACCTCGTACCTGAGCCCTCACTGAGGACAGCAGCACTTCTGCTCCAACCCCTGATCTTCAGCAAACGGCCACTAAAAATCGCTAAAACGACTTTCACTGCATTTCATGTGAGCATGGGATCAAGGTTTTTAAAAAATGCCCCCGGCCACACAATGCTCAGAGAACAACTGGACGTGCCCAAACTCTAATGGAAAACTTTATTGCTGGAATATCACAAAAATCTCCAAAAGGTAGTTTTAAGTGAGTCCTTTTAAATTTTCACATGTGTGCAAGTTGAGTGAATGAGACCAGGGGAACTGCAGGAGGAGTAAAAGATGGTAAAACCTGATTTCTTTGAAAGACAATGTTACTTGGGAGAACTTATAACAAAATACATCTCACTTTCTCCCGTGTCCACATGTTAATGGTTTACAATAATGCTCTCTATGCATCTATGCAAATACTTGAAGAATGCAATTCATTGTGCCTTTTGCCTAGTTTTAATAAAATTTGTTGGTTGTCATTAACAAATACTCTTTCAGTGTATTATTTCATCACCTCAGTTCAAATCTTCATTTTCTACGTGGCATTTCTCTAGGGATGGCGGGATGGCTTTTATGAAATGCACTTCTAGAGAGTGAGGAAACATGAGTCCCATTTACAGCCATTTTCTAAAATAAAATGCATAAAGCACCACACTGATTGGGATGCCAAAACCAAAGCTGGAGTGGGTGACTTGGATTATTTTCTGCCACCAAAGGAGGTCGCTGCCGTTTTACTCTGCTCCAGATGCTCTTTCTGCCGTACTGAACTGTCCCTCAGCCTCTTTATGCTTTAGGGCTACACCAGTAAGATCAGAGAAATCACTAAAAACTTTCATATTCACCTGCAACTTTTTTTTTTTTTTGAAAAAAACCTTTATTTCCCTTTCCCCATTGAAAAAAAATAGTAGTGAAATGTTATTAAAATAAGAGATTGCCTAGTCCCACATTGTATTTGCTCAGTGATGCTCAGACCCAGGTGTAATCAGGTGAGCATCTCAGAGGACAGCAGGACACCTCGTGGGGCTCAAAGACTTGGTGGGGAGAGCAGGGGGGCTTGCCAAGGTCAAGATATTTCCTGAGGAAAAAAAAATACTTAACGTTTACAGCCACTTGGTCTTTCAGACTGAAAAGATTTTCACCAGAAAAGGTGGAAGAGCCTCTCCTGACATGAGGTTTGCCCTGCCAGAGCTCCCCAGCCTGAGCAGGGGCTGCCCTTGGTTGGATGGGGTCTGGGTCAGGCAACTTCACCAAGGCCTGGGCACAAGAGATGCTAAAGGGAAAAAAAAAATCAAACCCCAAACAAACAAAACTCCCATAAAAATAATTAACACTGCTTCAGGGAAACTCCTGCACCTCGCAAAAAAAACCAAAAGCTGAAAAAGATCTCTCTGTAAAAACACTTCATGGCTTGAGTCCTGCCACTGAGCCTGAGTGAGCAGCTATTGCAAAATTCACCATGTTTTGCCCATATTCACCAATATTCTTGTCCTATGATTTGCAGAGCAAGTGATTAAACATGGATGAGCAGAGTCAGAATAGCAGGCACGCACCGTTCAGTCCTTGTCTCTCACCTCCTCTCGAGATGCTGGTGTGTATTCTGGAGTTCATGCAAGTGTCTAGAAAGGAAACAAAAAAAGACAAAACACACTAATCAATGATCCATCAAGGCCCGGAAACAAAGACATCAATGGCCCCCCGGGGGAAGGAGTGAGGGGTAAACATCAGCCGTGCCAAGAATAAGAGATGGGAAGGGGCCTCAGAGAGGAGCTTTGTTCCAGGCCTATCACATTTCTAGAGGATTTTTGTTTCCAGTGGCTGCATGTATTAAGGCCCAGCGAGGATTAAGCACGCCCCTTGCTGCCACACCGTGACAGAGATCCCATCCAAAAGCCCAGAGAAAGACTTGGCTTTGGGAAAGACACCATTTGTTTTATTTTCTGCTTTTCCTTTTTAAAATCTTCCCCTGGCACCTGGAATATCGACATCACCCACCCAACCTCCAGTCCCCAGCACGTAATGCCCCAAGTGTAGAGCACGAATACTTTGGGTTTATCCTCTGGGGCGATGCTGGAGTTGTCCACCTCTATCAGGATGTTCTTGTCATCTCTGGTGACCGGCGCTGGCTGTTCGTTCTGAAGGACTTGCGGTAAATTCCCTAAGCTGACGTCCATGTCTTTGAAAGCATGGAGTAAAAACACCCCCAAAATGATGGTGAGGAAGCCACAGACTGTCCCGATGATGTCGATCACGGTCATGGCGACCCACTCCTTAAAGAGGATGATGGAAGTGGTGATGACGATGGTGGTGAACAGCACGTAGTAGATGGGGAACACCAAAGAGGTGTTGAAAATGTCCAGAGACTTGTTGAGGTAGTTGATCTGTGTGGTGATGGACGCCACCAGGGTGATGACCAGGACCCACGTCAGCGGGTGCTGCAGCACAGGCTGGCCAGCAAAGAAGCCCTTGATGGCAATTCCCAAGCCCTTGACTGAGGACACGGAGAAGGCGCCGATCACGGAGCAGATGGTGAGGTAGACGAGGATGTTGCTCTGGCCGTAACGGGGTGCGAGGTAGAAGATCAGGAGGAAGCAGAGAGCCAGGAGGATGGAAGCATAAGCCAGGAAACCTGCAGGAGGGAGAGGAGAACTCAAAACTCGAGCAGAGGGCACAGGGAGCAGTTTGCACTGCCCAGCCCCAGGAGGGAAAACACGGCCGGCTGCGTACCCGGCTCCTTCAGCTTGGAAGTCATCTCCTCCAGAGTGGTGACCTCCTCGTCCTCTGGGGCGTGTATGACCATCACAGTGCTGCCCACCAGGCTCAGCAGGCAGCCCAGCTTTCCCAGCAGGTTGAGCCTTTCTCCAAGCAAATACGAGGACAGAATGGCACTGCACGGGACAGAAAAACATCAGCGGGTGCTTTGCAGTCCTTTAAAGAAGGAACAGCGGCTCAAAGAAAGTCAAGAACGCTTCCATGTGATTCGAGGCTGCAAATTTGGTGTAAATTAGTTGGATTCCAGTGTGTTAATACACAATCACATGGCGTCTATCGACAGCTGAACCTGCAGGGGTGCAGGTGTGACCTGTAGATCACAGTTCTTGTGTCAGCAAGGTGCAAAAATGCTGAATGTTTCAGCACATCCTCAGAAATATTTTTTCAGGGTCTGCAGAATCACTCAGGAGCTGCTGGGCACTATGAAGCTTTTAGTGCTCAAGAAAATTACTTCAAGGACCAGAGAAAAAACCTGAACCTAACAACAAAAGAGTAATGTTAATTTTAACTAAATCATCAGAGAAACTCTGAAGGTTTCAGAGGGCTACAGATATATCTGCAAAAATATCTAGTTGTTGGCCAAAAAAACTTGGAGCAAGACACCAGAGCAGTCCTAACTCTCAGTTTGCTTTTGCATTTCACAATAACAATCTTTCTATAAAAGCTTAAGTACCCAGAGCCATGAATTTTGGTAGGAATCTCCTATTTAAAAATAAAGGAAATAGGACTTCAGCCCCTTTGG